>JAEQBH010003609.1:0-165833 GCA_016808115.1 Tetrastigma voinierianum
AATTAACCAACTATGAATTGCGCTTTTCATTACTTTCCCAACCAAGTGATCACCCAACTAACTCATTTGCATTGCTTTATAACTATGAATCACATACACTACAATCTCCTTAAAGCTTTATATGTGTTTGGATCTTTACATTTTACTAATCCAAATCTATTCATACAACCTTCATTCTTCAAACTTGTACACTAATAAGGTTGTGTACAAATTACTGAGAATAATTTATTTTGTATTTCAACTCCTCTAATTTTTAATACCATTTGTTTTTTAAGATTCTAAAGATCAAGGTTGGAAAAATATAATTTCAAGTAAAAAGAAAGTTTTGTTGCATTAGTAATAATAATTTCATAGCTACAATATGAATTATAACTATCTATAATTAATCACTTCTTTTTCAAATTTGAAAGTCAAAACTTGAAAATGCTATTTAGGAACACCATCATGCTTGTGAAGAGGTCGATTCATTAATGTTGCTTTAAGAGCCTAGCTAACTTCCCTTTCCTTGTCCTTAATAATTTTGTTCCAGTAGATCCTCATCTTGCAAAACTTTTGGCCGTGGGTGGTTGTTGTTCATGAAAACTATTCTGGAAAACAGTTTTCAATAACTGTTTTTAGTTGTATTTTTTATGGAAAACACGGCTTTGAAAACAACCATTTTAAAATCATGGAGAACAAAAAAAACACGGAGAACATCTATAGATTTACCAAACATGTTTTCACTATTTTTTTTTCCCTTTATCTTGGATTATTTGATGTTTATTTCATGTTTCATTTATCCTTTTGTTGTTATAAATATTGTGATGTAACTCGGCTACGAAAAATAATAAAATTAAAAAGAAAGCAAACAAATAAATAAACGAATTCCTCAAGCTAATATTATAATGTTCATAAAAAATAATAACATGTGCCATATTTATAAAAGACCAATGTAAAATCCTAACTGATAAATCCAAAATCCTACGTATAAGTTCAAAAGTATTAACGAATAAATCCAAAATACAATTAAATAAATAACTAATAAGAATAAAATTCATCATCGACTCGCTCTATCTCATTTGTGCCTAGATATGAGCCTATTCCATGCTCCATCATTTCCTCCGGTTGAAAAACTCGACCAAGAAAGAATTTAAACGTAGCAATCCAACAACGACATTCAAACGACAAGATCATCCTCCTGTATCCAAGTAGCATCAGAATCGACGATCATGCCATTTGACAAGGAAACGATGAAACCCACCATCTCTAAAAGTCATGAACTCATCATCAAGGATAATATCCACCGTCTCATTATAATACTGTAATGAAGGTATAGTAGGTGCACCTTTACTAGCTTCACCTACAAACACACTAGAAGGCAAAGTAGAAGGCTTAAAAGCGCCTACAGAAGAATCCTCTACATCAAAAACAGTGGTTAATATCCACGCCATTAAAGAAATCGCTAAGATACGCATTGAGATCCCAAACAGATAAAGTTTTTGAAAACGTTTTTGGAATTCTTTCAGGACGAATGCGAACCATGACATATTCACCAACATTAAATTCTTTATATCTATGATGCCCATCAACAACCAGTTTATACTCTTCATTACTTAGAAAAATCTTTCGCCATTCTCAAGACGTAGTCATGGATGTTTTATAAAGTTTCAGTAGTTCGACACACGCATGCGAGGTGGCAGTTAAAACATCGATAATCGAAGAATCGATTTAAACTTTTCGCTACTCAATGCTACATACCATCCCAATTCCTTTCTCAAACTTCTTACATTTTAAAATATGCAAATTTCGTTCAGGAAGTGTAGAGATGTCACGTTTACTATTGCAACTTTTAGGCTTAGCATGTCTCAAAATAATGTTATTACCCTTATACTTAAATGAATAAATGTTATCTTTACTAAAATTGATAACATTAAGATCATAACGTCAAGGGCGACCTAAAAGAACATGGGCAACATCCATAGGTAGCACATTACAGTAGATTTCATCTTTATAATCCCCCATTTGAATAGACGACACTTTGTGAACACAAAGCGTATATTCACCCAAGCTACTCTAAAAGGATTCAGACATGCTCTACTTCTTCGTGTTTAACAATTTAATGAAAGATCCTAAAACCATATTCATCGAACTACCCCCATCTATCACTAACTTACATTTCTTATCTCCACTCCCTATATGATCATGTCAACATTCGTCCCAACTTCAATCATACACCAAAGAAGCTCCAAACACCTAACCACACCAACACACACATCATCATCACAATCTTCTGAAGATCATCTTTTATCACCGTATCAATCTAAAGGATCAACAATTCGGCCCCCTCATCCTCCAAATTACTATGTCCAACATCTAATGCCAATGCACGCCGGACAACGAGCATGCAATATGACCTCAGGATGACACTTATGACGTACAATCGTGATAATCATGTCTAGACTCAATAAGAGAAGCAACAAAGAGAGTTACTTAAACTAGACTCTTTGCTCCACGTTATCGAAAGCATAGTATTACCACGCTTGATGACATGGATCGTGACTTCGACCGACTTCAGGTGTGCAAAAAGAGGAGTAATTATCAACTTCTCGACTTCTAGCGCTTTTTATACGCATCCTACAAGGTGCGGACTATGTAATTTAAAATCCTTTGAATGTCGAACTTGAGACCATTAACAAAATGAGTGCAGATAGCAAATTGATCCTCAGCATGGAACTGACTACACCTAAGCCTAACTTCCTCAAATTTCATAGAATATTTAGCTACACTAAGAGTCATTTGTTTTAGATTAATCATGTTGGAGAACAATTGACTCTTTTATGATGGAGGAATGTACTTTTCTTGCAACTTTGCTTTCATAATGTACTTCATCGTGAAGGACAAAGGGTTCACCCAAACGAACTGGCGTCTCGCAATACATTCTCGCCAAAGACATTTAATTAATCGTTAATTTCATTTTAGCAAATCAAACCTGTTCACTATCAATCATTTCATACCAATCAAAATATTCCTCAATAGCAACTAACCAATAAGAGAAAGCATTAGGATCCATTCTATCATCAAATTCAGGAGCACTAACCTTGACTTTTTTCGCGAGTGTCCCTTTCGAGGTTGTCTAACCTGGCCTATCCCGATCTCACCCCAATAACTAGTAATCCTAGTCGGCATTACGAGAGCGACATTTTCTCTCATCACTTGATTTGGTAGGTAATTTCACACACAGAACGACGGAAGTTTACATAATGTAGTTGAAACCATCACTTAGTTGAACTGGCGGTCTTCGTTCCGCATAACCTTGTGCGAATAACAATCAATTACTACTCAAGTTCATTTTACCCAGATTGACATGCAAACCATTTGTGAATTTATTAGATCGACGCGAACTCTCCGTGTATGACTTGAACTCTAGCGCGCGACTAACGCGTTGTAACAATTTCATCAACATATTCACTCATCTCACGCTTACTCAGACGCTTTAAAAGCAAGTCCATTTTTACTTATTGCACGAGTTTGTCGTTTGAGGATTGTATCACGCCAAACAATCACTACACATCGAATTTAAATTACTTATCGACGCAATGATCGAATCAAATCGTACTTTATTCAGATCATCACAAGGACGGTAATACAGACTAGACTATTATTTAGATCTCGAGGAGAAAGCTTGTAGTCTTAAGTCAAAATTACGTTTTCTCAATGATCTACAAAAAGTAAAGAAGAAGAAGCAATAATATCACTTTACCAATGACATGTCGAGACAGAATCAAAATTCCAATGAGTAAGGAAATTTATAAACTATACGCTAATGCAACAAACACAAATCCAAAATGTAATGCGATTATATACTACGATTGTAAAGAGCCATGAAAATATCAACTAAAAACAAAAAGATTTTTCTTTTAATACTCTTATACTTATCAAACAACCTAACCTAAACAATCAAAAACAAAATATACTTAAATATTACGAATATTAACCGAAGCTAAAAGCAGTTAAAACGCACTGCTAAGAACCTTGTGACGCCTACAATTCCTTAGCATGGCTGTAAAGGAATCAATCAAAAGTTTTGTGCAGCAACAATGAAGACGGACAATGGCAGATCGGGATGAGCAAAGGCAAGAAAACAACGATAACAGAAGATAGCAACCTACGAAGAGGAAAGAGACGAAAGAGGTGGCTGCTAATTCTGGAAATCGAATCGGGGTTAGGATTGTTGTTGCTGGAGACCGAGGCACTGGGAAATCAAGCTTGATTGTTAGTGCTGTTGCAGATAACTTCCCAGCCAATGTGCCACCAGTGTTGTTTGGCCAGGATAATAGAAGTGCAATTACCGATAAAACCTTCCACAATTCGCAAGCCACCAAGTCTTCTCAGCAGGCAAAAGGGTAGGGCTAGGATTTTTCGTAATGATTCCAAAATTCTTCTACTGCAATGATTCCGACATTCTTCCACTGCTTTTTTGTAACAATAGCTAGGGTTTTGAATGAAGGCAGCGAATGATGTGGCAGAAACAGAACAAGACAAGGATTTGAACAACTTGATCAAATAACGATAAAAAAGACGTTTGTTTTTTTTTTTTCTATTCAACAATTTGATAAAAAATTTGGAAGGCAGCAGACGATTTAAAAGAAACATAACAAAACTCAAACAAATAATTAACTCGACTTGAATCAAGCAGCCTGACACCAAATCGACACTTAACAAAAATAATAACTCGATCTCGAATCAAAGTTTATGCTTGATAACAAATTGACAGAATTTCGGCCACGAAAAACAATAAAATTAAGCAGTTAAACAAATAAATAAACGAAATTTTCAAGCTTTCTTTTTCAATATTATATCAAGCTCAAGTTAAAAAACAATAAATATGCGCTATTTATGATCAACATAAAATCCTAACTGCAAATCCAAAAATCCTAACAGATAAATCCAAGCTTATTAATCCGATAAATCCAAAAAAATATTCAAATAAATAAACTAATAAGTAATAAAATTCATCATTGCACTAAGGCTTCCTATCTCGCGAAGCGTACCTCTAATTTATGCCCCATCATATCATGGATTCATTATTTTTTATTTTTTGGGACTTTGTATCTGTCATGTTTGGAAATCTTGAAGATTTTTTTTTTTATTTTTTATTAATCAAGTATTATTTTATTATAAAGTTTCTTTACACAATTCTGTGAAAACATCATATCTTTGGCTAATAAGCTCTAATTATTATTTTTCTAACCCATGTTTATTTTTCTTAAATTTTCCTATATTTCATTTTACATTGATTCTAGTGTTTTTTTTTATATTGTACGTATTGGTTGTTGCATGTATATTTTAGGTGTATTTTATTTTTCATATATTGGCCTATAGGCTGCAAAGGAAATTGATTTAGAAAAAAGACGAGAAATTATTTTGTTAAAGGAGGTAGTGTTAAAAACCATGAAGATTATATCAATAAATTCAATTAGGGATCAAATTATTTTTGTAAAATATAGATTTTAATAGTTATTGTATTAATATGTGTTCTTTTGTTGTAAGAATTATAAATTTTTTTAAAGTAATTAACAAAATTATGCATAACTATACCATAGAAGTGGTTATATCAATATTTGAATCTCCTAGTGAAATTCAATTTATTTTTGGGATTTGTTTTTTCTTTTTATTTAATTATATAGAAAAGCATCATTTGAGTACTTGGATTAATAAATATTATTTCTAATGTAAAATGTCCAAAAATGAAATTTATATAAATATTATAAGCAAAAGCAAGAAAGAGAGATTTTTTTGGCATTCTTGACCTGAAATCACAATTTGCATCTCTTTATTTCATTTTATTGCTCAATAAAATGGTTCTTCCACAAAGACAGCTTTATCTATTTTTCAGATTGCCATATCTTATTACGACAAGTGATTTATCGTCGACTTTGCTACGACAGAAATATTTTCATCATTTCGTTACCACGCTTATTTATGCGGCGTATGATTCGTGATAGATAAAACGGATTCGATCGCTTAAAGATATCATATTACGATCACAAGATATCGCACTTCGTTTCATAGATATTCATCATTATATTATCAAATTTATAAACTTTATGTCGATTTACGTTATTAACCTTGATATTGTTTCATCTTTATAGTTTTTAGCCATTTATACATAATATCTATTGGTTTATTATAAATTTGAATCAATATATAATTATTTTTCCTTTCAAAATAAATAAATATCATAAGCCAGATAATACTTTTATACATGCCATTGAACAAAATATATTTAAGTGTCAAAATTCTCCAACATTATAAAAACGAAAAAGTATGTCATTAGAAAATGTTCAAAGGTGCCCTTATTGGCTCAAGTGGTTTTTTTTTTACATTTAGTCACTTTGCCTTGTAAAATATATTGTATTTTGTTTCTCATAAATACGTTTTTATTGAGAGAAGAATTTTAAACTTTTAATGACAACTCATTTTATAACTAAAATGCAATTTTCTTGTAGTGGTTGGACCTCTTTTTTGCCTATGTCTACCTAAGCACTTAATCACTTGAGCTTGGTTTTATTGACGACTTAAATGATTTTTTTTTTTTAAATCTATTTACCTGAAATTACAATTTTGTGGCATTTTATTTCTCACAAATTAAAAGGGTGGAAGGGGATACGGGAAATTCAGGTTGAAATCCTAGTAAGAATATATAAAATAAATAGACTTCAAAAAAATAAAAAATAAAATAAAAGAAAGAAAGAGTTAAAAAAAGGCTCTTATTACAAGTGATGTTATTAAAACAATTCTAAGTAACTTGAAGTTGTAATGTTATTACACATCTTGAAGCTGTAATTGAAGTAACTTGTAAAAGATATTACGACACAGCCGAAGATTACATGACTTTCAAGAACCATCATCTTTAACCTTAATTTCTTGAAACGTAAAATTCCTGATGTTCTTGGCTCTCCATATTCATCATCATCATCCAGTTCTTCAAATCGGGTTCAAGAAATCCACCGCTCAGATCAGGAAAATCCAAATCATAAAAGACTAGTTCAGAGCCTTGAAAGAATGGGTTAGCCATACGAGAGCAGTTCGGCGGCGGAGCCTTACCCGTCAAACTCGCTTCTTTCTTCTTGAAATCGATCAGACTGTCAACATCTTCAATTTTCTTATCCAACTTTTCAAGAAGTTCCATCAGCTTTTCATAGGAAAGCCCTTCCAATTCAATTCCACCCCAGGACGCCTGCCCTTCCGATTTGCCATTTTTTTCCGGCTCAACTTTCGTCTTTGTGCTTCCAAGAACATCGGATAAATCCAGCGTCCTCTTCCGATCGGCTTCCTTCCTCTCATTCAAGTACCGATTAATAATCCTTTCAACTTCGTCCCGGTTTTCAGGCCAAACATCAGGCCGAGAAGAACAGGGGCCATCGGCGGCATCGCCATGATAAAGGATCATACAAGCTTCAACATCGCATAAAGTTGACAGCTCATGAAGCTTTTTCTTCAACCCCTTCCTTCTGTTCCCAAAAGTTCTGTACCGTGTTTTTTCGTCACCGATCATCTCCATTTTTAACTTCCCACGACCCATTAATTCTTTTTCTCAAAGAGAAGAAAGAATGATCAAAATTCACTCTCTGGGTTTTTGAAATAAAATCACGGACTGATTAATTGGGAGAGAAAGATATGTAGAGAAAAAAGAGAGAGAGAGGGAGATCAAGAACTGAAAGAATATACTCCAAATTGTCTTTAATGTGAGTGGAAAAAGAGTCTGTGACTGTACTGTATATATAGAAAAGTCAACCCTCCGAAAGTAGCTTGAATCACAAGTTAAAATCAAATCCGAAATATCCAGGATTGAAAAAGGTGAATATTTAGGAGTTTTTGATTAAAATATTATTTTTCAAAAAAAAATTATAAAAATAGTTTGTATTTGAAATTATTGTTAAATTTAATGTGTTTGGATCAGGCAATTAGGATAATGTTGTTGTCCTAAACGACTTTTTTATTTAAAAAATTTTAAAATACCGATGTCAGATGTCCTGATCAGTGGCTTATCATTTTAAAAAAAATTAAAATGTCGGTTTTATCATTTAAAAAAAATTAAAATATTGTTGTTGATGACAATGGCTTTATCATGTTAAAAAAATTAAAATGTCAAATTTATATGAAATTATAAATATTGATTTAAAGACTACGTTTGATATATAAAATCATAACTTACAAATCTATATGGTTTTTAGTATAAACAATCTTTTTAGTTTAAATAATTTATCTAAAAAAATCCACTTTTACACATTTATTGAATCAATTAAAAATCAAATATAAATTATTAAAATTAATGATATCTCATTTTATTCACATATTGGTAATATTTTTGTGTTTTGGAAGATTTATTGTATTATTATTATTATTATTATTATTGTAAGCTTTATTTTTATTTCACAAGTTGTATCCAGTTGTGTATTATCAAACTCTTATATCAATCAAAACCAAAATACTTGAATACCTAAAACATTTTCTCTCTCATTCGGCCAACTTTTTCTCACTTGTCAAACAGGACAACCTATAAATTAAAAAAAACAAACTATGACCTTCTAGAAACCGTTGCCCTCTAATAGGGTGGACCAAAAAACCTTTCTTATTTAAAGTGTATAATAATGAAATAAGGACCGCTAGGGATTGAAAGATACTCGTTTAATTCAAAACAAATCAAGATGCCTTTTGGTATGGTGTGCACAGCCTGAACCTCTATGCTTATGAAGCTCTGTGATAGCCCTCTCATTTATTTATTTCTCTTAGCCTAACTATTAAAAACACAAAAAAAAAAACACTAAATTTAGATAATAATAACACTTTTCAAAAAATACCACAATTATGTTCTATGTGTTTGCAAATAATTGTTCTAACAAATAGTTCTAAAAAACAGCTACTAAACAAGGTTTTAGCTTTCATATGTTTATTTCTCAAGAAAATACACATTTAATACCACATTATCAACAAAATACATCACACCAACAAAAAATTATCACCATAGATTAAAATGGGAACAAGACCCAAAGATTTATCACCATATTATCAATAAAACACACCAACAAAAGCTAAAGCACAGCGATAACGCCGTCATGGCGATAACGACATTTTAATTTTTTAAACGACTTAAACCTCGCTCAAGACAATCCAGAATCGCTTTAAAAAAAATAATAATAAAATCGTCATAGTTAACAATAGCATTTGCCCAACTATCGCCTACGCACCCAAACGCATTACACAGCAATAGCTTCACATACTACATATTTTGCAATTTTTTTAAAAATGTATTTTAATCCAAAACTCAATAATATTTGAAGTTACTAATTACTTGAGTATTATTGTTAGCCAAGAATAATGTATTGCTTGCATGGGGGTATTATTTAAACAAGTGATATGAAGAGAAACTTTTCGGATATTAGATTTGGATGATAAATTTGTTTTTCTTTTATAGCTAAATACTTTACCTACAATCTCCTTATTGGAACTTCTGAACCAGACCTCTTTCCTTACGTCTGCATTTTGAAACAATTAAGCATGATGGGCAATTTTATGTGATTTAATTAAAAACTTTTAAAAATTAAATTTTAGATATTTAAACTTTCATCCATTTTTTCCCTCATTTTGACATAAATACCCTGATTATTTTATTATAAAAGTAACTTTTTCTCTAAAAATATATATATATATAAAACAATAAAAGATATTTTTGTCTAGAATAGGTTACTTTTCAAGGGAAAATAGGACAAATATTAAATTTACAAATTTAGAATTATTTGAGTTTTTTTAATTAAAGATTTCTAAAATTAACCTTGTGAACCGATTCTATTAAAGGCATCACAAAGACACGAAGAATTTGATTTTATTTCAAAAAGGTAAATATTTGGTCACTATTTAGAGGATTAAGAAAGGAAGTTGGAACACAAAATTAAAAATAGGCTATATAAGTTTTAAAATTCGGTCCAATTCCCATTTAAATTTTAAAAATTAAAATGAATGATAAGCATATTTAAAATATTTTGTATTACAGTCATTACTTTAATTTTTCTTCTATTTTTTTAATATCAAATATATAAATAAAATGAAATCAGGGAAGAATTAAAAAATGAAATCAGGGATAATTTATAACAATTTTATAGAAATATTAAGATTTGTTTTAAAAAGTGTTTTTTTTAAATTGATTTTTAATAAATAAAAATTATTAAAATTTTGAAATTTTCAATTAAATGTATATTTTCATTTTAAATATATTCTATTCATGATACTTTTATTTTTAATATTTTCTTATATTTATACAAGGTTGTTTTCCTAAATAAACATAAAAGTAATTACTAAAGACGTAGACTTGTTTTTTATATTTTTGAAAATACCTAGAGTCGCTTATTTATTTTTAATTATTTTTTGAGAGAGAAAATAAAATAATAAATAAAAACCCTCCTTTTTTTTTTAGAAAATATTACTTTAGAAAAAACCGAGTTCAAATTCAAACGCCATGCTACTTATCTAATAAGACCATAAAATGGTCGTGAGCACCCCCTCCAGTTCTTGTGCTCTTATTATACTTCATTATGTTTAAGAATTCAGGTAATCAATCGATGAATCTATATATCAATAAATCAAGCAAATAGTAAAAAAAAAAATTAAAGCTAAAAAATGTGTATCTTGGCGGCAAATTGAGAAAGCTATCAATAAAAAATCATGTTAATTTGAAAATCAATATTAAATACTCACAATTAAATTAGAAAATCGAATAATAAATCGTTATTGATTTATTCACAGCGACATATTTGCATTGTTACCACCAAAACCCAGCATTTATTTAACCCATACAATTCCATTTTATTGGAATTATAGAACATATTGTACTTTCTAAATTTTTTTAAATCAAGTTGAAAAAAATAAAGTAAGAATGTCACTTTGGAAATAAGAGATTTGCAATTTTGAATTTTGAAAAATAATATTTAATTTGGAAATTTAAAAAAAAAAAACGAGTTTTGAAGTTTTGAATTAAAACGATTTTTATGAAGAAAATAAATTATAAATTTTAAATCAAAGAAAATAATTTTTGAATTTGATATGAAATAAAATTAAATTTTTTATAATTTGGGAGATTAAGAAAATTTAAATTTTTAAACTAAAGAATTTTTTTATTTTTTAATAATGAAAGAATATGATTTTAATTTTTAAAATTAAATAAAATGATTTTTCATTTTCTAAAAATTAAAGAAAATGATTTTGAAATTTTTAAAAAGACGAAAAGAACAAATTTTAAATTATAAAGAGTTAAAGAAAATAAATTTCTGACTTTTTTAGAAACTACAAATGATTTGAATTTTAAGGAAAATGATTTTTAAAATTTTGAAGATACGAAAAAGAATTTTCACTGATAAGATAAAAGCCTTTTTTTTGGTAGATTTAAGACAATATTGTTTTTATAAAAATTAGAAATTAGATTTTAATTTTTAAAAAGGGAAACTCTTTTTAATCTTTATATAAATAACTCCACAATATTCCATTTTATTCAATCGCAGATAATTAATCATAATGAATAAATTTTTGAAAACTAATTTAAAATCGAAATTTCAAAATCGTTTGGAAATTAAATTCTGAAAAATCGAGAATTTTGAAACGACGTAAGTTTAAGAATTTTGAATAGCCATTTTGGGAAATTAAGAACTTTAATTTTATAAATATGAGATTTGAAATTTGTGGAAATTAAATTAGAAATCGTAATACTTAAAATTAAATTACGACACCCTCAATTTTCAAATGGCACTATACTCAAATTAAACTTAAAAATTTTTGAAATTTGAAAACATGAGACTTTGAATTTTGAAATTGTATAACTTTAATTTTGAAATTGAGAATTTTAATTTTAAATTCAGAATTATGAAATTAAATTGAAAATCGGGAAACTTGAATTTGTACTGAAAATTAGAAATTTTGAAATTAGAAAACACACAAATATGAATTATTTTTAAATGATTTAACTTTTCCTCGATTTCTCAATCCTCGTAACCTTTTTTTTTTTTTTTAATAAAATCATTTTTATAAATCATAAAATAATTTTCCCAAAAAATAAAAAAAGGGAAAATATCTAATTCTATTTAAAAAAGAGTTTACCAGAAATAAGAAACTAAAGACAAATTAACTCATTTAAAAATAATCTTTATTAGGTTGGACGAAGTTATTGTTTAGGAAAAGGAACAATTTTTTTAAATAACAGAAATATTACACTTATTTAAACTGTCATTAAAAGAACTAATAAAAGATACGACAAGAACAAATAAAAAATTAACACCCAACCGCCAGAACACAGAACTAATAAAAAATATTACAACGACAAGGCGGAAGGACTTGCTTCGGGATGGGGCAAAGGACGATATCAAACAGCGGCATATGAGAGCAGTTCGGCGGCGGAGCCTTACCCGTCAAACTCGCTTCTTTCTTCTTGAAATCGATCAGACTGTCAGACTTTCAATTTTTCATCCAACTTTTCAAGAAGTTCCATCAGCTTTTCATAGGAAAGCCCTTCCAATTCAATTCCACCCCAGGACGCCTGCCCTTCCGATTTGCCATTTTTTTCCGGCTCAACTTTCGTCTTTCTGCTTCCAAGAACATCGGATAAATCCAGCGTCCTCTTCCGATCGGTTTCCTTCCTCTCATTCAAGTACCGATTAATAATCCTTTCAACTTCGGGTCCCGGGTTTTCAGGCCAAACATCAGGCCGAGAAGAACAGGGGCCATCGGCGGCATCGCCATGATAAAGGATCATACAAGCTTCAACATCGCATAAAGTTGACAGCTCATGAAGCTTTTTCTTCAACCCCTTACTTCTGTTCCCAAAAGTTCTGTACCGTGTTTTTTCATCACCGATCATCTCCATTTTTAACTTCCCACGACCAGAATGAATTTTTCAAAGAGAAGAAAAGAATGATCAAAATTCACCTTCATAAATAAAATCACGGACTGATTAATTGGGAGAGAAAGATACGTAGAGAAAAAAAAAAGAGAGAGAGAGATCAAGAACGTAAAGAATATAGTCCAAATTGTCTTTAATGTGAGTGGAAAAAGGGTCTGTGACTGTACTGTATATATAGAAAAGTCAACCCACCGAAAGTAGCTTGAATCACAAGTTAAAATCAAATCGGATATACGCAGGATTGAAAAAGGTGAATATTTAGTTACTAAATTACTTGAGTATTATGATTAGCCAAGTATAAATACCTTTTTTGCCCTAATTTTGACATAAATACCTTAATAATTTTCAAATATTAAATTTACAAATTTAGAATTATTTGAGTTTTTTTAATCAAATATTTCTAAAATTAATCTTGTCAACTGATTCTATTAAAGTCATCACAAAGACATGAAGAATTTGATTTTATTTAAAAAAGGTAAATATTTGGTTACTATTTAGAGGACTATAATAAAAGAAAGAAAGTTAGGAACTCAAAATTCCAGTAACCAAAATAAAAAGGTCAATATTTGGTTGCTATTTAGAGGATTAAGAAAGGGAGTTTGAACACAAAATTAAAAAATAGGCTATATAACTTTTAAAATTCGGTCCAATTCCCATACAAATTTTAAAAATAAAAATGAATGATGTTAATATTTAAAATATTTTGTATTATACTCATTACTTTAATTTTTCTTCTATTTTTTTAATATCAAATATATAAATTAAAAATGAAATCAGGGAAGTATTCAAAAAAATGAAATCAGGGGATAATTTACAATAATTTTATAGAAATATTAAGATTTGTTTTAAAAGTATTTTTTTTTTAAAAAAATTGATTCTTAATAGAATAAAAAATTATTATATTTTTGAAATTTTCTTAATTAAATGTATATTTTCATTTTAAAATATATTCTATTCATGATACTTTATTTTTAATATTTTCTTATATTTATATTATTATTTTTCCAAAATAAATATAAAATGGATTTAATGTACTTTTACATTTTAAGATATATTTAAAAAACATTTTATCATAATACTTTTTTTTATCGGATATATTACTTTATCTTTAATTTTCTTATATTTATATTATTGTTTTCCTAAATAAATATAAAAAGTAATTACTAAAGACGGGACTTATTTTTATAATTTTTGAAAAATTATTTAGAAAATAGTTTGGAGTCGCAATTTATTTTTAATTATTTTTTAAGAGATAAAATAAAATAAGAAATAAAAACTCTCATTTTTTTTTTAGAAAAATATATGCCCATAGAAAAACCAAGCCTGTACCCTGAGGTCATGTTACCTATTGATAATAAAATCGTGAATGAGTCGTAGCACTTCAAGCCCCAAAGTCAGGTCCACATTATGGTTTAGAAATTGCAAGGTAATCAATCGATTAATGACATAAAATTAACAAATCAAGCAAATAGTAAAAATATATTGTACAAAAGCCAAGAAATGCATTCATGAAAATCACGAGAAGACTATCAATAAAAAATCATGTTAATTCGACAATCACATAAAATACCGTTACCAAATTAGAAAATCAATAATAAATCAAGTGTCAAATTATTCATAAAGGATAAGAGATGTTGGCCTCACTAAGACCCATTTATTTAGCATGTTAAACGACCCATACCCTTCCATTTTAGTGGAATTATAAAGCACATTGTGCTTTGAAAATTTTAAAATAAAGTTGAAAAAGTAAAGTACAGAACACACTTAAAAAGAAGAGATTTGAAATTTATATTTTTGAAAATTATATTTAATTTGGGAAATTTAAAAAAAAAAAGAGTTTTGAAGTTTTGAATTAAAAGGATTTTTAAGTGAAGAAAATAAAATTATAAAATTTTTAAATCAATAAAAATAATTTTTGAATTTTTGAAATGAAATAAAATAATTTCTTTTTTTTTTATAATTTGGGAGATTAAGAAAAATTTATAATTTTTTTAAAAATTAAAGAATTTTTTTTTATTTTTTAATAATTAAAGAATATGATTTTAATTTTTTTTAAATTAAATATAATGATTTTTTATTTTCTAAAAATTAAATAAATGATTTTGAAATTTTTAAAAAGACAAAAAAGTTTTAAAGATTTAAAGAAAATAGAATTGGATTTCCTTTTTAGAAATTAAGAATGATTTTTTAATTTCAAAATTCAAAGAAAATATGATCACTTTTTTTTAGAAACTGTAATATGATTTATTTTTTATAAATTCATGAAAATTTTTCATTTTGTAAATTAAAGAAAATTATTATTTTTTATTTTTTAGATATTAAATAAAATGTTTAAGAATTTTAAAAAATATAAAGAAAATGATTTTTGAGTTTTTTAAGTATATTTTTTTGGTAGATTTAAAGAAGACAATATTGGTTTTTATAAAAATTAGAAATTAGATTTTAATTTTTAAAAAGGGAAATTATGGTTTTTAATTAGAAAGTGAATTTAGAAATAATAGTGTGGACTTTGCATTTTTTGCTATTATTCTTTTTCCACTTAAAAATGGGATACTCGTTTTTATTTATTTATTTTAAACGGTTTGGAGTCGCTAGTTATTTTTGTTTTATTTTAAAAGGAAAAACAAAATAAAAAAGAAAAACTTTAAATGTGACTCCTTATGGAAAAAGCAGGTTTGAGAAAAATCGATTTTAAGTTCGAGGGTCAAGTTACTGATCGAGAAGATACGATAGCAAGTAGGGGTGTTCATAAATTGTAAAAAACCGCCCAAACCAAACCGAACCGAAACCGTGGTTTTTAAGGTTCATAGGTTTGGACCGCTTGGATCGACAAATTTTGTAAAACCGATGTCGATTCTGTCACGGCTTAGGTTGAAAATAGACTAAACCGAAACCAACCTAAACCGTTTATATGGTTCATATATAAATGTTCTTAACCTAATTTTTCATCTTCTCATATTTCTACTTCAGCCGCCACACCTCATTCTTCTTCAACCATATACACCTCATTCTTCCACATTTTCCACTCATTGTCCATTGATACCAGTTTGTAGTTTTCCCCTTTTCTCCTATATTTTTTTCTTCTAAACGATGCATCCAAATGAAAGCACACAAGCACAGAGTAGCTAAACTTTCCTGAGCTCATCAAATACAAACAAAGACAAGTGGAGTGGTTTTATTTAATGAATCTCTCAGATTTCAGATTATCCGGTTTGTTTCCCAGAAATAGAGGCTTGCTTCTTCAGCCTCTATATCTCCTCTTCTGAATCCCCCGAATCCTCCCTTCTTTTCTCCATTGTGAAACCCTGAGAAAATCTAATTTTCTGAAAAATGGCAAAATGATAATTTAGGTCAAAATCCGAAATTTTTTCTAGATCTCGGATGACGAAACGGGCTTCACCGTTGGAATTGTCTCGCGAAATCTAACTACTATGTAGAATTTTGTCGAATTTCGAGATAGCTCCAATTTGCAACGCCGAGGCAACGAGCATATGCGCGGGACACTTGGCACATTTCCAGTGGTTCCGCTGTGCCACGTGTCGCGCAGTTCCAATAACTTGAGCTCAAGTGTGGGCCATGGGTGGACACATGACATCATGCCACATTGGGGAGGAAAATCCTTCGTGCCGTCTGATGTTATGATAGCCAGAATCCCACGAGCCACTTAGAATTGGACACGTGAGACGATGATGTTTTGTCCTCAATCTCACCCAAAGCGGGCTGGGAAGAGAGTGAGGTGCTATAGAGGGGAAGATCAAACCGTAGGCGAAAGGGTGCCGCGATTTTTATATAAGCCTCTACCTTCTCTCAGACTCTACATCACAAACCGCCGGTTTCTACGCAGGGCAAGAATAAAGTTGCCCTCGCAGTAGCTGCCGCGCTGGTACCGGTTTTGTGGAGTTTCGAAAAACTCCAAAAGGTAAAAGGTCTTCCTACTTTATTATTTTCTGGGCTTTAAAGAGCCATGTCAATGGTTTGCTGATTTGAGGCAGTTGAGTGCGGTTGTTAATGTCCCAAAACTGGACCAATCGAGCTGGAATATATGGAATCTATTTTGACGCTTTAGGGTCGTTTTAATGGTTGTGTGATAATTTATGCAATAAATTATGGTTTTAATCTTTTTTGTAGCGAATCAATAGTGATTGCGAAGAAATTTGAGGCAGATCTTAATTTGAGTGAAGCGAATGACCCCTTGTAATTGAGACCGTTAAAGCAGGTCGAATTGCATGGTTGAGCAAATGGTTCGTAACAATAGTACATAGAAAAATATTGAATTGAATGGTTTGGAATTGTGTGAGAAATAATATATTAATGCACATGTAATTAAAATATGTATTAACATGATGTGGAATTACATAAAAATATAATTGTACGCTGTAAGCCATTGGAAATGAATGTAATTAGCCCAAGTGAGCTAATTTTGATATTATTGATGTGAAATAAATAACATGTGGTTGAGTATCTGTGAATTTTGTTAATATATGCATGCCCAGTATATTAGCATGGATTGCATGGAATGTAATTGAATGTTTGGTGTGACTACATGTGCACTTGGGTGGGGAGCAGCCCATGCCAGGAGGCTATCCTCTGCGGGTATTGCTCGCCTGATAAATGAGATCCTCCTTTCATGCTCGAGGGTGTTTGGAGGCGACACTTCAGAGTGGAGGAACAGCTTTTTTGAGAAGAAACTGGGCTGTGTGGCTTTATTGAGTTGATTATTCGTAGAACATGTATTAGAACTCTTAAATTTTAATATATGTTTTGTATAAAAATTATGAGCTAACTCTTGAAACTATTGTATATAGTTGGATACATTTTTGTGAGTATGGATGTATGGGCCCGATGTGGCCATTTCTTTCGTGTGGTCTGTGATATGAGATCGGGTGATATGAGTTGGCCAGGGTGAGTAAGCGGGACACTTTCGGGATTTGGGCGTCTCAACGGCTGATATCGGAGCTGGGTAAGCGATTACCTAGGGGCTCGGGTTTGGGTATCCATAAGTTAGTCTTGATGCCGACTACTGGTGAATTATGTGAGGAGCCAGTATCTGAATACTGGAAGCAGGGAGGCCTTAGGCTTAGGCCGCAGCTTAGCCAGTAAGGAGTGAGAGCACCACAACTTGGGGTATTTCGATCATTAGGATTAGGTATAGCGGTACTGGGATCCAGGGACAGAGTTAGAACAACATGCATTGTTTTTATATATGTGGGATTGGTGTGGCATAACATGAGTGATGTGTGATCATGTGTTGTATATGAACAACATGATTTTGTGTGCTTGGTGAGTAGCATAGGAACGTTGAACAGGGTCGAGAAAGAAAATATAATATGGTGTGAGAATTTTTGGGCAAAATGGTCCAAAATTAAACGAAGAAAAAAAAATAATAATTCCCCGGATATAGCTCTGATTTTGAGCAGAGGCTGGGGTGTGTTTGTGGGGGTAAAAGTATTCAGTTTTTGCAGGAAAGGTTGTAATTAAATTTACTTTGACCATGAAGAGCCTAATCGCTAAAATTTTAGTAGATTTGGAGGGTAAGCCTCCGCATCTTAGGAGTAGCGAGTTTTTTAAGACTACGAGGAGCTTGAGGTGGCTGGAAGCTACTGAATAAATTGAAAAACATTTGTGTAAGCGAGGAAATTTGGAATAGTTCTTTTGTTTCAGCTCGGTGTGAGAGATTTGAAGTCTTAAACCAGACGGGAAGTGACTGCGCGACCTAACGTATTTTTGGGTCCTAGATTTAGGCCTAAATTTGAAGGTATTGTGACATGGTTGAGGCTAGGACTGGTTGGCCATGAGTAGTGACGCCAAATTCGTATTTGACGCAGGGAAGATGATTTGAAGTCGCTGCGACGCAACTTTGGGGTGGGCGTGATACTGGTTTTCAATGGCAGGAGTCCGCGACGGCGGAAATGGGCGTGTCTGGCGACACAGGCGGATTGGCGACATGAGATTTAACGTCGTGACTAAGGTTTTGGGTCGCGACAAGGGCATTACGTGGGAAGCGGTGGTCACAGCGATCGTTTTAAGTCCGCGACCTGGATGACTTGCTTGAGTCGCGGTGAAGAAATTAGCATTCGACTGTTTGAAATTTGGCGACACATTTTTAGCTTCGAGAGACAACGGCCATTGGTGTTGCGACCCGTTTTGGTCGCGACTTTGGCGACGGCGGAAATTGGTGTCAGCGACCATTTAAGGTCACGCGACACAGTTTGTTGGTTGGGTGCGAAGGAAGTCGCGACATGGGATTGGCCGTCATGGCCAGCTTAGTCGTCAGAGTCGCGACTTGGAAGTAATGTCGCGACGGCTTCTAATCTTAGTAGGGAAAGGAGAGTCGTATTTACGCCCCACGACTGGCCCATTGGCGTATGTAGCGACCGAACCACTATTTGTAAACCGCGACATCGCGCTGGCGTGTCGCCGGCGCTCGGCTGCATGCCTTGAATGTCGCGCGTAGTGCCTGACTTGACCTGAGTGGGTACCTTTGTTTTCATACCGCATTCGGGTCACTATTTGGATCCTTTGTTCATGGACACTTGTTCTGAACAGCATTCTCGAGGATTTAAAAAAAAGAGTTCAAAATTTTTTTAAAAAAAATCTTGAGTATGATTTAATATATGAATTTATTGTCTTACATTACCTATAGTGCGCAGACGTTGGCTGTATGAAATAAAATATTCTTTCAGACATGGAATATGTCACTAGGAATTTGTGTTTACACCCAGGAGACTTCACGTTAAAACTTAACTTTGCCATTAACATGTAGATGACTAGTCGAAGGGCGGGGCGTGGGGTCGTCCACAAAGTGAGTCAGGGCACTACCGATGTTGGCAGGCCTTTCTGGTAGTAAGGATTGCGGTCATCGCTATTGCACGGGCTTGTGCGTGGTGAACGGCGGTCAAGGCTTCCCGGCGTTTAGAAGCATCGTCCTCTTCAATGGATTTAGAGAGGAGTGGACTCTAGGGTGGGGACGTATGGCCTGAGAGGAGAAGGTAGATGTTATCACGAGGCATCCATGATATGAGTCTTGATGCTAGGAAGGAGGATCCATTTCTTCCTTAGGGAAAGAAGCCCGAGAGACCACATTTGCAGATATCCGGGACCCGGGGCTAAGGTTATCGGGACGAGGCAGGATGGGACGTACAATGAGCGAAGTAGTGTTTTTGCGTTGACTGGTTGTTTGATGGGATTGCCTGAGAGGAGGAACTCCAGTTATAGGACACCTGGTCGAATCATCAGGTGAGACACGAGTTAGGGGTGCCCGGTCGGTCGGCGGATGGTGTCTTTACCATTGCCTGCGGCCGGACACGCAGGGGAGGATGCCCACATAGGCGGGATCCAGGGGTTTGGGGAGACGGCGCCAGTCCCAGCGATGTGATTTTGAGACCAGTGACTGTGTTTTCTGATTCCCCATTCCTAGCCCCTGGTATGGGTGGGAACAATATCAGTTCAGTGCCGCGCAAGCAACACTGGCCAGCGAGCCAGTTACGCAAACCCAGAGTGGCGTAAGGTGGGTCTGACCACAAGATTTGCGGGCAGGGGGTTCGGTGTTGGCCGGATGACGTGTGTTACCATTGCTGCGACTGGACATATGAGCGGATTGTCCTAGGGCGATCTCATAGTGCAATGACCCCGGCGTTCAAATTAAGCCGGGATATTGATGCGTTTCTACACCATTTGTTGACTAAAGTAGCGTTTACCTTGAATGCATCGAATTCATTCATTGTCGCATCTTGTATGATAGAATCGAGCTTAGAGGTTGAGGCCTTTAAAGTATGGATGTTCTTCCCTAAGATGCAAAGGTGAGGATTAGGCAAATGGGTGGGATTGTGAGTTTAAGTCTAGAGATTTTGTATGGTAGACCCAGAAGAATCGCATCGAGTAAGTGTGGGTCAGCGGTGACATCGTGTCAGAGTCTGTGGTGCACCAGTCTCCGGACATTCACCACTCTTGTTTGAGTGTGGGTTGGGTTTTGTCTTTGGGACCTACGTCCAATGAAGACTCATGATTAAAATCAGCGGAAGTAGAGTAATTAATGTGTTGGCCCAGAAGCAAGAGGGTCGTTAAACCCCGGATATGAAAAAACACAGGTTAGGGTGAAGGAGACCGTGGTAGTGTCAGAAAGGTCATGTTTGGTTGTAAGAACCGGGGGAGATATCAATTTACGTATTGGGTGTAAGAGACCCGTGAAGAAATCTGAAATTTCTATGTGAGTGTAGAGACGAGGAGATATCTAAATTTACGTGTGGGTGTAAGGGGGCAGGGAGCTATCCGGGCATTTACGCATGGGTGTAGAGACTCAGGGATATCCGAATTTAAGTAATGGAGTGTGTTCCAGAGGAGATATCTCGAATTCACGTGTGTGGGTGCTTTAAAGAGAGACCATTGGAGAAATCTGAAATTTACGATATTAGATTCATAGAACTGGGGGAATGTCCCGAATTTACGTGTGGGTTTGAGACCGTGGAGAAATCGAAATTTACGCTGTGTGGAGTGTAAGAGACTGGGGATCTATCCCGAATTTACGTATTGGGTGTAAGGGCAGGTGGGTTATCAGATATATACGTGTGGGTGTAAGGACCCGTGGAAATCCGAGAATTTAATGTGGTTGTAAGGAACCGAGGAATATCTAATTCACGATGTTGGTATAAGAGAACTAGGGGCGTATCCGAATTTGTGGGTGTAAAGGGGCGAGTGGGTTATCAGAATTGTGTGGGTGTAAGACTTGTGGAGATAAATTCACGTATGTGCCAGAGAGTACCTATGGAGTGTAATTTGAAAGGATTAATTGCCGAGAGAGAAAACATACGAGTGTATTATCGCGAGAAGCTGGGATTGGTGAATGGAGTGAGTGACTCTAGATGAAAACACCGCGGGGTCATGGTTATCACATGAACTTGAGTTGGTGATGATAGAATTAAAGTGTTTCGAGATTTGGATACCATTGGGAAATTGCATTGGGATGTTGGTGAGCGACTAGGGCTGCAAGTATATGGATGTCATTATGACCATGGATTAGGATTGATGGTCATTAAGTTGTGATGATTGTGACCGCCGCGGAAGGTCGATTACTCAAGCGAGGATTATGTAGGGTTACATATGCGTCGGTTGGATGCATATGTATGGAATTTTGAGACGAAGTGCACAGAAGAATGCTGAAACCTTGAAAAAAATCAATTTTCTAAAAAAGGGAAAAATGATACAATTTAGGTCCGGTAAAATTTTTACCGAATCTCGGATAATGAAAGCGAGCGTGAGTTGGAGTTATCTTGGAAATCTAGCTATGTAGGATTGATGAATTCTTAGAGAGAGAAGCTCTACATTCTCTCACAGAATTCCAGCGATCGAACCGTCGGTTTCGTAGTCAGAGAAGCAGGGGTGCTCCCCGGCCGAGGCTCGCATGGAGTCAGGTTTTGTGGAGTTTCTTGGGCATCAAGAGGTATGGTCTTCTCCTACTCGGTTGTTTTCGGTTTTAAGAGTCGTGTTAATGGTTTGGAACGGTTGAAATTAAGTGAGTAAGCGTTGATTAGTCCAGCTTTTGGGACCAGGTGAATATATAGGGCATTTGGACGGAGTTTAAGGAGCTGTTTGGTGATTTGTGTGATAATTGTAATGATGCAGTTTTTGTGTTTTTGGGCCGGAAATGGCCATGATTTCGGTTCCACAAAGTGGAACCGATGCTTGGTAAAGTGGGCCACAGATGACCTGGGCGACCATCTGGGCAGATTAAAAGCAGTCCAGGTTTGCTTAGTTGGCGAAATGGTTCATGTGTTGTAAAAAATATTGCTTGAATTGAATGACTTGGAATTGTGGCAGAAATATATGTTAATGCATACAGGTCAAATGCTGCAACATGATGTGGAATCACATAAAAATATAGGCCAATATGTAAGCCATTGAAATAAATTGTAATTAGCTCAAGTGAGTTAATTTTGATGTATTAATTATGAAATAAATAACATGTGGTTAGTATGTGAATTTTGTTGTATATGCATGCTTGGCTCCATAGCTAACATGGCAGTTTGCATAGAATGTGAATTAGATATTTGGGTGTGACATTACATGTACTGCACTTGGGTGGGGAGGGAGGCTGCAGCGTAGAGTGCTCCAGCTGCCCAGGCATTGCTGCTTGCGTCGTGGGATCCCCCTTTCGGTCTGAAAGGGTGTTCGGAGACGGGCGCTCAGTGAAGTCACTTTTGAGAAGATATGTGGCTTTGAATTGATTATTTGGCTAAGACATATATTAGAACTCTTTAATTTTTTATATATGTTTTATGTAGAAGTGTAATTAACTCTTGAACTATTTTACATAATATAGTTGAGTTACATTTTGTAGTATGGATGTATGGGCAAATGTGACATTTTACTCATGTATGGGTCTCATGATATGAGATAAATTCTGAGGTTGAATGGTGTGTGGGTTGATTTGGAGTACCATGTTATTAGCAGAATTAGGCTTGATCCTTGTTATTGTAAATTGATACAACCACCAATGGTCGAATACGGCATGGGGGACACAAATAGCTTCCCAAAAAGACATAGTTAAACCTTGAAGACAATGAATATTAAGTTTGGATTATTATTATTTTATAGGTAAAATAGCCCATGGAAGGTTTGATTAGGCGGATAAATTTGACAAAGCGTGCACTTGAGTGTTATGCGATACGGTGTCGAGCGAATCTAATACATGGTCGTCTTTCCCTCTGAGAGGGAAACTTTTGAAATTAACTCATAAGAAGCAAACAAATATAAAACTAAAAATGACAACTAAACAAAGTATAAGCCTTCTGAGCGCTACTTCTCTGTGATCGATCTTTCCTCATTAAACAAAGTAATCTGAAGAAATTAAACTGGAGTCTTTCCTTTGTAGTCGGTCTTCTTCTCATGAAATTAACCAGACCTCTTAAAGTGGGCCTTGGTCTTTAGAGCTTTGAAGACCACAGAATATAAGAACACATAGCTTTAAATCAAGCACTAAATGGCGTGCGACAGAAAAGAATAAAAAGAAAAGAAAGATAAGCGACCAATACATTTGCATAGATGGAAGTGGGAGTCTTTAGTCTTTTTCCTTCATTTTTACCTTTTACTCTGGATGGAGTTCATTCTTAGTATAAACCGGTTATATCTATAAGATGGAGGACGGGATGGTTTGAGTAGGAAGAACATTGAGACATGGTGATGGTTGGAGACCCCCTAAAGAGGATCAGTTCAGAAGTGGAAATGACCATATTAACATTTGTGTTTAGCTCTCTGTTTGCCACAAATATCTCAAGAATGTGGACTGGCGAAACTTTTTATTTAATTCTAAATAAAATTCTAAAAACTAAATAATACTTAATTATTTTAATTGTTAGATTGTTTATTAGAGCCATATGGTTTCTCATTGTCATCTTTTTGAGAATGGGCTGAACAGTATTTAAATAAACTAACTTAGTGGTGTTTGACATTTTTTAATTAATTCTAAATAAAATTTTCAAAAAACTAAATAATTCTTTGTACTTAATTATTAAATGTTAGATTCAACTTTTATTTTTATAATATTTTTATTTATGTAAATACTTGTACTAGAAAATTAAATAAAAGCGCTGGGTTTGATAAGTTTGCCCGTATGTGCATTTTCAGTTGGAGTTTGTATATTATATGATTGCATCTTTGCCAAAACAATTTCAACGTCGATGATTAAATTAATGTAAGCCCTCTAATTTCTAATTTCAATTTTCCTATACAATTGTATTAAACTAATTTTTTTTATAGATGGATGAGAATGTCATTAAATGACAGATGTTATATTGAAGAGGAATTGCATAAAAATCAAGAAGAAAGAAAGCAAAGAAGGGTGAGGCCAGGAGATAATAATTTTCAAATAATAAATAAGGTTGGAACAACAAAGATGAAGGTAAAAAACCTCCACTCTACAAAAACTTAAAAAGCCCGAAGGGAAGTGAGGGGTAAGAAAAGTACTACGCAATATGAATCATTTCACTGGAATAGCGTGAGAAAAATCCCGTCCATCATGCTTGATTGTGTGGTTAATCTTATGTGCTAGTGATTCTAGAAAGGGTGGGACTAGAAATTTATGAGTCACTTGCAACAGTTTAATCATAAAATCTCTATACAATGTTGATGGGTGACAAATATTGAGAATTTAAAGGTTGTTAAGTATGATCTTGAAGTAGTGACAAGCCTTGGCATCGTGATTATTAGTGAGTGAATTTACCTTTTAGAATCATCATTAGAGGAAGGGATTGGGGATTATTCTCTACTTGTTATGGAGCTGGGTTTGGCAATTCCTTCTTAAACTCCTTGTTTGGAGAGATTGCATGACTTTATAAAACATAAAAAACTTTTGAAAAAGAGAATTTGAGAAGAATCAATGTTTGTGTATTTCAATGATACTTGGTCATCTATTTAAAATTATAATTATATATTAGCCTTCTCATTAGGATTGATCAAGATTGGAGTTATAAAACGAATTTTGAACTTTTATCAGGATTCCTAATGTAAATGAAGCA
Organism: Tetrastigma voinierianum; assembly: GCA_016808115.1. Classification (NCBI taxonomy): domain Eukaryota; kingdom Viridiplantae; phylum Streptophyta; class Magnoliopsida; order Vitales; family Vitaceae; genus Tetrastigma; species Tetrastigma voinierianum. The sequence continues at coordinate 25,435 of JAEQBH010003609.1, forward strand.
AAATTTGGAAGGAGTAAGGTGAGAGTTGTTTGTTGGATTGGGGCATTGAGCATGTTCTCACAGTGCATTTGATAATAATACTAGTTCTAATAATTTTAGCTATTGCATATTTGAAATATCAATTTTCTCTTAGGGTGTAGGGTTTCAAACAATGAATTCTTGCATGTTCGTTGTTCTACACATATTTTGAATCTTGTTGTTCAAGATGGTCTAAAAGAGCATAATGAGTCTATTATCAAGATCCAAAATTCAATTCGATATGTTAGATCATCTCCATCTAGACTTGCTGCTTTTAAAAAGTGTGTTGAACATGTGAAAATATCATATAAACATCTTCTCGCGTAACATGATGCGATTCTGGGTGATTACCTATTTGATGTTATAGTCTGATGCATTGAAGCAGCCGCTTTTTATTAGGTTGCAATATCATGGTACCTAATGACCTTGCCTTCATGTGGCCAGTGTGCCGTACTCGCAAGAAAATCTGATAGATTTACTCTATGACTAAATCTGTGAAGCAGCGTATTCTTTAGCGCCCTCTATAAATTTTCTGCTGGCCTCTAACTTAAGATTTGGTAAAATCTGTAGTGAAAAAACTTGGCAGTGTGGCGTTTTTAAATCAAATTCAAATCCTGTATACATCAGTTTGCTGCCAGCTCCACCATATAAAATATGGCGGCGACCTTTTTAGGCATTCTCTGAGCCTCGTCTTACATATAACCATTATCTGGGAGGGGTTCAAGTGTTACTTTTATTCTTAATTACTTTTAATCAATATCGAGTCTAATAACTGTGTCAGGGTCTTATGCACGGAAAATAGTTTTAAGCCAAATATAATATTCTCTTTGTTTGGTGGGTATATGTTTATAAAAATGTTTTTACTTTAGACATGTCCAGCTATCAAACTTTCTTTACATTATTTTCAAGCTGCTTTGGCATGCTTCACTTGCTTTTAAAGTTTCAAACTTTCTTTAACATGCTTTTGTGCCCGCTTGCTTTAAAGTTGTAAAACTTTAACTCTTTCTTTGCTAACTTTCTTTCTTCTTTAAAAAACCTTTATAAACTCTCATTCTTGCCTTGAAGTTTCAAAACTTCTGAGAAAGAAAATTCCCATATGCTTTATCATAGCAGAAAAAGTTTGTAAATACTACCAGAAGCCTTTGCTTTAAAGTTCTGAAAACTTTTAAAACGGGGCTTGGCTGTAGCATGCTTTGAAAATGGCAGAACTGGAGGCTCAATCGTTTGCTAAAAAACTCTCGACCAGGCAGAGACGATAGTTGATTTTTAAACTGCTGTATATATGTGCTTATAAAACATCAACCTAGAGCTATTACAGCACGTACCACTAGTGAACCGCCGAGCACGAAGCGATAGTCAGGTGGAAGGACACAATGTCGCATCACTCGAAGTGAATATGGTGGAATTGACCTGGGTGCCATCACCATAATTTAATTGACTCTTGTATATATATATATGTGCGGTCCTTTAAATGTGATCTTGTATGAGTTTGCCGGCCAGAGGCAAGCTGATGCGCTGTGAGATCCTAACACCGCGCGTGCCATGCGGAATATAGGCCGTTTTCTGCTTGAGCGAGAAGGCACATACAAACATTCTTTGCTTGCTTCTTGAAAATGGTTTACAAACAAAACCATTAAATACCAGTGTAAGCGAGTTTATACCCCTTTAGTATTTGAAGAAATGAGTTTTAGAACACTCACCTCTTTGCTTGCTAAAACTTGAGAGCCTGATTCCACTTTTCCCGCCTTTACTTTTAACCTACACACTCAACGAATCTGATGACATATTAATCGCCTATGTATAGGCGTATAAAACTTAGCATTACTTCATCTGCAAGTCACTTTAAGGTCACACAACATTATATAAAGTCAAATTAACAGTTTACCCTTGAGCACTGAAAACCTAACAAAAACCGCATTTTAATTTTCCCTTTTTCCAATAATACTCTATGGACTTTATTGCCAAATTATTAAAGGTCTTCAAAAATTATGAAACTCTTTGAATAGTCCTTTATATATCCAATGACATATCTGTAAAAATTTCAATGTAAAATTCCTTCTCTAAGGCCCTCAACCACATAACACAAGTTTACAGCATGTTTTTGATTCCAAACTCACTGAATCACCTACTGTTATCCTTGATTTCTGGGATCTTAGCCATAATTTGGAAATGGTTTCTTTACTCATTTGAAGCTATGATTCTAGGTTTCTTGCAATTGGAATCACCCAATTTGGATCACCAAAAACTCAAGTTATTGTATTTTACATCTAGATGACTCAATTTGGCAGAATAGAATCTGCACATAGCTCCACTTTGAAAAATTTTCTGGGAACTTTTGGCTTATAATTTGCATGTACTTCCTTCAGCTAACTTATTCCCTAGATGTATATTTTACCCAGAATTTTGAATCACTCAATTTGGATGAGTGAAACTCCACTTATGGCCAAAACACTACAACCATACCCAAAACAGAGCAAAATCAGTAGGCTACACAGGCTCACCTTTCAGTCCGTATTTAGGAGCCTTAGAGCTACAATTTGCTCTTGGTTCCTTCTATACATTTGTAGCCCTATCTCTTATGGTTCTTTACCAATTGGAATCAATTCATTTGGATGATTATAACTTAATCTATAACCAAAACAAAAACAGTGGTTTTGCAAATTTTGACAAATTTCCTTTAAAAAACCTAACATTCTCCTTTTTACAACAATTCATCAAAACCAACCAACATGGAATTCATCAAACCAACTTCACAACACTTGAATTGGTGATTTGGAACTTCAACCCCACAAACCCTAGGTGAAAATGCAAGAACTCTACCTAAGGTCCTCGATTCTTTATAAAACCACATAAATAAGAGGGACTATAAGGTTATTTTCACCAATTGGGGTTTTTCACAAAACTTCAAGAATTCTAGGGTTAATGTGATCTCTCCACAAAACCCTAGAACAAAGACAACTAATTCCATGGAAATGCATACCAAAAAGCTCAAGACATCAAATTACCCATGATTTCAAAATGAGCTTACCTTGGTTTGTATTCTTCTCCTTCTCATGTAGTACCTCTTCTTCCTCCTCTTCCTCTCCTTGCTCTTTTCTCTCCTCTCCCAAAACGTGAGACCTAGCTTTGGAGACCAAATGACTTTTGGCTTTTGTTTTTCCCATTATTATAATATCAACTTTTCATTAATTGAAATTTGACCCTCATCTCTTTAATTTTTCAATTGTAACTTATGCTATTTGTATTGTGGCCCATCTCTGATTAAATTTTGGTCCTCCATCTTTTTAATATTTGATATCAACTTGTATTATTTTCATTTTGGCATACTATCTTCTCAAATTATGCCTTTATATCCTTTAGATTTACCTTTGCTGTACTAGTACCTCAATTTTTCGGGTTCCTAATTTTTATCATTAATAGCAACTCTGAAAACTATTATAATGGCACTTGGTGCTCGTATCGCCCCTACGATTCATGTCTTTGTACCTTTCGGGGCCAGAGTACAAAATTCCCCTCCCTCTTAGGAACATTTAGTCCTCGAAATGAATAACTAAACTCGAAGAAAGGTAAAATACCTCATGTGGAAATAAGTGAGAATGCGACGGCGCATCAGGCCTACGGCTCCCCAGTATGAAGCCTCCCTCTCATGATTCTTCCATAAGACTTTAACCTAATGGAATCACTTTCTGCTTCTTAACACCTGTTCCTTGCGATCTACAATGCAGGTGTCTCTTCATAAGTCAAATTCTCTCCTTTAAGCGCAGTGCTCTCTCGAATACATGAAGGGGATCCGGGATATATTTCCTCGGCAGCCGATACATGGAATGTAATGTGAATCCTTGATAGTGGGGTAACTTCAGTATGGCTATTGGCCCCACCTTGCCCACAATCTCATAAGGTCCTATATACCTCGGACTAAGCTTGCCTCGTTTCCCAAATCTCAACACACCTTTCCAAGGTGAAATCTTCAAAAAGACTTGGTCACCTATCTATTTGTGAGTCTACGACGGTTATCCGCATAGCTTTAATACATCTTGCTATCTTCAAGTTATCACGAACAACTCTTTCTCTGAGTGATCGTACTAGTTGAGGCCTATTAGTCTTCTCTCATAACCTCATCGGCCTGCTTGGAGTCCTACATTTCTGCCATACAACGCCTCAAATGTAGCCATATCTATGCGGCTTGATAGCTATTGTTGTAGGCAAACTCCATTAGTGCTAGTGGTATCCCAACTTCCTTTGAATTCCATGTCGACATATCTCTAACGTGCGGAACAGATCCTCCTCACAGTGACCATCGGAATGCGAGGATGAAAATCATCTTGAAATGAAGCGAGTACCTAAAAATTTGTTTGCAAACTAGGCGGCTTTGGATGTGAACACAGGGTCTCGATCTGAAACTATCATTTGGAACCCGTGAAGTCTCACTACTCCATCCACATACAGCCCCAGGCCCGACTTTTCAGAGAATCCTTAACATTAGCGCGGAAAATGGCCGGACTTCTTCAATCGATCAACTATCACCCATATAGCATCATCGCGCCTTTGAGTCCATGGAAGACTGTCACAATCCATAGTGATCTTCTCCCGTTTCCATCTTTGGAATAGGGAGTAAGCGTATCCCTACGGGCCTCGTGCCTGCCTTCACTTCTTTGACAGGTTAGACATCTACAGACGAAACTTGCAATCTCTTTCTTCATCCCATTCCACCAGTAATGTTCTTTCAAAGTCCTGTACATCTTGGTACTACCTGGATGCATAGCATACGCGAATGAATGTGCTTCTTCCATAATGTCTCTCTTATTTCGCCATACTCGCACGCACATTCTCTGTCCTTTCCAACATCTTACCATCATCTCTAATTTGAAACTACGCTTTTCCTTTTCTATCTCTTCCCTTAAGCAATCATGCGCTGGATCTGCGTTGCCACGCTAGAATGCGATCCTTGGAGAATACAACATGAAATGTGGCTAACAAGGCTCTGAATCCTCATTATCCCGATATCGCTACTAAAGGCTCTTGGGTCGCGACGATTGGAAGACCAACCCGATCTCATATGAGACAAAAGACTCTCCTGAGTCGCCTCTCAGGCATCTGCTCTGACATTAACTTTCACTGGATGGTACTCAATAAATCTGATCGTGATCTTATCGACTCGAGCCGTCTTCTTTGCCTCGGGGTTTAGCTCTTTAAGGTGAAAATATGGTAGAGCCTCTTATGATCTGTAAAGATCCTGCAAGGAACACCATATAAGTAATGTCTCCATATCTTCAAAACAAACCTATTTCTTTGCAAGCTCTAAGTCATGTAGAGTAATTCTCCTCATGCTTCTTGGTACATGCAAGGCATATCACAATCCTTACATCATTACGCATAAAACGATCAAGGCCTTGTAGAAGCATCCTTATGAAACCACAAACCCATCTCTCCCATTAGGCAAAAGCTAGAGCTGGAGCTGAAGTCAATCTACCCTTCAACTCCTCGAAACTCTGCTGGCAGGCATCCACCCAATCATACTTGACATACCCTTCGAGCAGTGGAGTCAAATTGCTATCTTGGAAGAACCCTCGACAAACTTCATAATATCTGCTAAACCGAGGAAGCTTCGAGCCTCGACACATTCTTTGGTGGTTTCCAATTTACCACAGGCTTCATTACTACCGGGGATCCACCGCCCACCCCCTCATTGAGATCACATGACCTGGAATGCCGCCTGTCAAGCCAGCCCGGCACTTGCTGGAAGCTTGGCATGCGTGTCTCTCAGAGATTCTGCGACCACAATCCTCGGGTGCTTTCTGAATGTTCCTCTGAACTGCACGAATACCTGGGATATCATCAATAAAGACTGCCGACGAACCTATCCAATACGAAATTTGGAATACGGTTCATCAAATCCATAAGCATTTGCGCGGGTATTAGTCAAAGCCATGGCATGCGAAGCTTTCTCATAATGCGTAGCGTGTCTGAATGCGATCTTAGGAACATCACCCTCTGTACCCTCAAGCGATGATGTTACTGAGCCTCAAATCTATCTTGGAGTACACCGAGACCCACAGGCTGATCGAATAATATCAAATCCTAGGGAGTGAATCACGATTGCGGATAGTAACTTTGTTAAATTTACTTTTGTAATCTATACACAGCCCATGAGCTCCCATCTTTCTTTTTCACGAAAGAGAAGCTGGGCTCCCCATGGGGATATCTTGAGTCGAATGAATCCTTATAACAATTCTTCTAAGCGGGCCTTAAGCTCTCTCAACTCTGCAGGAGCCATCCTGTAAGGAGGAGATGAGAGTAGACAGTCCACGGGGATAAAATCAATGGTGAACTCCTTTCTCTCTTTAGAGTAAATCACAACGTATCATGGAATACGTAAGGAACTCTCTTAACATTTGGAATCTCATCCACTTGAGTCCCCTCCTTTCTGTTTCCCACCACATAAGCTAGATAGCCACGACAACCATACGCGGCATTCTCTGCTTATTTGTCATGAGAGGAATCCTCTTGGAAGATAACTCTACATATTCCCCTGAACTTAACCTCGATTTCACGGCCTATCTGACTTTGCTTCCTTTTATAACAATCAATGTGGCTTCATGGCAGAATGACCCGATCTATCACGAGAACCACATCAAAGTCCCTCATATCTAAAGCTACAAAATCCGTTGGGAACTCCTGTCCCCCAATCAGAACTCTACTATCTCGACTGTGCCGGGCGCGGATCTCATTTGGAAGGAAACTCGTCACGACCCTCTAATGCATTTTGGGTCTCTATCTGAAACGATCTAAGAATGGCCCAGATGCAAATGAATCGTAGCTCCACAGGTCCTGTGTATGAAACATCATGATGATCTGAGGGTAGAAATAATACCGGTGGCCACATGCGGGCATACGCATCTTCTTCGAGTCACGACATATATTCGGCTGAAGTGCGGAGACTCTGTGCTCGTATCCGAGGCCTTGCCTTCCACCTCTGGCACCTCTACACTGCTGGCTATCTTGGCCCCTCTGCACAGAAACCTCACTGAAGACCTTTGAGTGCTAAATCTAAGGTGTGGGGTAGCTAGGCTAGCTACCCGATGTCTCGCACCAATCAAGCGAGACACTCTCTAATAAAATGGCCTTCAGCCCTGGTGACTTATCATGTACTATATCTCTTACACTCCCCATGAGTGCGCCTCGGCACATATGACATCTGGGAGGAAGACTGCAGTGCCCACTTGCTGGCGGGGGCCTCTTTGATCACGGCTGGGGTAGCTCCTCGGCACACCTCGGCCTCACGCCAACCTCTACCCTTGTTCCTCTTCTGGCACATGCATCCGGAGCTGTGGGAGGTACTGGTGCTCTCTTCTGCTCTTGCCTACTGCGATACACAGCCGTCGTACTTTGCTCAGCCTTTCAGGCGCCTCGCTAAAGTCCCCGTCTGGCCATGAGGAGCCCCGCGGACAAATTTTTGGATCCGGTGCAATCCCGGCCAAAAACCTTTTGCACTTCATGGCTTCATCAGCTTGAATATATGGAACCAATCTAACTAGTTAAAGGGCCTCTTCTCATAATCGACAGCACGACATGTTCTTGTTCCTAACACCGAAAGAACTCATCAATTTGAATCCTTATGACTACGAGGAAAGAACCTGGTGAACTCGACAGTGAGTCCCACTGATATGCCATTGAGATACACTCCTCTCACGGCGTCCCAGTGCCCTTTTGTCTTCCGCTGGCGGAAAACAAGACCCTTTGCTCATCCGTGCAGCGTGCTCCATAAACCTTATTTACTCGGTCCTAGCCATAACGGTACATACGGATCACCCACGCCATCATATGGCTTGGCGCCCGACACGTACTCTTTCTATCGACCTCCGGTTCTTCCATAACCTCTGGATTGCGGTGGAGGTTACGGCGCTAGCAGTCGCTATGGCTACTATACGTACGTCACGTACCGCCTTTCTGCCGTAAATAATCCACGGCGCCAGGCTCCCTCGGTAGCCCCGGATAGTCGACCGACGCCTCTGCGGAGGCACGAGTTCGCGGCGGTAGTGGAGACCAACTACGTGCTCATCTCTGCGGTATTTTGGGACGGCTCGAGGCCTTTGGAATAACTCTCTGAGGCGACCTCTCGTCCTTTCACGACATAGTCTTTGTAATTACCAAAAATCAACGTTTAATACTTTGACTCACTTCATATGTATGCTCTAAGTTTGAACATGCATGGTTGCCAATACGTGCTCGATGCCGCCTTGGCCACCACCCCTTGGCGGCGGCGTGCCGGCGCTCCTGAAATCGATCGTTACCTCCTAACATTAAAAATCTTTGTGAATGAGCCGTATTGCTTACTTATACCTCCTATAAAAATTTTCTTTTTATATTCTAGCAAGATTTGGTAAAATCTTAACGAAACCGACGACATAGTAGTGCACATAGTCAATTTAAATCCTGTATACATCGATTTACTTTGTATCCAAAATATGGCAACGACATACTAGCATTCTCACAAAACTACTCTATGTATACATATGCTCCATTATACAAGTTCAAAGTATTTCCTTACACAATATTGTAGTGCCTGACCTTGATATAAATGTGGGGAGGGATGCAATACCTCCAGTGTCAGGAGTGTATGTACGGAAAATAGTTTTTTAAAATACAAAATAATGAGCTAGCAGGCTCGTTGAGAGTGTATGTTTTTATAAAATGTTTTCTTTAGGAAAACATCTCAAAAGCCTTAAAACTTTCTTTACAATTATTTTCCGGAAAGCTTTACTTTGCTTTGCTTGCCTTTAAAGTTTCTAAAACTTTTCTTAGCTTGCTTGCTTTTGTACTTGCTTGCTTTTAAAAAGTTTATAAAACTTTGTCTGCCTTCTTGCTTTGTACCTTTTCTTACAAAGCTTATAAAACTCTCATTTTCTTGCTTGCTTAAGTTTATAAAACTTCTGAAATTCTCTTGCTTGCTTGCTTTATCTTGCTTGAAAAGTTTATTAAAACCTTCACAAACCTTTGCTTCTGATTTGCCAAAACTTTCCTTAAGAGCTTGGCTCGGCCGCGTAACCAGAAAATAAAAGCGGGAACTGGGCTCAACCGTTTGCTTTAAAACTCTCCGGAAGCGGGCGACCGGGAACCAATGGTTGATTTTTTTAAAACTGTATATTATGCTTATAAAACATCAACCACTAGAGGCCTATTTTTGCTTCTTGTGCCTAGTGAACACGGAAGCCTAGCGGCGTGCAGAATTGGAAGGAGACTGTGTCCGCATCACCTTTCCGGTGAATGGTGGGGTGGCACAGGTCGCCATATATAATTTAGTTTAGAGCTCGCCAACCTTATATATACATGCGTGCGCGGTCTGCTTTAAATGCATGATGTATGTCTCTGGTTGCCGACGGGCGAAACTGCAATGCATGTAGTAAAGTCCTAACACCCGCGTGCACGTCTGAATCTCTGACCAGTTTTCTTGCTTAGAACTAGGGAAGGCACATTTTTCTAAACATTCTTTGCTTGCTTTAACGAAAATGGTTTACAAACAAAACCATTAAATACCAATTCAAAAGCAGTTATTAACATACTAGTATTTGGAAATAGGTTTAGAACACTCACTCTTTCTTGCTAAAACTTGAGAGGCACGATTAACACTTACCCGCCTTTACTTTTCTTTTCACTCAGCAATCTGTGACATATTAATCGCCTATATAAACGTATAAACTTAACGTGCTTACCGCAGAGTCACTTTAGGTCACACAACATTCATATAAAGTCAAATTAACAATTTACCCTTGAGCACTAAAAGCCTAACAAAAAAACCACTCTGTTTTGGTGCCTTTTTTCCCAACAATACTCTATGGACTTCCATTACCCAAAAATTATTAAGGTCTTCAAAAAATTATAGGAAACTCTCAGATCAGTCCTTTATATATCCAATGACATATCTTTAAAATTTCAATGTAAAGAATTCCTTCTCTCAAGGCCCTCAACCACATAACACAAGTTACATGTTTTTGATTCCAAACTCACTCAGATCACCTACTGTTATCCTTGATTTCTGAGATCTTAACTCCATAATTTGAAATGGTTTCTTTGCTCATTTAGGCTATGATTCTAGGTTTCTTCTCCAATTGGAATCACCCAATTTGGATCACCAAAACTCAAGTTATTGTATTTTACATCTAGATGACTCAATTTGGCAAGAACAGAATCTGCATAAACCACTTTGAAAAATTTCTGGGAACTTTGGCTTATAATTTGCATGCACTTTATTCATTAACTTGTTCCCCTAGATGTATATTTTGCGCAAATTTTGAATATAATTGGATGGTGAAACTCCATATGGCCAAAACACTACAACCATACCCAAAACAGAGCAAAATCAGTAGACGCTACACGAGCTCTGCTGATCCGTATTTGGGAGCCTTAGAGCTACAATTTGCTCTTGGTTCCTTCTATACATTTGTAGCCTATCTCTTATGGTTCTTTACCAATTAGAATCAATTCATTTGGATGATTATAACAATCTATAACAAAACAAAAACAGTGGTTTTAAAATTTGACAGAATTTCCTTCAAAAAACCTAACATTCTCCTTTTACAACAATTCATAAAACCAACCAACATGGAATTCATCCAAACCAACTACAACACACTTGAATTGGTAGGTTACAGAACTTCAACCCACAAAACCCTGGTGAAAATGCAAGAACTCTACTGAGTCTCAATTCTTTATAAAACCATAAATAAGAGGATTCCATGGTTATTTTCACCAATTGGGGTTTTTTCCACAAAACTTCAATTCTAGGGTTAGTGATCTCTCCTGAAACCCACAGAACAAGGAAACAACTAATTTCCATGGAATGCATACCAAGAAAGCTCAAAGACATCAAATTACCCATGATTTCAAAAATAGAAAACTTACCTTGGTTTAGCCTTCTTCTCCATACTCATTGCTTCTTCCTCTTGCTTCCTCCTCTTCCTCTCGGCACTTTGCTTTCTCTCTGCCACAGCATTGAGACCACAGGCTTTGGAACCAAATAGCTTTGTTTTGTTTTAAATTTATTATAATACTCGACTTTTCATTAATTGAAATTTGACCCTCATCTCTTTAATTTTTCAATTGTAACTTATGCTATTTGTATTGTGGCCCATCTCTACTTTGATTAAATTTTGGTCCTCCATCTTTTTAACCATTTGATATCAACTTGTATTATTTTCATTTTGGCATACTATCTTCTCAGAATTATTCTTGCTATATCCTTTACACAATTTACCACTTTACCACTTGTACTAGTACATAATTTTCGGGTTCCTAATTTTTGTAGAACTAATAGCAACCAAACTAATATAATGGCGCCAGTGCTGCGTATACGCCCCTACGATTATGTCTTTGTACACCTTTCAGACCGAGCGTTACTAAATATAGAAACATTTGAAAAGAAAGTTAAGGGGGCCACTCCTAGACAAAGAAGGTGGAGATAGAGCAGGGTGTTTGTTAAATTCTTGAACATGTTTATGATGTACTTTGAAGTTTTGGGATCTTTGCATGTTACTTCAATTTTTTAAAGAACTAGTGTCTATACAAACTACATTGCATAAAATGGCTAATGGGGATAGTGATAATTTAAATACCTTCATGCTAGAATGAAGGAAATTTTGCCAAATATTAGGAAAATTTTAACAATGTGAATTATTTATTGCATGTTGCTATTGTTTTGGATCGATATAAGATGAAGTATGTGAAATTTTGTGTTGAGCAAGTATATGAAGCAAGTGACTGTCTAAAAATTGCTTTAGTTGAATCAACTCCATTATTCAGGTGTATGAATGGTATAGTGATTTTTATTTATGTGAACTTGGGAATGAAATGAATACTCCCTCTGAATCAGAGGAATTGATGATAATGATAGTGATGATACTAATGATGCATTTGAAAAAGAAATTGGGCTGAGAGGTTCTTTGGAAACTAAATATGAAATTTGAAAGTATTTGTTAGATAAATTTGAAAAGTTGACATCTTTTGATATTTTGGATTGATGGAATTTGAATCCTTCTAAATATCCAATTATCTCAAGATAGCGAAATATATATGTGGTCTCATTTCAAATAAACACAGATTAGCTTTTAGTACAAGTGGGCTTATACTTGATGCATTTAGGAGTTCATTATCTCCTAAAACAGTGGAAGTACTTGTTAGTTCACAAAATTAGTTGAAGAAATATCACATAATCAATTTGCAAGATATTTTAGAGGAGGTTGAAAAGTATGAAGAAATTACACAAGGTATTATACATAAATCTTTTGGTTTTGCAATTTATATTTTTGTGATATATAAAATGACAACTTCTCTTCTTTTTTCTATGTTTTGCTAGAAATTGGATAATCAAGTAAAATTATGGAGGAAGATCTGATGGAAGAGGATATGTGAAGCTTTGAAATGTGAAGCTTTTTTCTATGTTTGTTGGGTTGTGTAAAATTTAGATTTTATTAGATAATTTGTATCAATGTTTAAGAGAATTTGTAGCACTTAATTTTGTTAGGTAATGTAAAACTCGAGAAAATTCTAATTTTCTGAAAAAGGGTAAAATGGTAATTTTTGTCAAAATCCGGAATTTTTCTAGATCTCGGATGATGAAGGACTATCGTTGGAATCGTCTTACAGAAATCTGCTTCTGCGTCGAATTTTGTCAGAATTAAGAATGGAACTAGAATTTAGCGTTTTTCGAGGCAGCGGGGGTAGTGGGACACTTGAGCATTTTGAGTGACTGGTGTGTACGTGTCAGTGTAGAATTAGTCACAAGTGGGGCCCACGTAGACATGTGTGGCATCTCTGGTGGATGAAATCCGAAGTAGGTTGATAAGAGGATAAAAATCCGTCAACCAATGGGAGGTTAATAGTGGCAGTGAGGATAAGGGAATAAATGAAAAGAAAAAGAAGACATCTCTTCTCTCATATTAGATTTGGATCACGGCGGTGGAGGGGGCTTGATTTTAAGAGAAAGAAAGTCAGAAACCTGCAGATTTCGCGTTGGATGTCGGTCCGTCGGGCAATGAGATTACTCTGTTTGCAAAAAGTATCCGTGGACACCCGATTTTGTGAGTTGAAAACTTCGGGGAGGTAGAAGTCTTCTACCTTTCGGTTCAACTTAAGTAGATTAAAATGGTTTGGATAGTATGGTAGTAGGAAGGCCCTTTTAGTGATCCCGGAGGTGAAACGAATGCTAAAAATGTGGGACCCGTTTTGGACAGTCCACGGACTGTTTGTGTGGCTTGTGTTATATTTGTGTGTTTTTGCTTGATATTTGAATAACATGAAAATTGTAGTTGGAATTTACGAGGCGATTTAGTTATTACATTGTTGGAGACTATTAAAATAGTCGGGTTGATGAGGTGGACTAAAATTGTCCATGTAAGTTGTTTGCAAACTATTGCTTAAAATATGAATGGCTTAGGTAATGCGGAAAAAAAAATTGTGTCATAAATTTAATGTAACATGATATTTGAATTATATGAAATATAATTGTGTGTGAGCCATTGAAAATTAAATTGTTTATTAGCTCATGTGAACTAATTTTGATGTTATTGATATGAATAAATAACATGTGGTTAATATGTGAATTTTGCTAATATATGCATGCTTGATATACATATTAACATGAATTGTTTGGAAATGGTATAATGTATTCGTATCGTCGGGGCATACTAGAATAGTAGGTGAGTGCATGAAAAATAAATCGGAGGGTTGTCCAAACGATGAATTCTTTTGTAAAATTATTAAAAATAATAATTTTATCATAAAGTTGTCCGAAGAATTGTGTTGAGAAAATTGTTCAACAATTCACGTCGAAGAGGCTCATGAATTGTTTCGAAGAGTTACCCAATAAATTCACCTCGGAGGATTGTCTAACGTATTTATATCGGAGGGTTGCCCACAATTAAAACAAATATTTTGTTTGGAAAATGATTTTCATACATGGCTTAAGCATGTGTAGAGGAGTCGGTGAGAATTTCGGGAGCGTGGAATTAGGCGTGTAGATGACCAGTATGATGCATTACATTTGCTTGAATGTGCTTAGTTGCCATTACATGTGCACTTAGGTGGGCGTAACCCATGTAGGAGATTATAAATCTTGGGCATTGCTCTATCTTGTCGGGAAAAGTATTTCGGGTATAGGGGTGTTCGGAAGGCGGTGCTGTAGAGCGCTTTAAGAAGAAATCGGATTGTGGCTTTGATATATATTTTGTAAACATGTATTAGAATTCTCAATTTTAATATATGTTAAGTATTAAAAATGATATACATAACTACTTCTTGAAAGTATGGTAATATAGTTGATATATATTTTGATGAGTATGATGTATAGAGCCAATGTGGCCATTTTTGCCGTGTATGGGTCTCATGATATGAGACACACGGGTTTTTCACGGTCAGCGATGGTCGGGACCTGGAAATGGGGCGTCACATATTTTAAAGTATTTTTTATCATGTTTATTGAATATTTTATTGTAGAATTTTCATTTCAAGTTTATTAAAAAATTAGACTATTTTGTTCATAATTATTTCCTTTAAATACATAAATTGAGTTCAAACCACAAATGAACCGAACCGCAATATTAGGTTTAGATGGTTTGAGAACTTTGAACGGCTTGGATTGGATTGTAATTTTTACAAACCGATGTCATAGGAGTTTTGGATTAGAATATTACCATCAACCGATCCGACAAACCCGCTGTTCCTAGTAGCAAGTCATAACATTATTGGCTATACAAAGTGGATACTAAACAAGCGAGGAAAATCGTATTTTGGTGTCGATCAATAGATACCAGAGACAAACAATAACAATACAATAATACACCACATATATAAATAAATAGACAAATAAATAAATAAATAAGCAAAGTTAGACAAGAAAAATATATATGGACGGCGTATCGGCCATCAATTAGAAGCATGTTAGTGCAATAATAAAATCTGAAAATATTCTGATCGATTAGAAATTATGTTATAGATCATGTCAAATTATTTATTAGATTATATATGAATGTTGAGCCTCTCAGCCTCTTTATCTTTTGTACAAATTGACTCTGTCTTCATTTTATTCCAATTGTATAATTAATCGCATAGTTTGTTTTGAAAACTAATTTAAAGTGAAATTCTGAAAATCGGAAGTTTGAAATTGAATTTGAAAATTGAGAATTTTGAAATAAATTTGAATTTAATAATTTTGACTATGATTTGGAAATTAAGAACTTGAATTTGTAAATTTGAAGTGAAGTGAAAATAAATTTTGAAGTGCAGTGCGTGAATTTTGAAATTGGAGAATTATAATTTTGAAATTTAGAGCATTTTGAAATTGGAAATTAGAGGACTTTGAAATTGGCAATTAGGAACTTGAATTTTGAAATTAAGAATTTTAATTTTGGGAATTTGAAGTTTGGGGAAATTTAAATTGGAAATTGGGGACTTGATTTAAATTGAGAAAACTTGAAATTTTGAAATCGAAAAACACACAATATGAATTATTTTTTAAATGAGTTAACTTGCTCTCGATTTCTCATTCCTTGTAAACTTTTTTTTAAATAAAATCATATTGATAAATCATAGAATAATTTTCCCAAAATATAAAAACAAGGGAAAATTATGCTATGGTTTATCAATCTAATTCTATTTAAAAAAGAATTTATGAGAATGGAAAACTAAGAACAAAATTATATTCAAAATCATCTCTTTTAGGTTGATGGGAGTTATTGTATAGAGAAAGGTACATATTTTTTTTAAATAACAAATTTTGAAATATTACACTTATTTAAACTGTCATTAAAAGAACTAATAAAAGATATGACAAGAACAAATAAAAAATTACAGTACTTTAAATTGTAATTAAAAGAACTAATAAAAAAATATTACAAGGACAAGGCGGAAGGACTTGCTTCAAGATGGCGCAAAGGAAGGTATCAAACCACGGCATATGAGAGCAGTTCGGTGGCGGAGCCTTACCATCAAACCACTTCTTTCTTCTTGAAATCGATTCGTTGTCAACATCGTCAATTTTCTTATCCAGCTTTTCAGGGTTTTCCATCGGCGTTCATAGGAAAGTCTGTTGGAACTTTGATCGCCAGTTCCTCGAGCGTCAAATTGTAGAAGTCTTGATCGTCAGTTTCATGGGCATCGTGAGCGTGTGACCCTACCAAAGGTGTTTCGACGATGGTGGGCCGATTGTCTCTCCGATGATTAAGGCAGCAAAAGGTGCGGAGAGGGAAAAGATAATAGGAATAGTTAAAATTACTTACCTTTCCCAGTGGGGGATCTTTCCGACTTATAGGGTTCGGTTCACCAAATCCCCTTCTTCCTTCTTGGGGTAGGATTTTATCTCCTCCTAGTTTAAGGGAGGAAATCTTCTTTTCCTTATCGACGACTAGTTCTTCCTTATCAGGGATTATTTTTCCCTTTTGCAAGATTATCCCTCCGATGAGTAAGGGATTCGAAAGTTGGAAAATCCTCTAATAATATCACCCTTGCTTATTTTGCACTTCTAGATGCTTATTCAAAACATACTTCCATATGGATAAATTCTCATATGGTGATAATCGGTTGGAAGACGAAGTCCTAAAGTGGCGCTCGGCGAGCTGAGAGGGATTTGTCCTTGCTCGACCTCATAGGTTCTCCGTGAAATGCCCGCTGATGCTTGGTAGTAGTGGAATGGTGGACCATTTCACAACACGGGCTCAGCCCATCGAGTACTGGATCCTAGAGATCATGGTACTCACAATGCCCTCCTTTTCCTCCGGTTGGAGTTTTTGTGCTATTGCAATCGAGGGAAAATATTATGGTTTCAAATGTTAAATGTTGAGAGTTGAAAGGTTTGTGAAAAATGATTAGTGCATTAAATGCGCTCGGAGGTGACACTTACGTGTGCTTAAGGTGCATGGGAGATACACGCCTCCCAATGTGCATCCAACGCGTCTCATTCTAACGGCGCATTTAATGCGTCAATCGACCCCCATCCCCTATAAATAGGGACAGTGGTCTAAATATTGGTTTCTTTTACATTTTCTCAAAAGGTTTGCTTTTCTTTGATTTACTATACTTCATCCTCCGCTTAAATTCCCTTCAGGTAGTCGAGACTCTTGGGGTGTAGCGACTTTTGACTTTTCAATGAGTGTTTGCAACTCAAACCTTTTCCGAGTTGCTGGTTTGCTTGAGTGTCTCCGTGGTTGGAGGTGTTCTATTAGTTTTTGCTTACTTTCTTTAGGTTCTATCCCTGGTGAACGTCAAATCCCCAAGGGAGATTTCTTTCTCCTATCGAGGATTTTTTCCTTTTTTCCTTTTTTATTTTTGCTTTATGGACCTCAAGTTGACCCCTTCTTCTCACACATTTTTATCTTTTTGTAGAATGGCAAGAAGTCACCGAAGAAGGTTTCGACGGTCGAACTATACTGTAGGAGGTGATGAGTGTAAAACTCATCTATTTTAATCAATTTTTTTGGCATGTTTTTAACAGTTTCAGATCTATTTTTATGCCAAAATGTGGAATATTCATCAACTTTGTGTTTTACGGGGCAATTATTGAAAAATGAGAATCAATGACAATTGAAGAGGACAAAAGCAATTGATAAATGTGAGCACAACATTTATATTATGTCGACACAAAATTCAAGAAGGCGAAGGAACTATGTCGCTGACCGGTAAATCTATGCTTGCAGCAGGATTGAGTCAGAACACAAGGCTGAAAGAGCTTTCTAGGTCGCGTGATAAAGTTTTCGCGTGACCGAACTTGAGAATGTTTTGAAGAAAGGCATGCGTGATAACCTGAAACTTTGTCGCGGCATACTTAAGTCAATGGTGGAAGGAAGGAATTGTGTCGCAACATTATTTTTATGTCATGACATAAAAGCTAAAGACTAATGGATAAACTCTATCTCGACAAGGAAAATTATATCATGTGATAGAAAATATCAATGAAAACAAGTCAGCTAAGGCAGTGTTTTGATACGACAAAGTTTCCATCATCGAACCAACCCACAAGGAAATAAGCCTTCCTTGCTTTGTAGTCATAATTCATAACCAAGGGCAACACAATCTCTATTGCGACAAAGATTATTTATGTCGTGACAGACAAAACATGAAGGAGGTGAATTCCCTATCGCGACAAGATGCTGAAGAGCAACACAAGAAGAATGGAAACAAAGAAACTTCTTGTTGCGACATAATCAAGAGTTGCAGGCAAAACCTGTGTCGCGACAAAGAAGTTTTCTATTTGCGTGTCAAAAGCTAAAGATGATAAATTCTGCAGTGACAAAGAGAAAAGTAGGTTGCGACAACAATTGAAGAAGACTTGAGAATGGCCAAGGCAATTGTGTCGCAACATATAATTCTATGTCGCGACAAACAACTCAGCAAGTGATAAGAACCTGAAAAAAAATTCTATCACGATTAAAGAGTTTCTTGTCGCGACATAAAATTACTAAGGACTTAAAGTTGCTAGGCTGAAAAACAATTGTTTGTCGCAACAAGGAAAATTATGCTGACCAGGACTCGGAAGAACGAGGACAGCGAAGGTGGGTGCAAGCGAGGGTTTGGTGTCGTGACCGAGGCACTTATGTCGACAATAATATTTGCTGAAGAATTTATGTCGCGACATCAGCAAAGTATGTCACAACACAGATCAGGAACAAGCCCGGAGAAAAGGTCTGTGAGAAAAGCGAGAAACTCATGAGGAGTGACAGGCGGGTTACGTCGACGAACTTTCTATGTCGCGACCGAGACCAATTGGGCCATAATTTTTGGGATCCACGGTGCAGTGTGAAGTGGTACGGCGTTGGAAAACTATAAATACACGCTTCCAGGAAGCGATGCGGCGACCGGGGCTCCGGAGTTTAGGTGGTTGAAGACTCTGTATTTTTTATTTTTATTTTTCTTTTTCCATTTTATTAGATTTAGCTTAGTATAGTTTTCTTTTTCGGTTTATTTTCTTTTAATTTTTGGTTGGGTATTGTCTTGATGCTAAACCGGTAGTATTTCTTTATAAATTCTTCTTTAAATTATTTGTTTGATTTTCAATGAATCTTTTGGAAGGTTTCTAGAGTTCATTTTATTTGTTTAGCATAATTTGGTGAATTTGCGATCGATTAAGTGTAATATATGAGTAAACCAGTTTTGAGAAGATGAGCTCACAGGAAATGGGTCTTTGATGATAGTCATTTCTTTGCATAATGAGGAAGAGCCTTAATTAAATTTGAATTTATTTGATTGGTATTGTTTATAAATTTATGTTTCTCAAACTAAATGCCGTGTGCAATGCGAAATCTTGTGCATCTCATCCTGATTTCTAGGAGGCCCTGCGCGAGTGACACGAGATGGAGAATCTGAGTGTAGAGCAGTTCTTTATGATCTGGTAGACTAATACTATGGAACTAATGAACTTTGAAGAGGATTGCTGGATGAATCATAGCTTGCCTCAATTGAATGAGTTGAAGAAGCATCTGTCTAATCACTCAGAGGTTTCTCTTCTTTCTGATGAATTGATTCTGATCCCGTATTAGCTGAGATCTAATCAAGGAGATGGAGATTTGCATCAGAAGTGTAGGATGAGGTGTTAATCAAATTAGAGAAGGCTTACAAGATCTTGTTGATGGGGGCAAGAATTCTTTAGTCCTAAGATCTGAGTATGAAGTACTAAAAAGGAAAAATACTTGATTCTTAGAAAGAGGGTTATATATTACAAGTAACTAATTAGAATCATGTCTCAGAAATGAATATGAACCTTTAATCAGTGAAAAGTATTGTTAAGGACCATACTACCTTGCATCTTTGACAAACTCGTTTTCCAATTTATGGTTGAGCTAAAAATTGAAATAGTGAAATTGATTATTGATGTGATCGAGATCATTTTTGTCATCGTTTGATCCTCAACGATTTTATTAAAACTTTACCTTGTATTTAAAGTTTCCGTCTAGGATTACATTTAAGTCATCTCTTATAATCATATCGATTGGAGTCCGAATAGTAATGATCTTAGTAGTTTAGGTAATTAGTCTTTTGATTTATCTTTGTCCTTATGGAATGATATCACGGACTTTAAATATAAGCTATGCTTGTATAGGCTGTGTACTTAAGTGATTGAGACCACAAACACAAATTTTAAATGAGTGTAGAGAAAACGATTCATTTTATTCCCATACATGAAAAGTGGTACTCAACTCAGTTATTATTGGTAGGATTAAATGTACTCGCTGGTATGATGTGTAAATTTATATATCATTGGTCTCTGGAGAAATTTTGGAAACACCTACTCTGACGATCCTAGTTGTTGCCATGTACGTAGAGGCCCCGAGATTGTCTGACAATTCTGCTCGTGGAGTCTTGGGACCATCCAGGGGCAGCGCGGCCACCACAACTATTGGGAGGGTGGAGATAAAGTCTGACACACACCGGGCAATTTCTTCTTCAGGCCGCCTCCCCCATTCCATCGCTAGTGGTTCTGCTTTGCAGAGCACCTCTGCACTCGTTCATCGAGCGCTTTCCGGTTTTATGGTGGGACTCTATCATTGAGGTGGAATATGCTATTTAAACTTTGAAGCTTGGGGTAGGAGCCGCCTATCGCTGTCACACAATCCTCAGTATAGTCGTAATGGGCTCCTTGACTCCTAAGGCGGAGAGCCGGGGTAGTCGGTTAATGTCCCTCAAATATAAATCCCAACTCTCAAACACCATTCAAATAAGACCAATCCCTTACATTCGGAGTTTGTCTTAGTTCTTGTTTTATACTTCTTTCGCTTACTGGAATTGGTGGGTGTATTGACATACCTATCTTTTGATGATTTGTAGATGGGTAGACAAGGCCGGTGGTTAACCTAGAGTGGAAGGCAAGAAATTTGGATCGCGTCAGTCACATTTGGAGATCACAAAGAGGGAGCGCCATTATGAGCTCCTTCTATCTTCAAAGAACCTACAGGATTTGGGCACCAGTCCTTTCCCCTACATAGTGTATGTTCTTCCTCATCCTTTGCCTAACGAGGTCGTTAAGGGCGAGCATTTTCTTCTTATGGACATTGCGTCGTTGCCGGAGGCTCACGGGCGAAGGCAGTGCAGACTGGCCGGCTAGATTGTGTGTTTGTTTGTGCGGGACCCCAGGCTACCCATGAAGTGGTGACAAAGAAGAAGAAGAAGAAGTTCGGGCAGGCGAAGGATGTCATACCATGGATTAAAGGGGTTTGTGGGTACGGGCCCGAATTCGATGATTAGCGATCAATCCCCCGAAGAGAGGGTGAAATTTCTAGCCTTGTCATTGGATTTTCCTGCTCTGGATCTTGTGACGGCGCGATGCTAGGAGGACCACACGGGCCTCGAGGTTGGGCAGCAGCGTTCTAGGCCGTGGTACGATGAGTGCAAGCTGTCGGCGGAGTGATTGTTGCTGGACTGTTCGGAACGAGTCCTTGAGGCCCCATCTGGCATCGAGGTGTAAAACAGGATAGGTTTGGCTGAATCATTTCCCTCGCGTTGGCTTGATGTGTATCAAGGCTTCACTTGTCGAAGCGACCGATGCGCCTCTACAGGAGGCTAGACAGGCCCGTTTCACAGTTGATGGTGCCTAGCGGCCCCCTGATAGGCTAATGCTTAGTTCGTATGTTGAGCCAATGGAGTGGACCAGGCCTACGGAGGATGCGTCGGCTCCTGACCAAGAAACAAGCCCGGGCACTCATTAACTACTAAAGGCCCTTCGACCAAAGAGACCTTTCTGTCACTCACTAGGGGTGGCCACGAGCCGAACTGAGCCGAATATTGTTAGGCTCGGCTCGAGCTCGAAAGATATTAATAGGGCTCGAAGTTCAGCTCAAGCTTGATTCGAGCTTTGGCTAATGTTCGGTGGCTCAGAGAAAAGAAAAAAATCCTCGGCTCATTTCGAGTAGGCTCGTTTATGTATCATAAATTAGCGTATTTAAAAAAAAAAAAAAGCGAAGAGAGGTAAGGGATTTGGCGGGCCCTACTCGTTTACTAAAAGTAAAGACTAAAGTTAATACAACTTGAAAATAAAGGAACATACGAAACAAAATGCAGCTAAAGTTAATACAACTTAAAAAGACATGAAGAAAACGTTAAGGTCTGAGAAAATTGGTAGTCTCTAACTAAATTCATTTAAGGCCAATAGAAATCCTTGCAAGCCTGCTCACTCAGCCTAATAAAAAATCCATGAAGATGCAAGCCTATCTCTAATGAAATCTACACAAGCCCAATAAGAAATCTATTCAAATATTCCATTTATTAAAACCAAACCTACAATGGCCTGAAACTAGCGACATTTAAGAATCAAAATAGATAGAGAATACCATATTAATACTATAAGATTTGGACTAAAACAACAACAAAAAAATATTCCAATGACTAAAACAAACCTTTTTTATTTTAGATTAGACAAGTTTGGAAATTGCATTTCATGAGTTTGGGAGGATAATCTCAACAACTCCATTCTTGATTCTTTGTCAGTAGTAAAAAAGAAAAAGAAAAGGTAAAGCCCAGATCAACCGATATAATTAGTGTTTAGAATAAAGTATATTTACCATAAAAATAAAGTGAAAGACTAAAATGTAAAAGGTACCTTATGTTTTTTCTTTAGTCCATGACTATTTCTCACCCAATCCCGCCTGATCAAGCTAGAAGCAGTCTTTCGAGGCGATGAAGCTCGGTAAGTGTGACTCCTCTTCCTCGACACTTGAAAGTAGCCTCGAGGTGCAATTGAAGAAATGGGAATAGCAAGAATATCAACTGCCATCTTAGATAAAATTTGATACTTCAATTCGTGGTTCCTCCACCATTCAAGTGCATCAAAAGATACCATTGAATTTTCATCACATATGTACACACCCTCCTCCAAAAATATGTCCAACTCTGATTTTTCCACTAGAGTTGACTCAACCATCCTCACAAATTGATCAAACTTCTTCCAACCTATTGACTTAGTTGAATATGTTGGAGAATCTTCAATTGATGACTGGTTAGATGCACTAGCCTGAGAAGATGAGCTATGTTCAATTGTTGTTGCACTATGAGCCTCCACATAATAATCAAAAACCTTATACAATGAATTTTAACACCTCTATTTGTGTGTAGCCTCATTAGTTAAATGAAGTTCATTGAAAGCAAATTTAATGAACATAGGTTAGCATCTAAAATAGCGACTAAAACCATAACGAGTTCACCTCCTGATACTTATCAAAATTTTGTTTCATACTTACAACCATATCTCTAATAAAATAATCACTATCAAATTGTTTTGAATTTAGCAATTCTTTAATGATATATACCTCAAAAAGATATAGATTGGCAGTTAGGTAGTCACTTCCGGATACCATTGAAGTTGCTGAATTAAATACCTCCAAAATGTGGAAAATAGCTTCAACCTTTCTCAAATCCTCATCGCTTGGCAAATATTTGTAGTAGGAATTTCTACTGCGCCAAATCATGAAAAACATCTTTGAACTTACATGGCTGGAAGTTGGCATTTCAAGGTTGAATTCCATGAAGTAGGACAATCTATCACCAACTTTCTTGACTTCGGTGCAGTTGACACGCGATTTCCAGCCCGAAAAGTCTTCAACCTCATCTCTGATTGGTTTAAGAATTTGATGCTTTCACGAACATTATCAATGATTTGCAGAATCTCATGTAAACCCTCTTTTACTAGCAAGTTTAAGATATGAGCACAACATCTAACATGGAAGAGCTTTCCCCCACAAACCATCTTCCTAGTCTTTGAGAAATTGTCAAGCAATATCCTCGACAGAATCATTATACTTCGGCATTATCAGCGAGTCACTAAATGAACTTTGTTGTTCTCAATCGGCCATTCAGCGATGCATATGCGACCCATGCATGATATCGCACCTGCGTCGGGGAGGGAATATGCACAAAGCTAAGCACCCTTTTATGCGACTTCCAATTGTTGTCAATGAAATGTCCAGTGATCACCATATACTCAATTTTTTGGCTCCCTGACTTCCATAAATCAGTAGTCAAACTAATCTTATTTATCCCTTTCAACTTTCTTTTCTCATTCTCGTAAACAACCATGCAATCATTTTTTAGAGCTTTGTGTGTGATTCGCTCAAATTGAGGATTTGTTATCCTCATCATGAAGTGAACTTCTTCGCCAACGTACTCAAAGGATGTTCATGCATAAGTACCCATGAGAAACTACCTCTCTACGCCTTATCTTGATCATAGTTTCTGGCCAATCCTCCGATGCTTGGGGGAGGCGAAGAGGCCCCAGCTAAATCCACCTCAACATTGGATCCATACGGTTGATAATTTAGAGTCTTTTGTGTTAACCTCAATTTTTCTTCTAGTACAACTATCGAATGCAGCCGGATGACTAGTAGTTGCTAAAGTTAGTGACATCCTTGCCTTGCAACCAAATACATTTACCTTCTTTGTACCATCTTTCATTACAACCTCGTTTATCTCGTTCAAACCATAGATATTTTCTTCCTTTTTCTTTCCAATTACAGACTCTTCTTCTTCTTTATCAAGTTCATGAACTTGTTGCATAAATTGCACTACATTTTCATTATTTGTTGAGGCAGCAGGAGTAGAGGTATGTGTTGAAGTACTATTATCACCTTCATTAGGCTAATTATTCAAGGAACTGGATGACATATCCTACCAAAAAAAAAATAGATTAATTAAGAAAAAAAAACTAAATTTAGAACTAAAAAGAGAACAAGTTCATTCATATTTATTAATACATTATGCCCAAAGTAGAAACTGTGACCTTACTCAAAAATTCTATAACAGAATCAATTCTCAAAGAATTCAGGGAGGTTATTTAATATCAGGAACTAAGTCACAAAAGGCTTGATGCAAGACTTACAAATTATCCCTAAGGATTGGCCAATCTTGTTTTTAAAACTTAAAAATGACAGTGATATGCCGGTTGGCTTCTTCTAATTACCTACTATTAGTAATGTAATGTAAATAAATAAATAAATTGATATACTCTCTTGGTCTCTCGATCTCTCAGTCTCTTTGCCTAAATAAAACAACTTTCCTCTCCCAGTCATCCTCTCTATTACTCCCTACCCAGTCGACTATTCCTATTCTAGCCACCAGTTTGCCAGGCACAAGCAATGAGCCACCAACCAGAGAAACCCTTTGTCCCAACAAGTCAACCACCATCTGTTCATAGTTCACTCTACCCAACCACCCATTCTGTTTGGATTCGAAAGGTTAGCTCTTCAATCATTGTTTTATGTTTGATTAAGACTTTCATTTACGCCCGGCAAATGTGATTGATGTTAACAACACCTCTTCTTCTGAGAATCCATACATTCTTCACTTGACAAATTAGCTCTCTCTCCATCAATTTAAACACCTTATAACTAATAATGGGCATAAGATTGGCTAAAATGACACTAGATCCGTACATTCTTCAGACTTAACACCATCATCATCCAGAAAATAAAGATCAAAACTTTTCAAAAAGAAGGCAAAATCAGTAAATAAGGAAGAAACCCATCTCAAAACAATATACAAAGACATTAGATAGGAACCTTACCTCTATTATATGTCTTTTTGTCCTTCCATTCTCTTAGTTCTTGTTTTGATTTTGAAAGACTTCCGGATCTTCTTGCTTTGAAGTCCTCTAGATCGAACTAGCAGAAAAATGGTTTATTATCACTTGTCCAATGGTCTGAAAAATGAAACTACGAATTTGAGTAACATTAAAGAATAAAATCAATTGGGAGCAAAGAAATTAGATAGCTATAGTTAGGGAAGAAGCCAGATGAAGGATTGAAAAATGGGGTTGGCGGCTGGGGTTGAGGAAAAACAGGAGATCACGATTTTCACTTTTTGTGGGGGTGGGTGTTGAAACATTGGGTAATCGAGTGGTGTGGCTCGTGTGGGTGCGTGTGAAGGGTTTAAGTGTAATATGTTATATATTAATATTAGAATATTATTAGTTATCAATTATGTGAGTAAGCTCGAATAAGGCTCGAGCCGAATGTGTTAAAGCTCGAGTTCGGCTCGTTTAACAATTCGAGCTCAATATCATGCTCGAATTCGGCTTGTTTAATTTTTCAAACCCGAAGCGAGAACAAGCTTTTCGAATCGAATCCAGAATTAGCTTACAGGCGGATTTGTCATAGTAGCCACCCACATCGCTCACATCGCGGCGATCTTTACCATACAACTTTTGCATACCGGCAGTGGCTCTCGGGGAGGAATACTCCATCCCCTTCCCCGTCAATCTGGATAAGAGGTCCTACCAGCGCATGGCTAGGGATGGGATGTATATGCGTAACCATGACCTTGATGAGACTGTCGAACTGGTATAGTTGAACCTCTGATGTTTGATTGTTTGTTTGATATTCTGTTCTTTCTAATGTTCTCTCTTTGCGGTACCAACGACTCGAACATGAAACGGCCTGAGGAGCTTCGCCATGGGTGGGGGATGCGAGAGGTTACGACTCTGTGCCCACGGCGGTAGCCTCAGAGCACACCATGTCCTCGAATAGTCCTTAAGGCGAGGCTAGATCTTGGTCCCGGATTGAGACGGGGAGACTAAGGGGCTCCAGAAGACGATTGGTGCGAGAAAAGAGAGAAATGAAATTTGGGAGGAAGCTCATGTTGCCGGCTGCGACCATCGCGTTGAGTGACGTGAGGAAAAATTGGGAGGTGACATGGCTAGGGTCGAATGCTCTAGTGAGATTCTTGGAGGAAGCCCGGAATTGGTAGCAGAAAGGCTGAGGCGTAAGTAAGTGCGAGTGCGACTAGAGGTTGATCGGGCGTCTGTGCTAGGCTTGGACGGTTGAGGATGAGGTGTCTTATATCGATGTATCAATGGTCGGGCAGGGGAGGCCGTGGAGAGGTCTGGGAAAGGCTTTGGACGTGATCTTTGCTGTCGTCTGGGTATTGCATTTCAAACACAAAATTTGTGGAGACCGTCCAGAGGTCCCAGAGGGGATGCCTGACTCTGCTGACCCGTTGCCTCCTGAGTTATTCATGAACCCCGGGTGCCCCCCTATCTAGACGGCTGTAGAGGCCACTGCGATCGAAGTTCCTCTTAACGAGGCAGCCAAGGAGCCGGTGGAGATTGCTACTATCGAGGACCATGGCAGACTCTAGTTCATTTTTCTCCATTCTTACTTAATTACAACTTTTTGTAAAAGGGCCTTGGCCGGCTGCCATCATTTGTGTACTCTTCGAGTACCATTGGTGCTTCAATGAAATACACCTTTTTGTCTACTCCCACTGTTGCTTATTTCTTACTATTGACGCTCTTATAATTTCTCGTTTGCTTAGGCCATTGATTCCTTTCCTTGTGCAACCCCTTTCCTTAATTTCTTAGTTAAGATGGTTGTTCTAGGACACTAATACTAAGTTAGGAGCTTTGCGAGTTACGCCCCTTTGCGCGAGGCAGGCACCATCTTGGGAGTCTTGGTTGTAGTGAGAAGCGGATGTCAAAAGCTTGATGTGCCACAAGCGAAATTGGAAACCTTCATCTAGATTTTTAATTTTAGGAAGAAACAGTGAAGCAGATTTGAAATCTAGTCTTTTGGGGGGTACTCGCAATGGTACTATTTTCCAAACCTTGAGTATGGGAAGCTAGATAAGGTGGAAAATTAATGCACACGTAAAGCATGCAAAGTGAAGAAGGGTGATTAGTCCTGAGCGTGTGCTGGAGTAACACGAATCCATGATGTCTCCTGCATGATTTTATGTTAGGGCATTTAATGCATATGTTAGCGTTTCACCCCTATATATATGGGTTTGGCTTCTAATGCCTCCTATTCACAAAGTCTTTCGTCTATTGTGATTTCTCTTCTTCTCTATTCTTGTGAATTGGTAAGGATAAAAGAGCCATGGAGGAAGACTGTCAAAGGGCTCTAGAGCCAACTTTCACCTATGGCTTTGGGTGTTGTGTGTTCAAACACAATATTTGTGGAGACTAACTAGAGGTTCCAAATTGTGCACCTGACTCTCCGAATTTTCTTTTTCCATAGTGTGTTATGGGCCTTCTATGGCCCCCTTTCTAGGTATCCTCTTGAGAAGCAGCTGCCGTGGAGCATCGTAGAGAGGTGCCGGAGAAGTCTGGTAGAGGTGGCCCCCTTGGGAATTTAAATGAACATCCATTGTGTGGCCGCACTTCTTTTTCCTCGTTTTTCCATAGTGGCCTCTATATAGCTGCTCTTCTTCTTCCTCTTTTTCCATAGTTACCCCAATATGGCCGCTTGGACATATACCATAGATGTAATGATGCCACACTGGCGTGTTTACGAGATGTAATTTTTTTGTAATGGGCCCAATATGGCCGCTTAGACATATATCACCGTGTAACTAACTACGCCATTGGCATATTTATGAGATATAACTTTTTGTAATTCTTTGAAAAAACGACCCCCGACTAGGACCGATGCTTTAGAGTCACCGAGGTTAAGTTATATCCAAATAAGTGCCCTTATTAGGCTCCGACCTTAATGAGCGAGCCAAGTGTCATGATTTGTGCTTAGGCATCTTTGTGAGACCGTAGAGGATTATGCTTTAGCATGCATTAGCAAGCTAAGGATCATGCCTGGTATTTGCGAAAGTGCCAATAGGCATGGAGCCTCAGTTTGGTCTTTTGTGAGTGCCGACATGCTAAGAGCCACAGTCTGGTCTTTTGAAAGTGCTAACAAGATATTAGCCATATCACGGACTTTTACCAAGTGCCCAGCGGAGTTGAAACCACAGTCTAGTCTTTTGAAAGTGCCAGCAGGATATCAGCCATATCTGGACTTGCGGGTGCTAGCGGCCCCAGGCCTGATCTGGTCTTTTGAAGTGCGGCGGGGTCTCGATATATACGGACTTTTGTAGTGCCAGCGGGCCTGAGCCTGATTTGGTCTTTTGAAAGTGTGGCGAATATCGATCATATCTGGAGCTTTTGCGAAAGTGCCCGGTGGTCTAAGAATCCGCGGTCGACCTTTTGAAAGTGCTAGCAGGATATCAGTCATATCTGGAGTTTTGCGAGTGCGATTGGGCTAAGAGCCACGGTCTGGTCTTTTGAAAGTGCGATGAGATATCGACCATATACGGACTTTTTTGAGTGCGATGGGCTAAGAGCCCGCGGTTGGTTTTTGAAAGTGCCAGCTGATATTAGCCATATCTGGACTTTTTCGAGTGTCACCCAGTTCAGAGCGTAATTAATCTTTTTGAAGTCTTGTGAGGATATCAGCCATTTATGGGCTTTTGAGAAGAGGTAGTTGCAAAATATGCAATATTTAAAGGCAGTCTTTATTGATAGTAACACTTTTAAAGGGGTGCTAGTAATACCTCTTCGGATGTGTGGCATTCCGCATTCTGAATCTGAGAGTGCAGTATAGCTTATTGACACATATGGTCAGGCTATTCCTTGAAAGCTCATTATATGGCCTTCCCAATTTGGTTGGAACTTCCCGTCTGCTGGGTTAGCCGTGTTTTCAAAGACTCTTCTCAAGACCAAGTCTCTTTCTTAGAATGTTCGCAGTTTTACCCACCTATTGTATAGGCTTGCCAGTGTTTGCTGGTATCAAGGCTATACACCGCAATTTGCCGACTTCACGAGCTTGCCATATATCAACTCTTTAGTAAAGGAAACGACATTAGCCTCTTTAGGAATTCCAGTTCGAAGTGTGGGAATCTTGATTTCAATGGGGATTATAGCCTCCATCCCGTAAGTAAGGGCGAATAGCAATATCCTAGTTGGTTTCCGGCTAATGGTCCTGTAAGCCCATAGGACTCCTGGTAGCTCATCTACCCATTTCCCTTTGGCCGAATGCGGACACTTTTTTAAAGTTGTTAGGAGAGTCTTGTTGGAAGATTTTGCCTGGTCGTTGCTTTATGGGTACCGCGGGGTTGAATACAAGTTCTTGATTTTTAGCTTATCGTAGAAGTTCCTGTATACCCTGTTGTCAAATTGGGGCACATTATCAATTACTATTGACTGTGGTACTCCAAACCGGAAAACGATGTTCTTCCATACAAATTGAACGACATCTTTATCATGGCCAATGACGAAGGCCGAAGCTTCTACCATTCTTTGAAATAGTCTACTCATTTACCGATGTGGCTTCTTTTTGTGTTGGCGGGCGGGTAAATGGTCGACATCCCGTTTATTTGAGCAAAGGGCTAGAGGCTCGTTATGGTTGTACTTCGAGGTTACGTGGCACCCTCGAAATGGGGGCTTGCAGATTTAGCGTGATCACAGCTGCGACATGGCGGCTACATGCGGCCTCATAGTTGGACCGGTTGTAGCCAGGTATAGGCCATGCGCAAAGTTTTCTTTGGATGGTTTCCGCATATTCTTTCATGAAGTTCTGCCAATGCATACTGCCCCTACTGGGTGGTGAGGCATTTGAGATACGGGCCACTTAGAGAGCGTTTATGTGCCCATTCACCGGAAAATGGCAGCTTGAACCCCAGTCTTATGGGCTTAGGCCACTGATATCAGGAGTTCTCTCGAGCTTAGGTAGCAGGCTATTGGAGTCATCTAAAAGGGACTTGTATCTTTTATATCGTTCACCGACTCGCGGCGATTGTGACTCAGTTGGTAATGACTAGGGGCCAGGCACTACTTCCTAACTTTGGTTGGTAGGAGCGACCACTTCTTTGCTAAGGCATCCTGCTTTTCATTTGAACCCCTTAGGACCATGCTCAGGAGCTTCAAGCGCAAATCTTGTCGGAACAGCCGCGCATACATACTTAGCCATGCCTGATCCCGGAGTTTCGTACTCCCAGTTCCCAAAGCGACCAATTGGGGTCACTGTATGATGATCTTTTACGGGGATACGAAGATTGCGAGTCTATACGCTGGATCATATATTCAACCTCATTATTGGACGCGAGGAAGTCTAGCGCCTTAGCTTTGCTCCATTCTACGCCTATTGGGGCTTCAGCTACAAACCCAACATGGCCCTTATTTGTTGGGAAACGCCATCACAGGATGCCGGTCGGCGTTACGTAGTGCATGTCTGTGGGGGATCCTTGCTAAAATTCTGTCAATATCTATCCTTTTATTGCCAAAAGTGGGTTTTGTATTGGATCTTGGGCGCTTGGAGTCCAGCCTTCTCAGAGCCATCCTTCCCGGAGCAAGTCGGGTTTATGATTAGTGCCGTAGGGGAAGATTGGTCGGCCAGGCAGTAGGTGTTCTTGGAAGTAAGGCGGGGCTTTTAACGCGCCACCTGGAGAGCAGGGCCGCGCTGCTCGACGGGTATATCGATTTTCACCACACTTAGATAGAGATTTATTACGAAGAACAGCATTCTCTATTTCCAATTTACATCTTCTTTTGAGCAAGTTGCACTGTTAAGACATCGAAGCTAGGTAAAGATAGAGCATGTCACTGCCTCGGTAGCGAGGTGATGGTTCGGTGAGATGTTAGCCCGGTGCCATGAGAAAGCCTAGTCGCATTCCTTATTCCAGTCGGTCTGTTTGGTCCCCTTTAAAGTGGTAAAAAATAGCTTTAATCGATCTGTAAAACAAGAAATGAATCCCCCTAAAGCCACTAGCTGACCAGTCAATTGTTGCACTCCTTTTGTGGAGGTAGGAGTTTGAGATTCCATAATTGCTCTAAGCTGAATAGGATTGGCTTCAATCCCCCTCTACGTCACCATAAAGCCCAAAACATTTCCTGAACTAACTTTGAACGCACATTTTAGGGGGTTGAGTTTCATACCGTACAGACACAATAACTCAAAAGTTTCTTGCAGGTGCTTCGTATGATCGAGGCGTTCTTTGAATTTGACAAGCATATCGTCGATATAGACTTCCATGGTCTTGCCCATCAATGGTCTAAATATCTTTATGCTATTATCTAGAGTGCTCAGCATTCTTCAAGCCAAAAGGCATTACATTGTAACAGTATAGCCCGTGTGGTGTAATGAAGGTCGTTTTCTCCGCATCAGGCGAGTGCATAGGAATCTCATGGTAATTTGAAATATCGAAATGACATCATCGGTGAGGCTGTCAGCGTCCGTCTATTCACATTGGAAGTGGCTATCTTTCAGTTTTCATTCATTAAGGTCCGTATGATCCACGTCTCCTCGATTCTGCACCATTCTTTGGAACCACCACCACATTGGCAAGCCATTCAGGATACTTTACCTCTCTAATGAAACCTGCTCTCAGAAGATTGTCCACCTCTTCCTGAATAATCTAATGGCGATCCGGGTGGAAACGCCTTACTTTCTATCTCACAAGTGCTGGCAGGGATAACGTTGATTTGTGAGAGACGACATCGGTCGATTTCGGCCATATCTGAGTGATTCCATGCAAACACGTCTATGTTTAGCAACAATACGCATTATAGCTGCTCTTTTTCTCATTTGGATAGAAGGCTAGCATTATGTGAACTTCTCGGTCCATTCGAAATCTTATGCGGGGGTCCGAATAATGGATCATTATCTTATGGCTGTGTGTGACGTAGTTGTGGTCCAGTGTGATCTTGAGGTGGATCATCCCAGTTCTTTTCCCTTTCTGCTCTGTATGGATCAGTGCGGCGGTGACTACTTGGGAGAGTCGACACGCCTACATTGGTCAAATAACTGACTATCTAGTGATATGTTGAAGGGACGACCTTCATCAAGTGCAGTCAGGTCCAACCTATTATGATATTATAAGGCCCCAAGTCTTCGACGATTGAGAACAAAACCTATTGGGTGACTGGTCCTACTTGTACAAGGAGTGTGATGTCTCCTAGTGTCGTGGTTGTTACGTCATTGAAACTAGAGAGGATTCGCCCGACTAAGTTTAGCATTTATGTGGAAAGCCTCATCTAGTTGAAGGCAGGTAGCTGCGACAAGTTTGTTGGGCTGCCAGGATCTACCAGCACCCTATGCACATCAAAACCACTAATACATAGAGTGAGTATAAGTGCATCATACTAGGGCACAATGACCCTGTTCGGGTTTACCAGAGGAAAGGACATGGGGTCATCTATCAGCCTAATTTCTTCACGGCTACCTCCCTATGTGAATAATATTTGTACGGGCCTTAACCTTGGTAAGCTCTGAGAGCTTCCTCAGATTAGCTCTTCGATTAATCTTGGTCGTCAGGCCAGACTGACATATAGTTTATAAATTTAGTCTAGTTTTTGATGGAAGCATTGCGATTGTAATTTTATATATTGGTGGCTCAGATTCCACTTCCATGATCCAACTTCCTAACATACCTTCTAAGGTGCCCTGCTTTGATTAGTCTTTCCACCATGAACTTCAAGCTTCAGCACCTGTTGGTCTCGTGCTCGTGATCGTTGTGATAATTGCACCGTATGGATGGGTTTCTCTGCGAGGGATCTATCTAGATCGATGCAAGCCACTTGAAATCCGACTAGTCGTGAATGAGGGGCAGCAATCTCTCATATGTGATGTTTAGGGGGTGAATTGCGAGGGTTCCCTCTTTTAATAGTGACTGGTCAAGGGATCATTTTCTGTTTTTGCTCTAACCTTCCTTGGGCTCAAATTGCTTCTTCCCTCGGTTTGTTGCTCCTCAATCGACCTTTGTGATCACATGACGGTTTGCTGTTCTTTATGCGTGTTATCTTCCCGGCATTAGTACCATCACCACTTTGTATAATTCTTCCCGTTATCGTCGGTAGTGCAGGGCCGATGAGTGGAAGAAAATAGTGGATGGACCGAAGCTTCTCTTGAAGTTCTGAAGGACTGTGTCCATGCTGTAAGCCTCTACCTGTTGGACGGCTTGCCCGAACCTCGTTGTGAAGTCTCATATGGATTCATTTTCTTGCATTATAATAGTCAGCAAAGAGCTAATGTTCCTCTCCTACCATACCAAACACAAATACTGAGAGATGAATGCAGTCCAAAGCTCATTGGACGAGTTTATTGAATTACGCAGGAGCTTATGGAACCAGGCTAGCGCAGGCCCTCGCAAACTAACTGGGAATACTTTACACAACAAACGGTCTTTGTCGGCCTTCAGTGTAATTTGCACAGTTGTAATGAAGCGTATGATCATAAGGGTCATTAGAACCATCGAACATGGTAAAAGCTGGAATGAAAAGCCCTCAGGGTGGCTCGTAATGAAGAATGTGTTGCCCTAGGGGCGAAGGCATGTGCGTGAGCCCCGAATCGAGGGGTTGTGGGCTACACATAGAATGTCGGCCCTGCACCAAAGGCGGGATGCATAGGCGGCATCGACGACATCATACCATTAGGTAACACTGACACATTTCCAGGGGCTTAAAGTGGCTGGTTCTACCTCCTGTCAGCCTACTCCTTAGCCTAGCGGGAAGCGCCACTGACGACATCACTGAGGGCAAGGCGGTGCGAGTACTTCAGCCCGCGATTTGGCCATGTAACACTCAAGCATTCGCTACAGTGGAGGACTCATGGATAGGGACCTCTGAAAATGATTCTGTATCCCACAGTGAAATTTGTCACCATCGACCGAGAATAACGGACTCTTTCCTTTGTTGCAGACTATTGGAGGTTCAGCACAATCGCCTTCTTGCACGTCCTTCCTAAGTTCGAGGCTTTTTTCTACCTGGGACCGTAACTGATCATTCTCTCATTACAAGCATTCAACGCGAGCTTGTAACTCCTGCATCTGTCTAGCCTACTCCTCTTGCTTCCTCTCCATTTTCTGACGCCAAAGAAGGAACCGATCTTCAAGTGTTTGATGCATCGGATTATTTGACATTGCAAATGTCTCGGTTATATCAAATATGGAAAGGGGAGTCGAAAGAATTCTAAGTAATAGGGGCTACTAGAGAATCGTTGTAGCCAATCCCTTCTGACCCGTTGTCGACACTTTTTGTCTTCCTGGCGGCATGGTGTTGGAACTTTGATTAAGTGGATCTTCTGACGTCAAGCGTAGAGATCAGCGATCGTCGGATTCTGGCCATCAACAGCGCAATGTGAACTTGCAAAAAGGGCATTCCGACGGCAATGGGCTAGCTGCCTCTCCGATGATTAAGTCAACAAAAGGTACGGAGAGGGAGAAGAGAATAGGAATAGTTAGAATCGCTTACCTTCCCTGAGTGGGGATCTTTCCGACTTATAGGGTTCGGTTCACCAAATCCCCTCCTTCCTTCTTGGGGTAGGATTTTATATCCTCATAGTTTAAGGGAGGAAATCTTTTTTTCCTTATCGACAACTAGTTCTTCATATCGGATTATTTTCCCTTTTGCGAGTTTTCTCTCCGAGAAGAGTAAAGAGAGTTCAAAGGCTACGGAATCACATTGATAATATCGTCCTTTGCCGGATTTTCGCTGGGCTCTTATTCGAAACATGCTTCCCATATGGGATAAATTTCCATATCTGATAGAATAGCCGGTAGGCGGACTTGAACTCCCCAATGATGCCTCGGCGAAGCCTAGGAAAGAGTTTGTCCCGGCTTTACGATGAGTGCTAAAACACTCATGTCATACATCTTTTCGTTTAAGCTCTATTTATATACGACCAAGTGATTGACACCCGATATCTGATTTTTGGATCGTGTGTGCATTGCATGTGAAAATGGTGGTTTTCAAAATCATTTTTGGGCTATGAAGAAGAGGGGAGAAAGCGGCGCGGCTTAGCGTGCGACGTCATGAAGTTGAAATGTCGCGACGTCGAAATGTTGCAACATCGAAACGTCGCGATGTCTGGTCAACAAAAGAAAAAGTCAATGAGCGACTCAACGTCGTGATATTAGCGTCATAGCGTCGGCGTCCGCGACGTTTCGCGAATTTTTTGCTCGAGGAGATCATAAAGGCATGGGGGCCTGGTGGAGGATGAAGAACATACGGAGGAGCGCGGAAGCAGCGGCGGCACAGGTAGCCGGAAGACAATTGTTTTTTGTATTTTCCTTCTCATAAACCATTTATGATTTTAGAATTATGCGTGTATTTAATTCCAATATGTTCTAGATTTATTTCTAGGGTTTTGTTGAACCCTGTCACAATTGAATGGATTAAGGTTTAAACTTATATTATTCAGTTTATTTATGATTTACCTCGATCTGCTCTATGTCTGTGGTTTATATTCATGGTGATGTCTGGCCAACATTGGCATGATCTTGCTAGGTGTCCGAGATCGAGAGATAAGGACTCCTAGGGATATGAGTAGAGCGACCCTCGGTTAAATTGACGAATAGAGATATCCTAATTCCGAGTGTGGCGATTAGGGTTCGAACATTTAGGCGTTTTGGATTATTAGGTCGAGCGAGTGCGCTGACCTTATTGGTGAGATAGGCGAGATGCACCTAGAGAGGGCATCTGTGAAGCGATCCACGTCATCGAAATCATTGATAGACTAAATAGTAATTCCTCTAGGTAATAATCCATCAAAAGTAGCAAGGAGAGACAAATCCTGGTTTCCACAGTACTTTTACAAGTTAATTAGATTTAATTTTAATCTCATCCGTTAGTTAAAAACATTCATTAGAGTTTAAGTCGAGGATAATATCATAGGGCCAATTCCGATTGGTCATGCCCACTCTCCCAGTGGATCGATATCGTACCCAGGTACACTATATTGCCCGACCACGGCGTGCACTTGCGCTTACAAGTATTTACACCTAGTTTATACACATCCATGATTGGCCTATCAAGTTTTAGGCGTCATTATCGGAAGTTTTTAGTGTTGATATTGACGATATTCAATTAGATATTACTGGAATTTTTTCTTTTCATTTATTTTACTTATACAAGTGCTTGTAATTGGTTTTGCGTTTTTTTCGCGTGTGATTGCGATTAAGATTCACGAAGTATGAGTGTATGTGAAGGCGAGTCGAGGATTGAATTACTTAGATTAGATCTGAACCATAAAAAACCTTACATGATTGCAGAACAAGAGAAGCACAACATGAAATCTAGCAATCATGCGAGAACAATGAAGAAGCGAGATCATGGCGGCAAAAGCTTGAGTCGCGAGGTCGAAATAGGAATAATGGTAGGAATCATGATCCCAGGCCATTTATACAACCAAATGATCCGTTTATATTTCTAGAAAATTGCGTATGTACCTTAGTTGTTGGTTGACATCAGATTTTAAATAAACTGGGATGATGATGAGGCGACATGGATTGGACATGAGTTGTTGATTACCAGAGTGGAATCCGAATATGCACCTAACGACTTCAGCCGAGTATGTGACACGATCAAGTATAATCGGTGTGAAGAGGCACTTAGTGGGTTGTTCCGCTCTCACTGATGATAAAGCTGAAACCAGGTTGACAAGTCAGCCACCGGATACCATTACTTCATGGAACGACCTGGTGCAGAAGTTTCTGACAAAGTTCTTCCCACTACAAAATTGCCGGCTAGTGCGAAATCGATACTTTTAGACAATTCGGGGGAAGAACTTGGCGAAGCATGCGTATGAGTGTTAAGGAGGTGCCCACACACGAGTGACTAGATGGATGCAAGTCCATACCTTCTATAACAATCTGAGGGATAGGACCAGAACAGTGATTGATGCCTCGCGAAGGCATTAATGAAAACTACGAGACGAAGCATAAAAATCCTAGAAGGCGGCGCTCACCCAACACTGTCGGTGGCTGGGATAGGATTGCCGGTCAAGGCTATGGGGGCACAGTCTTGGGATTCTCATGTCCCCGGTTACTCATACGCCTGACTTATAAGCAACTCACTAGAGCGAGAGTGCACAAAATGCCGTTCAAGCCCAGCCCATGGGATTATCTGGAGATGCATTGGGACAGCCTGGTGTGCAGAATCTGGTCAAGAACCATGGCGCAGTGGGAGCATGCCGGTATGTGTCGAGGTTGTCGGTCACAACCAAATAAGGTCATTATGGGAGCGACAACTATCGGAACGAGAATCGGGACGGGGTGGCGTAATAATCGAGAATAATCGAGGAGTAATGGATGGAGGGCCAATCGAGAAACTGACTATGCCACCACCTTGGTGGCGAACCACCCTCCCAGAAAGAGTGGACAGAACAAGCCCTTATATGCTTACCTCTCATCGCCTTTATGAATGAGACGAGGCGAATATATACTTAGGAGCCACTCAGTTGATAATCGGGCGGCCTTGTGAGAAACTTAAAGGTGCAAATGGGCAGTAAACAATATATGCTAGCGAGAGGCGTGGTTCCTTCTTAGGAGCAACTCAGTTGAACTTTGAGGCAGAAGGTAATGAAAATGTAAAAGCTATCACCTTGAGAAGTGGTAGAGAATTAGCAATAACAGAGGTGGCACCGGTGATAGGAGAGTGGGGCCCAGGAAGTAATCCGGACTAGTGAGATGATAAGACAGAAGGGAGGTCGAGAAAAATTACGTAAGGAGGAAGAGCGGGGCTGAGATCGATGTAGCCTGGCCAGACCTTGCCCCGATTGCATACCCTCGACACCTAATGAAGAATAAGCCCGGATAACAAGCGAGTTCGCGAAGTTTATGGATTGTTTGCTTCATCAACATTAGTTTGATGATGCGTTTAGAGCGAATGCCGATTATGTCAAATTTATGAAGGATATCTTTGTCGAAGAAGAAAATTGTCGGACTTGAGGGCGGTGAATCTCAGATGAATGTAGTGCCATCGCCGGAGAACCCTGGCCTAAAGACCTAGGCAGTTTTACTATCCCTTGTACTATCGGGAATTCCATCTTTGAGAGAGCCTTATGTGACCTGGGAGCTAGGATTAATCTCATGTCTTTATCCATATTCAGACGAATGGGATTAGGTGAAGCTCTCCCAACTACGATCACACTCGATTGTGGACAGTCTAAAGCTTCAGGGGGTGATAGAAGACGTGCAGTAAAGGTATCTGAGTTCATCTTCCTAAACGGATTTCGTGTTGGATATGAAGAAGATAAAGAAATACCCGTAATATTGGTAGACCATTTCGCAGGTAGAGGCGATGATTGATGTACGAGGGGAGAGTTGGGGGTGGTAAAAAGGATGATGAAGTTAAGTTGATGTGTTTGAGGCATGGACACCGAATGAGAGGGGGAGTGATACACTTCATAATAGAAGCAGTGGGGCTATAGTGTCTAATAAAGTGGTCTCGCTAACCGCTGGAGGCTAAGCACAGTATAAAGTGATTCGAAAAAATTGGGAGAAAGAAGTGAAGAGTATGGTGGTTAAAGATGGACTCCTTCGAGACCCCCAATAGAAAGAAATACTCTGAGCCTCTAGTGAAAATACTCGACCTTGATCTAGTCTTTTAAACGACCTTTAGATGGAGCGAAAGCCTACTGCCGTTTGGTATTCTCATTTTGGAGTGCCTCCACTTCCACCAATGATCATTCGGCGTCACGACAGCGAAGAAGATAATTTGTGAGTACTCGAGAGATCGCAAGGAATGCGCTTGGGTGGTCTGCGGACGATTTATGAGGGTTTGCCCCTCATGTGCATGCATCGAATTCTCTTAGAAGATGGTCATAAGCCTTGATGGAAGCACGAGAGGGAGCTGAATCAACCATGAAAGAAGTAGTCATGGGTACTAAAGTGGTTGGATCTTGGGTTATATCCTATTTAAAAGCATTTGCATGGGTGAGTCAGAGTATAGATAGTGCCTAAAATGGAGGAGCAGCAGTGATAAAGGCAGAGAGAATAATACATTGTGCCTTCTAGAATAGTCACGGGTGGGAGGATTTAGCCCATTCAAAAATTGGTGAAATTTGCAGAGAAAGACCGTTTTCACTTCATAGTTTACGGATCGGATGTTGGATAGGCTAGCGGGGCATGAATACTCTTTGTTTCTGGATGGGTATTGGGTACAATCAAATCGCTACGGCTAGAGGATCGGAGAAGACGACATTCCGCCTTTATGGTACATTCGCATTTAGGCGGATACCGCTTGTTTGTCTGATACCAGGCACATTCTAGCGTTGTATGATGGCCATATTCTCATATATGGTTGAAAAGACAATTGAGGTGTTCATGGATGACTTTTCAGTATTGGGGAACTTCTTTGACAATTTTCTAGAAAACTTGAGATCGATGCTGATTAGATGTGAGGAAACCAATCTTGTGCTTAATTGGGAGAAGTGTCATTTTATGAGTACGAGGCATAGTACTTGAACGCGGATTTACGTAAGAGGGATAGAGGTGAACAAAGCAAAGTGAGGCAATGAAACTACCTCCTCCGTCGTCGGTAAAGGGCATAAGAAGCTTTCTAGGACGCCGGGGTTATCAGCGAGTTCGCGGAATTTTCTCGAGTGCAAGCGTTTGTCGGTTGCTAGTTCAAGGGACACCATTTGATTTTGATGAGCAGTGTGTGCAAGCATTCTCAGTCCTGAAGGATAGATTGGTATTAGCCCCTATAGTAGTAACACCAGATTGGGACCTCCCGTTTGAGCTAATGTGCGATGCTAGGTATTTATGCGTCGAACCTTAGGACAAAAAGAAGGATATTTGGTTATCTACTATGCTAGAAATTTGGACTTTGAATTATGCAATTTGAACTATGCCTGAAAAAAGAGCTTTTAGCCATTGTTTTTACAGCTGACAAATTTAGGCCACTGTTGATTGGCAATAAGGTAATAGTGCTGCTTGACCCTTTCGGCCATGTACCTAATATTTAAGGAAGCGAAAGCGAGATTAATAAATTGGGTACTCCTATTACAAGAATTTGACCTAGAGATAAAGGCAAGAAGGGAACATAGAACCTGATCGCGGACATCTTTCGAGTTAGGGCTGAGGCGAGGTACATGTTAATGATGATTTCAGGATGAATGACTCTTAGAAATTTGAAGACCTGGCGGATTCCATGGTTTGCCCACGACTATGTGAATTACTTGGTGGCGAGTTGATCCCTCAGGAGTTTAACTCTGCTTGAAGAATAGGTTCTTTTCACATTTGAAGCTCTTCTTGGGAAGAACCTATTTTCCTCTGGTATTGTGCGGAGGAAATCAGTGATAAAGCGTGTACGGAGAAGATGAAATGGCGTATTACGAATCTTGCCACCTTTTACCATGTGGGGGCATTTCGGAGGCGGAGGCAGCAAAGGTACTTCAATCGGGTTTCTGCGCTTTGTAGCTTGTTGAAGGATGCTCACAGTTTTTATCTACCTGTGATAAATGCCAAAGAATGAAGAGCATTTCTAAAAATGATGAACCGCCCATGCGCACAATTCTAGAGTTGAGCTATTTGATTTATGAGGGATGGATTTTATAGGTCCATTTCCCCCCTCATTCAGTAACCTGTATATCCTCCTTGCAGTGGATTACGTCTCTAAATGGGTAGAAGCAATACCGACACGCACTAATAGCCGTAGGTGTATTGTGAAGTTCATGTGACCACATATTTACAGTTCGGCCTCCATGAGCATTGATCACCGGATGAAGGTACTCAGTGCGCCAATAAGTTGGTTGATAAGGTCTTGCAAAAATATGGTGTGCGGCATCGCACATCACTCGCTTACCACCCACAGGAAAATGGGTAAGCAGATGTGTTAAATCGAGATATAAAGTCCATTATGGAGAAAACAGTCAATAGCTCAAGGAATTGGTCGAGAAGAAGATTGAGAGATGCCTTATGGGCATCTGAAACATCATTTAAAACCCATTGGGTATGTGTATTAGACTAGTTTATGGGAAAGCATGCCACTTCTTAGGTGGAATTGGAACATAAAGCATCTTGAAGCTGACTCGGATCTTTGAACATGGACGATAAAGTAGCGAGGAGAAAAGCGGTGCTATAGCTTAGTGGTGGATGAATTCGCGATGGGGCGTACGAGAATGCTCGAATATGGAAAGATGAAATCTGCACAGTGAGCATATCGCGAGGGAAAGAGTTCGAGGCGGGTCAGCGGGTCCTCTTATTCAATTCCCGACTCAAACTTTTTCCAGGGAAATTAAAGTCACAGTGGTCGGGGACCATTTCTTTGTGACCCGAGTTTTCCATGGAGGAGCGAAAATTATGCACCTAAAGAAAGGAACCTTCAAAGTTAACACACAACGGTTGAAGCCATACTTCGGGGGCGAGTTCCATGCGAACAAGCAGACCATTCAGCTAAGCACACCAGAAGTAGTGTCGTAGGGAGTCAAACAGTCCCAGAACCTTGGGATCATGAAGATGCAGGGCAGTCAAGCTAACGACATTAAACAAAGAGCTACTTGGAAGGCAACCCAAGCTTTTTGATATCTTTCTTTCTATAGTGTAGTTTTGAGTGTTTTTAGTTTTTGACATGCTTTTCTGTTTCTTTTCGTAATCGAGATTTTCTTTTGGATGTTTTTTTCAAGACCCGAGAGAGCAATGGAAGCAAAGAGCTAGCTCGAGAAGCTCATTTCAAGAGTACTACGGGGCTAGAACTTCATTCATGGAGTTTTCTCACACTTAGAAATTTTGTGATTTAACTACATCACGTCGCGGCGTTGAAAGAATAAAAAAAATCAAGTCTCTGGAATGTCGCGACGTTGAGCCCGGACGTCGCGACGTTGGAAAACCCCTAGTTTGGACCCCTCTCTGTAACGTTGCAACGTTGGCCCCGGCGTTCGCGGCGTCGGATGTCTCGACTTCGCAGGGCGATCGCGGCGTGGGATTTTAATATCCTGGCGTTGTCTTAAAGGAACTCTGCGGAGCGTTGCGGTGGGATTTTAACGTCAGGACGCATTGAACTCACGGAACTTTATCGCTTCGTTGGCATTTACCTTTATCGGGGCGTCGCGCGTTGAGCACGAGCATCATGGCCGTTGAGCGAATGTCGCGAGCGTTGCCGCTATTTTATGAAGCAGTAGCCTCCATTTCTTCTTCTGCGCGATCACTTCATGAAAGCCCTACTTGCACTGCGATTTTTACGGAGCACAGAAAACCTAGCTAAGTTGCTGACCAGTCTGGGGACACTTACTGAGCACCACGACCCTCCCACAGGGCCTCAGTTCTCCATTGCTTGACTTGGTTTAGCGCCTATAATCTGGGATTCCTTCTTGAATTGCGAGGGCTTAGATCCATTTTAGAGTGAGCACTTTTGTTCTTTAGGTCTCGTTTAGGCTTAGGCAGGTACCTTAGAAGTGGCTAGGGATAATTGCCGCCCTAGGCTAGAGTCCCAAGTGCACACCGGAGTCATTCGACAGATTTACCTCGATGAGCTTTGGGCGACACCATCACAGTTATTGCGCTCACTACATCACACGAGTTGTTAGAGAGAATTCTAGAGATTCTGAGGTGAGGGCAAACTGGCCGCAGCTATCATCCTGCCCTAGGTACTAATCTTGACTAAAGGAAACAAAAGTTAGGCCTCAAGAGAGATCCAGCAAGTGAGGAACCGCAACGTAGGTCACAGTCATAACAAGTTTGATATGAAGGTGCGTAGAAAAGTTAGGCCTCATCTCCAAAAATAGGTCATTCATTAAGGAAAAGGGGTTTCACCACCCCGATGACTTATTTTGCAAAACCATTGCGAACAAAGGGTGGAGGGCACTCTACCAACCACCTAAGCCGGTTGCCACTTTGATAGTCCGAGAATTCTACACCAATTTAGCCTCCAACATGAATAAGCGGGTTGGGTGCGTGGGATTTAGGTCAACTTCTACGCGAAGTCCATTAACAAGTTCTACAATTTGGAACCCGTGGACAATGGGGCATTTGATAGCCTCTATGCGGCCCTGAACTACCCCGAGGTCATTAGAATATTAACCAACGGGTGAGGTGAGTGGAAGATTACTAGTGAAGGAATACGGTTCACTTGAGAGCGAAATTTGCTTACATTCAAAAACTAACATCACTTAATCACATGGCGTCTACCGTTAGACGACTAATGTGTGTGAAGTGTGACGAAAATCATGCAACTCAATTATGCCATTATCGGACATACCCTTGATGTTGGGCGGGTTCTCAAAGGGAAGCAATCCTCCATAACAAGGATGCGAGATGAATCTGAGCTGCTGCGATTCAGCTGTGGAAAAGTGGGGTGCCCTTAGAGGATGTGGGCTAGGATATGCCGTCCAGGCGATCATGGTAAAGAGAGATACGTCGGGTATACCAAGACTAGAAGCGGTTTACGACTCGGGCAATGAACCCTCGAACGAGGATGAGCTTAGAGAGTATCAGTCCCGGTTTGGGGATCCAGTAGACCCTAGGTGAAGTCGGGCGAGTCCTCCGCTGACCCCTACCACAGCAGCCATCCCGGGAGGAGGATCAGAAGCGATCCTTCCCACCCTAGAGGACCGGGTCACGGACCTCCTTTGCTTCGTTTTAAAGGCTATCTTGGGATGAGACTAGGAGCACGGTCCTCGTCGACCCGAGGATATGGAGCCCTCGGGTGCTTGGGCATGCACACCTGCCATCCATGGATAGCCCGGGCGACCATCCTCTGCCGATCGGCAATCCATCAGGATCGAAGCTTGGTCGGCTCCTCGCCTTCTACACATACCTCCCTTAGCCCGACAATGAGTTCGATGATCCCCAGGGAAGTTCACTACACCCTCTCTTGTTCTTTATTAGACATTGAGGACAGTCCACACTTGTTTGGGGGTGTGGGTGATCGGGTTGTGTTAGTGTTTGGTTTGTTTTTGGGTTATTTTGTTTTTGGGTTTGTGTGCGTTTTACTCTGTTTAGGGTTTGTTTGGTGTTTATGTCGGCGTCCTCGGTTATGTTTGTTTGTGTCTATTTCCGTGTTTTTGTTTACTGGGGGTTCCCTGGTTTAGTTGGTCTCGGGTTTTAGGATTGTTTTAGGT
This sequence comes from Tetrastigma voinierianum, assembly GCA_016808115.1. Classification (NCBI taxonomy): domain Eukaryota; kingdom Viridiplantae; phylum Streptophyta; class Magnoliopsida; order Vitales; family Vitaceae; genus Tetrastigma; species Tetrastigma voinierianum. Next base: position 70,017 of record JAEQBH010003609.1, read on the forward strand.
AGTTGTGTGGTGATGCCATATTCTTCAATCAAGGATCCTTTTGGCCTTCAAGTATTTTTGGAAAGAAAAGCAGTATAAATCGAGAAAGGATTAGTGGATTTGTTAAATGCTCAGGAATTTCATGTTGGATAGGTAGGAGGTAGTGAATCACCTCACAGGTATTGAAACCAATTCTCAAGCTGATGTCACCCACCACCAGTGATCTCTAGGATATGCAGGCTCAGGGCCAACTACTTGGGTTGACTAACCTTAGGGTTTTCTAAACACCAAAGTGATGGGACACTTTAGAAAAAGAGGATTTCCATCGAGCCCTAATTGTTATAAAAAATAAATAAATAAATAAATAAAAACTTTTAAAAAAATGAAGAAAAAGTATGAATAGAATAAGTAAGACTCTAATCGGAATCTCGACAGTCAGGGGGCTTTCAATGCCCGATGCCACACGAGCCAGTTAGTAGGGAGCCATTAACTTCACTACCCGTTTCATAGGACAGAGGATGGAAGTTTCCCATAGCTTAGGGCGCTTAGGTTTAGTTGAGTGTTCGGGGTGAAGTTTGAGAGGAAATGAATGCCCGGTGCCCTTAACAGGCTAATTGAGAGTCACAGCTGAATCCATTCTGGGAACTCTTTCAGCTTACGGGCAACGGTATTTCTTTCCTTAGTGGCGGATAGTTGAATACAAAGGTGCGTTCTTATCCTTCAGTAGTAAGACTCTCCCAAATAGGTAATTTGAATTCAAGTTTGAGGGTACCAAAACCGAGTTATATGTTAGAGATCATATATCAAATTCACATAGGCTCCTTGGGAAAGGCTATTGAAAACGGAGGAGTTGAGTCAACGAATTGACCAAGTAGATGTCAGTGAAGTCTTCGAAAGTCAAACAACCTTATGGATCCTCTACTATTTGAATAAAAGGGCAAGATTTGTGAGTCGGTCCATTTTGATCCTTCCTTTGGCAACATGTGCATCACAATCATGGCATTGAGTTTTAGAATGTTAGGTTGTTATGTGTCGGGTTTAGAGTCTGTTTCTTGCTTGGGGACAAGCCAGAAGCTAAGTTTGGGGGTGTGATGAGAAACACTCATGTCATACCCGCGTCTTTTCTACGTTTTAGATCTATTTTATATCTGAATAAGTGCATTATTGCCCGATATCTGATTTTTGGATCATGTGTGCATTGCAGGTGAAAAGGGTGGTTTTCAGAATCGTTTTGTAACTGCAAAGAAGAAGAGGGAGAAAATTGGCACCAACGTCATGACGTGCCAACGTCGCGACGTTCCAGCGTCTTGACATCGAAACATCGCGGCTTCTGGTCAACAGAAGAAAAAGTCAATGAGCGACTCAACGTCACGACGTCGCGATGTTTCCGCGATTTCGGCTCCATAATCATAAAAAGCACAAGGAGACTGGTGGGGGGATGTTCGAGAAGAGCGTACGGAGGAGCGCGAAGACAAAGCGGCGCGGCGACTTCGGTAACCCGAGAAAGACAATTGTTTTTGTATTTTCCTTCTCATAAACCATTTATGATTTTTAGAATTATGCGTGTATTTAATTCCAATATGTTCTAGATTTATTTCTAGGGTTTTGTTGAACCCTATCACAATTGAATGGATTAAGGTTTAAACTTATATTATTCAGTTTATTTATGATTTACCTCAATCTGCTCTATGTCTGTGGTTTATTTTCATGGTGATGTCTGGCCAACATTGGCATGATCTTGCTGGGTGTTCGAGATCGAGATAAGGCTCGGGGGATATGAGTAAACGACCGCCGGTTAAATTGGCTGAATAGAGATATCACAGTTTGAGTATGGTGATTAGGGTTCGAACATTTAGGCCTTTTGGAGTATTAGGTTGGGAGAGGCGGAGATGCATGACCCTGCAGAATGGTGAATACGACTCGAGAGGGCATCATAGGCACGATCACCCCGTCCTTCGAAATCATTGATAAATTGAATAGTAAACTCCTCTAGGTAATAATCCGTCAAAAGTGGCGGGGAGACAAATCACTGGTTTCATGACAAAGTACTTTTACAAGTTAATTAGATTTAATTTTAATCTAGATACATTAATTAAAACATTCATTAAAAGTTTAAGTCAGGATAATGTCGTAGGGCCCGATTAAAATTAGTCGCAAGGTGAATTGATATCTATCTTGGGTCTTCATTCTTGTCCAGCTGGCGTCTGACTTGCGCCGTAGACCTTTACACCTAGTTTATACACATCGCGCCATTGGCCTATCATTTTCCCAGGTGGCCTCTATAAATTCTCCTGTCTAAGAAATGTTCACTTGATCTTGGTGAGACGAATGAAATCTAGTCGTTTCACAACACGGGCCCCCGGCCCATCAAGTACCAGATCCTAGAGATCATGGTACTCACAAGCCTTCCAATTCAATTCCAGCCCAGGACGCCTGCCCTTCCGATTTGCCATTTTTTCCCTTCAACTTTTCCGGCTCAACTTTCATCTTTGTGCTTCCAAGAACATCAGATAAATCCAGCGTCCTCTTCCGATCGTCTTCCTTCCTCTCATTCAAGTACCGATTAATTAATCCTTTCAACTTCGTCCCGGTTTTCAGGCCAAACATCAGGCCGAGAAGAACAGGGGCCATCGACGGCATCGCCATGGTAAAGGATCATACAAGCTTCAACAGCGCATAAAGTTGACAGCTCATGAGTTTTCTGTCAGCCTACTACTGTTCCCAAGTTCTGTACCGTGTTTTCATCTGGTCATCTCCATTTTTAACTACGACCCTTAATTCTTTTTCTGAAGGGAGAAGAAAGAATGATCAAAATTCACTCTCTGGGTTTTGAAATTAAATCACAGTTTTGGTCAGAAATTCAGGGAGAAAAGATAATAAATGGAGAAAAAAAAAAGAGAGAGAAGAAGAGATGAAAAGAATATACTAGTTGACTGTAATTGTATTGTATATATAGAAAAGTCAACCTACCCAAAATAGCTTGAATCACAAGTAAAATCAAATCGGAAATACGCAAGTTGAAAAAGGTAAATATTTAGTTGCTAATTAATTGAGTATTATTGTTAGCCAGGAATAATGTATTTCTTGGATGGGGTATTATTTTTTAAACAAGTGATATGAGAGGAACTTTGGGATGATAAAACTATTTTATACACTTAAAACACTTTAGCTATAAATCATACCAAACTGGAACTCTAATCTGGATCTCTCACTCAACATGTCCTGCATTCTTGAAATCTAGGCATGATGGGCAATTAAGGGTGATTTGATTAATAGACTTTTAAAAATTAAATTTTAGATATTTAACCTTTCATACATTTTATTTCATTTTGACATAAATAACTCATTATTTTATTATAAAAGTAACCTTTTCTCTAAAAATAAATATAAAACAACAAAATACATTTTGTCTAGAAGATGTTACTTTTCAAGGAAAAACAGGACAAATATTAAATTTATAAGTTTAGAAATATTTGTGTTTTTTAAATCAAATATTTCTAAAATTAACCTTGTCAACTGATTCTATTAAAGGCATCACAAAACCTGAATATTACACTAGGAAGATTGATAACAATATTTTTCATGTGGAAATTAAGTCAACAAAGATTTGGAAATCCCATTATTCTCGGAAAAAATAGACATAAATCTAGCTTCATTATACTTCATTCAGAAGGAAAATATTCATGAATTTACATGGGAAAACAAACAAATAAAACAATTAGATCCAGTTTGACTCAGTAAAACTCATCCTGTTATAAAGCAACACAGTGATTACCAATAGTCATTGCAAGAACACCTATATCTGATGTAAATTGGGGAAACGGAACTCTGTCTCTTACTGTATTTCTCTGTTGTAAACCTCAGATATAGGCTTTATCACCTCATGGCAGTCTCTGCAGAAACCCTAAGATTCTTAACAATTCTAATGGGTAGCCATTGGGGGGTGTGTAGCAGGCCATAAGCAATGGCCACCTCTCTTAACTGTAAAGCTGTGCATACTGTTTTTCCTCTTCATCGATGTCATGAAGAACATCAACAGTGGAAGCAACATGACCAACTAGTTTCAACTTTGTAGACATTTGTTGAAGCATTCCATAGATCTTTTCCCTTTCTGGGTGTGATTCATCTCCCATGATGAATTTATGGATATAGAAATTGATCTCTATGGAGCTCCACATATTTATTTTTAGGTGTCTTGTCTTTCATTAGGCTTCTAGCTTGGGGAAACCTTGACCATCCTGCCTAAGAAGAAAGCATAGACAGTGGAGACAAAGCACATAATTCTCAGGCTGAGTAGGATCTAGCTTGAGGATTTTTTCTACTAATGTGTCTGCAAGATCTTTATATCATGTGCCCTTACAGGCACCAAGAAGTGTTCGCCAAAGAACAACATTAGGCTCAATGGACATTGTTTGGATGAATTTGTGGGCATGATCAACCATCCCAGCTCGGCAGAATAGATCAACCATGCAGCCGTAATGCTCTATTTGGGGAGTGATTTTGCATTCAGTCCATAGATGTTGAAAATTTGTATTTTCGATTAATCCAGAGTGGCTGCATGCCGGACCGGCACTAGTGAAAGTGACTGGGTGGGCATTGTTTTTGAGATTTTCATGGCATCAAACAATTGCAGAGCTTTCTCACCTTGCCCATGTACTGCACTGCAGAAATCGCTGGTGTTGTGTCACATCTTTTCAGAGATCCTTCCCATTGCTGGAGCGCTGTCAACTCCCGCATTTTGATACATGCCGACAGGGCAGTGCCAAGACAAGATCCAATTTTGATGCCTTTTTGTCTATGTAAGAATGAACCCACTTGCCCAACTCTGAGCAAACTCACTTCACACACCCCCGCAACACTAGCCAAAGTGAACACATCACTTCTCATCCTCCGCTTGGTTCTCAGACAACTCCAAGGCCTCCAGCCTGCCATTTTGAACATACCGGAAACCATGGTGCTCCAAGGCTTACTCATCAGCTCAGAGCATTCTCATCCAGAACACGTCATATTCTGCACCACAACTAGCATACAATTTGATCAATCCGTTGAGGACTCGAGTCTCAAAATCCAAACCCACTTTCACAATCTGCGAATGGCTCATGGCCTCGAAAGTCTCCGGTAACACAGCGAAGCCTTGAGGCAGCGAAGGTGGCTGTTCGGCGATATGCCGCAGAGACATGTCTCTGCCGGTGTTAATGTAGTCGTTGAGTCGCTTATGGAATATCCTCTGATGATGGTATTTCGCGGAAGAGTTTGGATGGAGAATGGATGAGAAGATGCGATGGGCGTATGACACGTGTCCGGGTAATGTGACAGCGGAGGACTCTATCAACTTGCTGGTCAGAAAGGTATCCTGGGTGAGGTTGGCTCGGACCATGTGGGCATGGATGGCCCTGAGTTCTCGAACCCTGGTGCACCTTTTGATAGCAGCCACCAAAGAGACCTGGTCCATCATGGGCTTCATATGGTGGTGGTCATATATGGGTTTGGGTTTGGGTCTTTGCTCTTATATTGCCTAAGAAGACTTATAAAAAGGTCAGGGGCAACTCTAATACTTCCCTCCAACAAAACCCTTTCAAAGCATCATCTTATATAGGACCGACAATAAATGCCATTATTCTTGGATATGTGATAACTTGGATTTTACGGATATATCGGAAATATCGTTAAATATTGGTAGAAATTTTAATAAAATATGTTAGCAATTATAAAATATTTTGAAATTTACAGAAAATATTTTTGTTGAGCCTCAAAAGAAAAACATAAATAGCGAATATACGAAACACATTGAAAGCGATGTCATTATAATTTATCGAAAGAATTACATTCTGATGTCATTTAAAGAGCCAAAGTAAAGACGTATGTGGCTCAATTTACATTATTTGATGAAGGGATCTTATGCTTGATGAGATAATATTCATTACCAAGACATAGTGTTAGATAATATTGATTTTAACCGAACATGTCATGCGTAAACATGTTGACTTACACCCCTGACTTTCGTGGATAGGAAACTGGAGTTCACCTATATGCTCGTTTGAAATCCTTGTTGCATTTGATATGGAATTTGGAATGACATTTGTGGATCGCCAGGATAGTTAATCATTCACATGTGTATGAAATGCCTTGGATGTGAAGAAGGCTAGTAACTCATTAGCACTAAGGAAATATGTTGCCCTCGTTCGATGAATCCATGATTGGAGTTCCAATCTGCTGAACAGCTGAACAATAGATCCTGTTGTATGCTCTCATCATCAAGTTGTCTTCCTTTATATGGTTTTCGATGGCTCAATCTTGGACCATCTCTCTGAACCAGTGGTCTTTAAATGCTGTATATGTATTTAAATCATCTTCACGATGATAAATGAGCTCAATGGATGTGGCTTTGTTGTGGTCTATGATATAAAATAGTGATTTAAAATTATCGCTATCATCATTAGTCCCCTCTTACACTCATAAGCCGTCTTGGCTTTGTGGTAAGTATATGAAACATTACCACTTAAATATTATTCAGCCACTGAATCGAGAGGGTCGAGTAGCAGCCCAGGTTGAAAGGAGTCCCTAGTATTTGTTACAAAGCTTTCACTTATGAACTGTGAGATAAAGCCAGCTCAACATTAACATGCCAGACATGTACAATAATTATTAGGATGGGGATTTCATCACCATCATTAAATGGAAAGGTCAACCATTTAAATAGTTGATTCTATATTCTTCACCAAACTCGACTAAATTTCAAAATGTCGAAAATTATTTCTTTGTAACTTTATCGGTCTCTACCTCCATTACCACGTATCTTGATTTCATGTTGTAATAACAAAAAACCAATTGTTGGAGCCTAGGATAAACAGCGATTTCTTTGTTTGGTATGAATTAGAGCAAATGTGCTCCGATTTCTCTTACAGTGAATTATACGTTTGAAAGAACCTTCAGGCGGAATTCCTTAATGTTGGAGTGTGATTTTCATCTGAAACCACAGATTCATTTGCAATAAAAATTACTTATATTCAATATATAATAATAAAATAGTTATGAAATTTACTTTTAATGAAAATTAACACTTGCGCTGAACTGTTTTATCTTGATGTTATGGTTGCCAGTCACCCAAATAAAACTTTTTGCATATCGAATAGTATAATTTGTGAATTCCAAAATGTCAAAGAATCTAAAATAAAATCAAATGAATAAATTTAATCAATTAATTAGAATTAGAAACTCATTAATTTACCTCATTCCAAAATTACAAGGCCTTGACATTATGTTAATTTAGAAAAAAGTCGTGAAACGAGCTTGGAAGTAACTTAGGGTCTGGCTTGACTCTAGGTCTATATTGAAATTTTGGATTTAGATATTGTATATTGCAATTGTTGTAATTAGTATGTGATAATAATAGAAACGTAATATTATTAAATGTGAATATCGATGAAGATGATATTAATTGATTACCTGTATAAGATGAGTCATAAGTTATCATATGATAAATGATGATATATTCTACCACTCTCCTTTTGAGTCGTCTAAATTTTAGCTAATCATGGGAATCAACTGTTGAATAAATGGCATGGTTCAGGGCGATTTATGAATCAACAATTCATGGCTTGTGTATAGTGCCTCATAGATGAGGCCTTTAGCTTCTCCACCTTCTCGAATATTCGCTGATCAAACATGAGCCTTTCAACCTCATGTCAGCTTACTTCAGGCTAAACGGATGCTTCATTCATTCTTAATAAAGACTTTCTTCAAATCAACCCTCTTTTAGAAAGGCATCGAGAGTAATATATTTTGTTGCAAATCTTGTTACTCGGGACATACGATATCTCCACCACAGACCACTACGCATTTTGCAAGCAACCAACTATGATTATTAAGAGTTAGTTATCTTTCGATTCACGATCAGGCGAGCAACACTATCCATTTACCAATTTCTTCTAACATTAAATCAATCTGATGTCTCTTTTACATAGATCAAATACAGATTATATTTCTTCATCAACAAGTTTCCCTCTTTCACAAATGCTGATCCATTATCTATTACAATTTGCACCATTTGCTTCTCGACTTCATGATAATGTCCTTGACAAACCATATATATGCATTTGTTGTCTTTAATCTTATCTAAAACATCAACAGATTTGAGGAAAATTGTGCTTCCTTTTGAATATACCATGAAATTAATTATGCTCAATTTGGTTGGCCTGGTCCATCCATTGCACATAATTGTGCATCCATATGTCTCTCATTTCTCCCTTTATATGTTGACATAAGTTTCCATGTCTTTATACTCCATTTCCAAGTACTTGCTTTTGATTTCATATTGAGATGGTAGTTCAGATGCCATCCTATATAATTAAGGAAGTTGATTAGTGGTTGCAAATTTGCAATCATAATTTAAGATAATAATGTTATTATTAAAACATATTATAGAATTAAACAAACATACTTGTTGTGCACCAATAATCATGTTCTTAAAAAATGAGTCCACTTTTTGAGGTAGAACACTTTCATATATGAAGAACTTGCTAATCAATCGTTCCATTGTTTCTTTGAAGTTGAGCGAGTCTTTGAACATATTTTCCTTTTGTCTTGCAGCGAAACTTGTACAATAGATGCATTAAACGATATCAGATCATATGTGAATACTTTGTGATCTTTGCATACGTCTTGATGGATCACCTAGTTGTGAAGACTCGCTGTTACAGTATGCGAAAAATAAAATCAAAGTAAATTATTTTATACATAATTATGTGAAAAAAATGAATTAGGTATTAAAGATTTACCTATTTTTCTTTTATCTCTCATAAATTCTTATTTGTTCTGATTTCATTCACTTGCTTTTAGTCACATCTTGTTTTCGATATTCATCTCACTCATCAGGTGCATATCAGCTGGGATAATATCTGGCAATCCTCAAATCACTTCTCCTGCTTCATCATCAATGATAATGTGATGTCTTCCTCCCATTGTGCCTCATAATTCAACTCGAATTTCTTCCATATCTGCAACTTTTTTCGCTTTTGTTTTACTTTTCTGTTCTAAAAGTTGTTTTACTTCATTAGCGCGTTGGGCATTAACAGTATTTGAATGGGGTCCGGTATGTGACAGTGAAGTTTAAAGCGAGTAATTCCACCACTTTTATCATTTCTCAGAGTATTGCAATACCTCCATCTTCGGGATCTAGGCCCTCCACTTCATAATATCTCTAAGCTTATATGATTTTGTGAAAATGAAATTAGAATCAATGTAATAATATGATATGATATCATTATAATAACATTATATAAATGTAAGTAAGATCTAAGTTTCTAACATGATATCTAACTTAATTTAAACTTTAAACTAACATGATGTCAATATTATGATATCTATGTTATTTAATATTATTATGATATTTAAATATATCTAAGTTTCTAACATGAAATAATTATAGTTGTTTAGTAATATGTCTAAGATCTAAGTTTCAAACATTCTTTAACTAAAATTTAATGTAAGTAATATGTTTCAAATTACTAAAATAAGATTATAGTATAAAAATGCTTCAAACATTATATTACTAAAATAAGATTATAGTATAAATATGTTTCAAATTTAATGTAATATTAACTAAATAACTAATATAATTAATGAACTAAAAATTATATTAGTTAGTAATATTATGAATTAAAATAATATTATTAAGATATCTAAGAAGATTTAAATTTCTAACATTAAATAGTTATAATTGTTTAGTAGTATAATGTATAATATCTAAGTTTCAAACATTATATAACTAGAATTTAATGTAAGTAATATGTTTCAAATTACTAAAATAGGATTATAATGTAAAAATGTTTTAGATTTAATGCACTATTAACTAAATAACTAATATAATTAATTAACTAAAAATTATATTAGTTAGTAATATTATAAACTAAAATAATATTATTAAGATATCTAAGAAGATCTAAATTTCTAACATTAAATAGTTATAATTGTTTAGTTGTATGATGTGTAATATCTAAGTTTCAAACATTATATAACTAAAATTTAATGTAAATAATATGTTTCAAATTACTAAAATAAGATTATAATATGAAAATGTTTCAAATTTAATGTACTATTAACTAAATAACTAATATAATTAATTAGCTAAAAAAATTATATTAGTTAGTAATAATATGAACTAAAATAATATTATTAAGATATCTAAGAAGATCAGAATTTTCTAATATTAAATGGTTATAACTAAGTTTCAAACATTATATAACTAAAATTTAATGTAAGTAATATGTTTCAAATTACTAAAAAATAAGATTATAGTATAAAATGTTTCAAATTTAATGTAATATTAACTAAATAACTAATGTAATTAATTAACTAAAAAATTATATTAGTTAGAAATTATGAACTAAAATAGTATTATTAAGATATTTAAGAAGATCTAAATTTCTATGAAATAATTATAATTGTTTAATAGTAGGATGTGTAATATCTAAGTTTCAAACATTATATCTAACTTAATTTATTATCAAATTAAGCTAAAATAAAACTATATTTATAAAATATTTGTTATAAATTTACTTCAATACCAAAATACAAAACAATATACATTAAAAATAAAATATGCATAAACACAAAATAAATTCACAAAGAAACATATCTTAATTAACCTTGTATTTGTTATAATTGAAACCTTAAAAACCAAGATCTTCAAAATATTAGGATAAAGAACAAAGAAAAAATAATTTGAGAGTCAAATGGAACTTGGATGTGGTTGGATTTGATTTTGGTTCAAATCTGACTGTTGGATCATCATATATTTGTTAGAAATCATTCTAAACCGTTAGATCAAGCTTCAAATTTAAAATTAACCGTTGGATAAAAAAATATAGTTGTTGGATGCATTTAAAAGGTGGGCCGAAATCGGAATAGTTGGATCAAATACAGGACAAATACGGATTAATCAAATCACATACAATTTTTTCAAAAATGGGGTGATATAGGCGATTTTGAAGAGTACAACCGATCGCGCATGCTGCACCGGTCTCGAAATTTCACCGAAATATCATAAATTTTCGATATTTCAACGATTTTGACGATTTTGTCCCAATTTTTTGGCCAATCGACTTTCTATTCACAATATCATGTCAGGACCAGTTGATATATGATATTTCAGTAGAAAAAAGCGACATTTTGTTCCTTGATCTAGACAATGATTTTTTTTTTAATATATTAATTCACTTTTCATAACATTGTTGTTATAGTGCTATGTTCTTATAGAGACTTGTCGCCCACCACGACCCTAACGACCCAGGCCTTCGGCTGGCTTCGGCGGTTGGACCCAGAAGCACAGGGGCCATGATTACTAAATCCATTTATTTGTAAAACACATTTCATATACTCATTTTCGACAGGATATTTAATATCCATTTAATCATATATATATATATATATATATATATATATATATATATATATATATATATATATATATATATATATATATATATATATATGTGTGTGTGTGTGTGTGTGTGTGTGTGTGTGTGTGTGTGTGTGTGTGTAAATATGATATCACTACTTATTCACATTCATTATTATAAGAAGTATGCATTATATCTGTGAAACCTCGAGAAAATCCTAATTTTCTGAAAAATAGTAAAATGGTAATTTTGGTCCAAATCCGGAATTTTTCTAGATCTCGGATGATGAAACATACTTCATTGTTGGAATCGTCTAGTAGTCAGCTACCACGTCAGTCAGGACATTCGAGATTTACAGTTTTTCGAACGACGTGAGTGCGGGACAACGCATTTTGGTGGCTCCTGGTGTGTGACCTTGAATCCGGGGTCAGTTGACTACGTCGACCATGTGAATCTCGTGAGCGTCGAATTAAGCAGGCACTTTATTCACAAAAATCGGCGGAGTCTCAGCACATGGGGCTCTACGAACAAAATTTATCCCCAAGCAGTTCAATATGACATATATATATGATAAAATGGCCCTTGGGCCCTAAGCCAATACTCATTCAAATAAAATCCCAACTATATGCGATAGTTTCGAAATTCAATAAAATTATCCTTCTATCATCCACCATCAATCAAGCTTACCAGGGGTTCTATCACATGTGTACCATAACAAAGCCAAGTCATGGCAAGGCTTTCTTCTAAAACGGCCTCTAGGATGGCTTAGTCTCCCATGCGCTCCTGGCCTGAAATAATAAATTCCCTCGACAGGGTGAGCTAATGCCAGTGGTGGAATCACCACTAAATGGGTTACTCTACGATTAATTGCCCAAGTGCTATTTTGAGCCCCATTCGAATGGGTTTTGAGTGCTTTGCTCACTTAATCATATCAATTGAGCCAATTAGCGTGGTAGGTCACCAGGTACCGCGATGCCATTTCGAGTTTGTTTTGGTAATTTGCGGTCTTTGCGTGCCTGACCATTTGGACAAATCGATGTTAGATATGTGTCGAATCACGAAATTCCGATCTTCATCCATTAAAATGAGGGAGATGTGAAGTGGATTTTGAGGAAGGAGAATGCGGTGGATCACGGTAGGCGCGGCGGGCAAGCGAGATTTTCGCTATGATTGCGAAAATTTCGCTTGGATTGCGAAAATTTCGCGGTCATAGCGAAAATTCGCAATCCCTAAAAGGTGAAATTTAAGCTAGGCTAACGAAATTTCGCTAGCTAGCGAAATTTACTGTGCCTAGCGAAAATTCCCAATTTCGCTATCTCTTACGAAATTTCGCTGGCTAGAAATTCATGATGATAGCGAAATTTCTTGTTCTACATCTCTGAAGGAATTTCGCTGGGCTAGCGAAGTTTAAACACAGAAATGAGGAATTTTAATAACTAGTGATTTATAGCGAGTGCGCCCTGTGTTTTTGGTATTTTGGTTCTAAACGACCACGTTTTGATGTATTACCATTTTGACCCTTATGTAATTTCATATTTTAGGCATTTTAGTATTTTCACACTTTGGGTTGTACTATATAAACCCCCACAAACTTGTAACCCTAAGCAACTTTTCATTTTTATAAAGTTTCCCGCAGCTTTCATTTTAGGGTTTCATTTTCTCTCTTCTCTCTCTTCTTTCTTTCATTTTCTAGGCTGCCAAACACCCCTTGAGGATGACAACTGGATGCTTAGCTAAGCCTCATGTATGAAGAGGAGGGTTCTTCAGCTTGGTTTTGGAAATTTCTTGCGGGTTGTCCTCTTGTTTTAAATGATACAGTGCGCATTTATGGTTCATACCTTCGAGCTAGGGTTTTAATGCCATTTAATGTTGTTCCTTTGGCAATTGATACTTGCCATGCTTTAGGGTTGATGCATACTTAATGCTGAATGCCTTGATATCCTTTAGATGCACTACGAGCCCTTTGAATGAGGTTAAATGCTAGGGTTTCATGAATGGGACTTTGAATGCTTAGTACTTGGTTTGACTCGAAAATAGGAGTGGTTCTAGGGTTGGATTTATAGTTAAACAAAGATCAGGTTTTGGCTTTGACTATAGGTCATTGCCACTAATGCGAGAAATAACCCAGGGACACCTTAATACCCCATGTTGTAGGCTAGTGACCCGAGCTGTAGTTACCATTCACACTTCACTTTAAACCATTACAGTTATTCAGTGAACATAACCCCCCCATGTTTTTAACAAAAATCCGAAAATCCAAACAAAAGCCTCACGATTTCAAACAACGTCTGAAATCATTCATAAGATGAAACCACGTCCCAGTGTTCGACCACTGAAGCCCATTTATCACTGCGGTAGCTTGACTACGGCGTAGGGAGGAGATAAGGATACAAATATTGTTGATTCGAATCACCTACTTAGTGGCACGAATCACTCTCCGCCCTAAGTGCATGCAATGCTCAAGTAAAACACACATTCAAGTAAATCACGTAATCTACTTGAATGCTACATAACAAAATCATATCCAGAGTCCTCAGAGCTCACTTTGCTAAACACGTATGAAACATTATTTTCAAAACAAAGATATTATTTGTTTTTTAATTGTGAACTGACCATCTAGATATAAGTAATTGGATGAGCTAGATAGTCTATTTAGTGGACAACCCTCAGATGTATATCAATTGGAAGTGAGCTTCGACGAGTTGATATGTTATATGGACTACCCTCCGATATTGTAATGGACACGCTCAGGTAATTATTATTAGTCGACCTCGAACCGCTCTCTCGATAAACCACTCGTACTCCACTCTATCGTTCTAGAAGTTGCTAGGTGCATATGGAATGCATAATGCCAATTTCAATACAATTTATATAACACATGCAAATATATAATTATGCATATATTCACATAATTTAAATCACACAAACATGTTATGTAATTTCACAATCCTTCACAATCCATCACACGAGTGGCTCACGTGGGCTAATTAACAACCACGGCGATTCGGTTTGTACTTAACCAAACACGTTATTTCACAAAATTTATTTTGTAGACACTATTCACGTGGTAGTGAAACCCTCGGATTCTTTGTTCACGGCCAAATGATATCGATTTCACCTTGTGAACCAGAATTTTATAATATGCATTTAGGCCTCCTTACACATCACAACACAAATTGTTTCACAATTTATACAATTTACAACCCAAACAGCCCGTGCCTTTGTCACGGATTTGCACAAAATGAGTTTCAAAATTTTCCTAACGGTCGGTTCCCGAAGCTTGGGGCCAGATCAAACGACCACTCATGGCCTCAATCAACTCAAGCATCATAAATACACTTAAACAAAGTGTAAAACTCAAGTAGGATGAAACCCCTATCTCACGGAGTTTGTCAAAACTCCTTAAAACCGGAGCCCACGCGTAAGCCTCGCCGCGTAGAACGACTTTCCTTCTTGCTCCGTTGAAATCCGACTGTCGGATTAGCCGAGATCTTAGAGAGAAGGTACTCTCTCTCTCTAAAATCAAAAACCCAAACCTCCTGCATCTCATCCTCCCTCCTTCACATTTTGTCTCTCAATTAAAGGTAGGAGATGATCTTGTCGAGCTTTTGTCATATTATCATTTAACTATTCGCATGATCTTTTCAGTAATATAAAATCTTGGATTTTGACATGTTGCGATCTTGGCCTTCCATTTCCATCATCTCTCTACTCATGCAACTTATGTCACATGAGTACATGTTATGTGTGACTTTTTGTCACATCATATTTCGTTTACGACTCCAGGTACTCGATGCCTCGAGAAGCGTGCAAATTATTGTCTCGAGTCGACGAGATTTGGCGTGGTAGCTAAATTTCGCGAGGCGATTCAACGGTGAAATCAGTTTCATCGTCAGAGATCACAGAGAATAAATTTTGGATTTTTAGTGAAATTAGGATTTGCCCTTTTTCGAAGTGGAAATTTCTCGGGTCTTACATTCTCCCTCCTTAAAAGGAATTTATTAAATTACGGGCCAATCCTGTCCTTCGCATGCATATGCAACGTGCCTTTATACCATGCATGTAGACTGGTCATTTATATATTAAGCGGTAAACTCGTACCTTCATCCCTAAGCGAGAAGGATAGGTGGCGTGTGTCCTCGCGCTCCCACGATGACTCCTCACTCCATAGTGCCACCGTAGCACCCTCCTTTAGCCTCACGGTCTTGCGTCGCAAAACTGATCAAGGCTATCAAAATGCACAACGGTCATCCTCGAAGGTCTATCGGTGTCAGCCCTCGATCTGTCTGATCCACGCGTAATTTGGATCTAGGTATATTCCGGGCGTAGAGGCGTGAAAATCTGCTCGTGGACACGACATCTTGGCGATAGCATGTAGATGCGCTACGATTACTGCCCTCTCGGTATCTCAGCCCGATAAACCTCGTGATAACTTCTCGCTCATAGGGCATTGCTCCTCTCTTGGCGTCACGCCCGAAGACATGAGTCCTGACCTCGAACTCTAAGGGTCGGCGCAGGTATGTCGCATAGCTCTTGTCGGCTGCGGCTAGTGAGAAGGCGTTGTCGAGTATCAAGCTCACCTTCTTAGAGGTGTCTCTGTCAAATCGGGACCGGTGATGGAGCTCTTTCCCACCTCGGTCCAGCCCTAACGGTGTCTGTGGCCTCCCAGTATAATGCCTCATACGGTCTTAATACGTATGCGCACAGTGGCTGTTGTTGTAGGCGAATTCCACTAAGGGCAAATGCTCTTCCCAGCTACCCTTATGATCCAGGACGCATGCTCGTAACATGTCCTCTAACACCTGTATATAATCCACACAACATGTAACCACACCTGTTTCTTGGGTGTGTAAGCGGTGACACCCGAGTCGCGATGTAACAATCCTCATGAATCAACCTAGTCCATGTCATGGGTGTTATCATATCACAGAGACCTTCTTGAGCTCGACTACACTTGATGCAATTTCGAAGGGTTATCGAATCTCGAGTCACTCCCGGAGCTCATCCTTTCGGCTAGTCTGCGTGATAACTTTGTTGTGTGTTTTCATCTCGAGTCACTCCAGGCTCATCGCTCCAACTCTAAGTCTTCCTTGATAACATGACCGTGTGTTTTCTCCTCTCGAGAACCCAACATAACTCTTAGGCCTGTGAGCCTCTTACATTCACACAAAAATTTGGGATATCTCACGGGTCTCTTACACCCTTTTGAAATTTCGGATCTCCGGGTCTCTTACACCGTGAGAATTTCGGACTTCTCCACGGGTCTCTTAAACCCACACAGAAATTCGGGATGGCTCCCCGGGTCTCTTACACCCACACAGAAATTTCGGATTTCTCCTCGGGTCTACACCCACCTGAAATTTGGGATAACTCTGGGTCTCTTACACCCTTCTGAAGTCAGGATACCCCTCGGGTCTCTTACACCCACACGAAGAAATTTGGGATCCCTCTCCCCGGGTCTCTTACACCCTACAGAAATGGGATATCTCCTGGTCTCTTTCACCCTACATGAAATTCGGGATAGCTCCCAGGTCTCTTACCCACACGAAATTTGGGATATCTCCTGGGTCTCTTACACCCGCACGGGACGCTTTTCGGATACTACGGGTCTCCTTCACCTAACTCGGGCTTTTTCACAGGGGATTAATAAGCCCCCCTTCTTACTTTGCAGCCACGCTAGTACTCTTCATTTCTGATTTGAACTGGAGTCTTCATTGGACGTAGTCCCAGAAAATGAAACCCGGCCCACACTCACGAGAGTGGTGAATGACCATACCATGCACCGCTGGCTAAGCTAGCGATATTCTGGTGCACATAGATGCAATGATACCATCTTGTGACAACCCGTTCTGGGGTCCGTGAAGCGAAAGTCTCGGAGATCTCTCACTCGTAATCTCGACCTATCAGTCAACTCTCTCCCATCCTAGGGAAGAACATCTATACAGCTTCTCTAAAGGCCTTAACCTCTAAGCCGATCATCACCTGAGATGCATGATGAATGAATATGATGCATCGATTTACTTATTCACTACAGTCGACAAGTCTGAGTAGAAACGTGCCTACCTATCCAAGCTGTTCGGTATGCTCGCACGTGAACCATGAGACCTTTCTAAGAGTGACCTCGTCTCATTTGCCCATTTGTCGTTGAGAAATAACTATAGTGCCTTTTTGCACGACTAGATGCCCAATCTTAGCCTGGTCACGAAACTTCGTGTGGCGAAGTCTTCGCCTCTTCCGGCCCCAGAAGGTTGATCCTCCCTCTTCAACACCAGCTTATCTGCATCCCAGTACTGCGAGCATGTCGATCTCCTTAATTCGAGGCCGTCCAAACCATGAGTCCATGTCACGGCCAGAGTCTATGATCTACCCGAATGAGCAAATTTATCCCATTCGAATCTCGACTTTGGCCATGTCAGGTGGCCACGTAATCATCGTAGCTTGAGGCTAGCTCGTGATCAGCCACGCAATCCATCACGATCATCGTCCCTAGCGGCTACAGGAACTCCACGAGGCCTTCGCATGCCTCATTTGTATCTGGAAATTGCTTGCAGTGAGTATTTCATGAAACTCTGCCCTGTGTCATCACCTCTAGAGGTCCTCGCCCATTTCCACCATACTGGGCAGTTCCCACCTCTAGCTGAACGCAGCCTAGTCTAATCCTCGGGTCGCTGGCCGGTGTAATCTCCATAAATTCTAACACCTTCTCAACTCCGGCATTTAACCAAATCTGGGCTCACACCATCTGGATCTCCTCCCCCGCGAATGCTCTGGAGGATGATATGCCCTAAACCTCCTGAGGTTACTAGACCTCCCGACACTTGCTATACCAGCCTCAGGCTATACCGCAGCCGCAATACCTGCATGCCCTTATAAAGGCCTCGCATCCAAATACTTGTGGTGCCCGACCAGCACTCGTGGACGCTCCTACATCCTCGTCTCGACTCAGCCATCTACATACCAATGGCAAGTTAAATACAATGCGGTATTCTAAGGCATAAACACAGCCCCGAGACACTATTCATACACATAAAATACAGTCCATATACTATGTCCCTGCATTTATTTGCAATGCGAGACAACTAATTCCACATGTCAAACATTTTTATCCACAAAATTATTTTCGGGAAATTTCATTTTTTCCTACTTGCCTCTATATTTTATTTGATTTTTATTATATTTTATTTAATTAAAAATTCGAAAAATTTTGTGGAACAAGTGGTTCATGAACATTGTCCAAACAAAGGACTCGTAAACAAGACTAAGTCCAAAACCGGGTTAGCAACTGTGTGCACACCCCGAACTCAGGGCCGCACGCCTCATGCGATGCACCGCGCCAGTTTACGTGCTCGCTTCAAATTTCGCTCGCAGGCCTTCGCCAAATTCCTCTCTATATGCCACAACACAGCTGCCTACCAGGTGCTCATCACCTCTCTATATGCCACAATACAAACTGAAGCCTACTGTGGTGCCTCGTCACCCTCTCTATATGCCACAATACGCCTGAGCTCATCGCCTCGTCATAATACACCACAAGCAGGTCAGGATACACCTCGCTCAAGTCCTTTCCTAGCCACACAATACACTATGCATATTACAATACAAAAACCAGCACCCGCTGCCGTCACAATACACTGGCAAGAGATTAGACACACGCCCAACCCATCCAAACGCCCACCTAAGTCGCAATACAATTTCTATTGTACACACCACCCACTCTACCCATACAAGTAATACACTCCGTACCATCGCACACCCAAAGCCACCTTGTCACGATACAATGGTGTATTGCAATACACCCACAAGCCATTCAAGCCCTTCTCTTGTAATACAATTTGTTGTCTACAAGACTAGGTCACAATACAATTTTATTAAAGTGTGAGTCTAACAAATTTGGTATTGTCCTTATTTTTTTTTTTTCATCTATTTATTTCCAAATTTCATCGAAAATGTCCAAAAATATATATATATACATTTTTTTTTCATTTTTTTCCGTAACACCAAATAACCTAAAAAATTCTATTTTTATTCAATTTTTCTTCGCTTTTATACCCCAGAAACCTTAGAAAACAACTTTTCTTCTCACCTCATTTTTTTTTCATTTTCTTAATAAAACCAAATAAATTTATAAAAATTTATTTTATTTATTTTTTCCAAGTACACATCTGTAAAATCTCTAAAACTTTTCCCACACACTAAGTGCTATTTACCTAAGCACCCAATTCATACAACACATAACAATTCATGTTATGCATATCATTCACACAACCATTCATCAATTCACATGATCACACATAAAACACATCAAACAATCACCTAAAACACATGCATGCAGTGTCCTAGTTTTGTTATATGCCTTCTTAGGTAATCTCATACCTAAACCTACATCGAACCACACACCAAGTGGTGACGTGAGGATGATCTGGTGCCCTAGTATCAGAGATCGTCGATACTGCCAGACGGCAAACCCGGGGTCCGTTGGACTGCCCGTCAACCCGCAGCAATACCGTGAACGCTCTGCAAAACCAAGGCTATTCACGAAAAATCATGCAGTAGCTCCCTGCAGGAGCTCCACCAAGAACAAACTGTCCAAACAAATTAACATATGATGAGAAAGTGAGGGAATGCATACAATTAAGCCCATAAAACCAATACTCATCCAAATAAATCCCAACTATATGCAATAGTTTCAAGAGGTAATAAAATTATCCTACATCATATATCAAACTTATAGAGTTCTAATACATGCAAGATAACAAACCAAACACAACCCGCTTTCTTCTAAAACGGCCTCTAGGATGAGCCGTTTCAGGTGCTTCGTACCGAATAATAAATTCCCCGACATGGCGAGCTAATGCCCGCAGTAATCACCCTAAATGGGTTACTCTCCACCTAAGTGCATATGCAATGCTCCAAATGAAAACACACATTCAAGTAAATGCGTAATCCTACTTGAATGCCTACATAACCAAATCATACCCCGAGTCCTCACCGACTCCCTCACACCTGCCTAAGCCACGTATGAGAAACATTATTTTCAAAACAAAGATATTTGTTTTTAATTGTGGACAACCCTCTGATATAAGTAAGGACTGACCGATAGTCTATTTAGTGGACAACCCGATGTATATCAATCGGGCCGATTTAATGACATTGATATGTTATATGGACTACCGATAATTATTATTATTAGTCAACCTCCGAAACCACTCAATAAATCATTTCATTTACCCTTCACTTGTTGTTTAGTAGTTACCCAATAAGATACGTTTTTAACATAATGCCAATTTACACATTTATATAACACATGTAACATATAATTATGCATATATTCACATAATTTAAATCACACAAACATGTTATGTAATTTCACAATCCTTCAACCATCACACCAAAAATTAGCTCAATGTATTAATTAACAACCACGAGCACTGACTTGGAATTACTCAACCAAACACATTATTTCACAAAATTTATTTCAGGATATTCACGTGGAATGTTGAAACCCTGACATCGTCACGCCAATTCCCACATCGATTTCACTCAGGAAACTAATTTATAGCCATTTCCGGCCCTCATACACATCACAACACAAATTGCTTTCATTAATTCTATACAATTTACAACCCAACAACCCAAGCAAGACAAATACTGACTGCACAAATGGGTTTCAAAATTTTCTAACAATTTGCCTAAGCTTGGATCCCATCAAACGTAATTCACTCATGGCCCCACTAACTACATCATAAATACACTTAAACAAAGTGTAAACCCAAGTAGGATGAAACTCCCACCACGAGTTTGTCGAAACTCCTGAACCGGAGCCCACGCTGGGTAGCCTCGATCACGCAGTAATCCACTTTTTCTTTCTCGCTTCCGTTGAACCGACTGGCCTGGACAGTTTCGATCTTCGGTGAGAAGGTACTTTCTCTCTGAAATCTCCAAAACTTAAACCCTCCCGCATCTCATCCTCCCTCCTTCACATTTTGTCTCAATTAAAGGTAGGAGATGACACTATTCCAACTTTGTCCTTTATCATTCAACTATTCATAGACGATGCCTCCAGCGTCCCTAAAATTCGATTTTGACACATGGCACGATCTTGGCCGTCCATTTCGATCATCTCTCTACTCATGCAACTTATGTCACATGAGTACATGTTATGTGTGACTTTTGTCACATCATATTTCGCTTTTACTAAGATCCGATACCGACATTTTCGAAACACGCAAATTCGACTGCCTCGGGAATTCAACGAATTTGCCAGAGAACTAGATTTTGTGAGACGATTCCAACGGTGAAATCTGTTTCTTCATCCGAGATCTAGAGAATATATTTTGTATTTTTGACCGAAATTACAATTTTACCCTTTTTCTAGAAATTGGAAATTTCTCGGGTCTTACAATGTGCCACGTGTCAGGTGTAAAATCAGTCAACTTGAGCTCAAGTGTGGGTCCCCATGTGGACATGTGGCATCTCCTAATTGGAGGAAAATCAATGGTGGGTGGATAAAGTGGATAAGGTAATCCTATCAACCAATGAGAATTTGACATGTGGTAATGAGGGGACACAAGAGGAATAAAACAAAAGAGAAAAGAACAATTTCTGCATTTTGGGTGCACGTGCAGCTGAGAGAAAACTGGAATTCTAGAGAGAGAAAGCCCAACTTTCCTCTAGATTTCCTATTTTCTGACCGCTTGTCAAGATTGGGCCAAGAAGTTATTCTATCGCTACAAGGGTTGTGCGTAAGCACTACTGCGGAGCTCACAAACTCGAGAGGTAGGATCTTCTCCTACCTTGCTATTTTCTGCTTTAAGAGCCTTGTAAATGGTTTAGTTGGATTCAGGCCGTGAGTGGCCATCGGGTCGGTCTCAAACTGACCGACCGTAGAATTTATGGGACCCATTTTGGACAGTCTCAAACTGATCCCGGGCTGGAAATGGTCCCCTTGTGCTATAATTGTGTGTTAAATTATGGTTCGGGGTGTTGTCGAGCCTAATGATGGATTTCGGCTTCACTAAGGAACCGATGCTAGGTGAGAGGTCGCCCACTGACACCCCACCGCCTGACTATTAAACAATCCCGATTTGCATTGATTGGACCAAAATGTCCATGTGTTATTTCCGCATGAATTCCGCTTTGAAATGAATGGTTTGAATTGTGTGGAAATAAATTGTTAATGCATAAAATTAAATGTGTTAACATATCACACCCATAAAAATATAACGCGCGCGGTACGATCGACCGACCGCTTGATTATCTATGAGCTAATTCGACAAGTATTTGATATTAATTGAAATTCCATTATGATGCATGGTTAAAATTTGTTAATATATGCATGATTGAGATATATTAACATGAATTGTTTGGAAATGGCATATTGCATTCATATAATCGGCACTTGGAACTAGTAGGGTGAGTGCATGATATGAAAGAAAATAAAGGGAAATACAGAAAGGAATTTCAATGGAAGATTTTCCTGAGAATTTGGTTAGAGATTGGGTCCGTAACACTCCACGCCTGAGGAGCCCATGAATTGCTTTAGAGTTATCCAACAAATTCCGCTTCGAGGGCTTTCTTTTGTCCAATATATTTACCGAAACTTAGTACGTTCGAGAACAAAATCTTTTGTTTTGAAAACAAAGGTTTTTTCACATTTAGCTTAGGCATGTGCGAGGGGAGCCTGAGGACTGAGACATGGGATTGGGCATATAGACATTCAAGTAGGATCATGTATCGCTTGAGTGTTTCTGTTGCCATTACATGTGCACTTAGGGCGGAGTAACCCATGAAATTATCACTATCATTGCTCAATTGTCGAGGGAACATTATTTCAGGCAATGTGGAGGTTCCTGAAGACTACGTACCATTGAGGCCGCTTGAGAAGAAAGTTTTATTATGTAACTTTGGCATTTATTTAATAAAAACATGTATTAGAATTCTAAATTTTGGATATATGTTGTATTAAGAGGATGTAATCAACTCTTTTGAACTATTGTAATATAGTTAGTTAGATTTTAGTGAGTATGATGTACGGGCCCAAGCAGCCATTTTATCATGTACGGGTCTCATGATATGAGACAATGTGTTTTTCATAATGATAGTGGTCAACGGACCGTGATCGTATGTCAACTTTAAGATCGTATTGGCAGTGAAAACGACACTGGTTCTGCATGGCTTCATAAGTATTTAGGCCATGGTCATAGGTGCATCAGCTCGGGTATAGCTCGATGTCGATACTAGGTTATAGCTTAGCAATTAGTAAGTCGTGCATACAACTTACCCGTGACTTTATAGAAATGGGTTAGATCATGCATCCTTTATGCAATTACGAATTAAATGTGATACGTGATCGATTGTTATGTATCAGGTGCTTGTATGCTTGGTAAATAGCACATAGGAAAACAAGTTGAACACTAGGGGTTTAGTTTGAGAAAATTTATTCAGGAATTTTGACGTAGATCCGTAAATAAACGAAAAAAATTCGGACAATAGCTCTAGTTTTGAACTCAACAAAGGTGTTTCGCGGAAATTCTCAAAATTATTCCAGCTTTTTTGACAAGAAAAAAGGTTGTAATTAAACCTCTTATCAGAAAAACCTCGAGAAAATCTAATTTTTCAAAAATGGCAAAATCATAATTTCGTAAAAATCCAAAATTTTCTAGATCTCGACGATGAAACGGATTTCCACCGTTGGAATCGCCTCGCAAAATCTAGCTATCATCGCCAATTTCGTAGGAATTTCGAGACGAATTTGCACGTTTTTCGAGGCATCGAGTATCAGGTGTCGTAAAACGACATTTGATGCAGTGTCGGCATAACATATAATTCTACGCGATACTTGTTGTACGAAGTATGATTAAACGGACTACCGAGATTACTACTGTCAAAAAATCCAAGATAGGGACATGGATGGCAATTTAGAATTCTAATGATCAGAAAGATAAAACTAAATAGTAATCATCTCTCCATTAATTGGAGATAAACAAAACGCAGGGCTTTTTGCATAAAGGGCTGAAAATTGTGATATTTTGCAGAGAAGGTGTCACTTCTCTAAGATTTCTCGAGTTCTGACCGCCGGATTTTTTCGCCAAGAAGGAAAGTTGCTCACGCATCGAGGACAACTCGTTGGCACTCGGTTTTAGGAGTTTTTTGACAACCCGTGAGGTGGGTTTTATCCTACTTGAGTTACACTTTGTTTAAGTATTTTGGTTGATGATTGAGTTGTTTGATCGTGAGGCTGCTTTTGGACTTGCTCCAAACCTCGAACCAAGTGAAAATTTTTGGGACACAATTACCGTCCGTATGCAGGTGGGCTGTTTTGGGAGATGTTTATAAATTTATGCAATAAATTATGTGTTGGTGTGTATGAGGCCGGAAATGGCCATGGAAATCGGTTTCAAAAAGTGGAACAATAAGCTTGATGAGCGGTCGCCTACCCACAGCCCACTTGCTCGCTTAGACTATTAAAACAAGCCCCGCTTGCGGTAATCGGACCAAAACGCCCATGTATCGCTGGGCTTGAAATTGTTTGAATAGAATGGCTTGTGTTGTGTGGAAAAGATAGGTTAATACATGATTCTAATGTGTTAACACAATGACATAATTATATGAAATATAATTGTGTTTGTAGGACATTGGAGATGATATTGTGAATTGCTCAAGTGAGTCAGCAAGCAGGCCATTGGAGATGATATCAGAATCGCTATGAGTCGTGGTTTGCAGCCATCGAGAGATATTGTGAATGGCTCAAGTGAGTCAACACTTGGGAATTGCTGATCACTCAATTACATGTGGTGTGATTGTGGAATTTGAGAATATATGTATATTTGATATATTGGTATGAAATGATTGAAAAGGCATAATGCATTTTCATATGCACCGGTAAACTTAGAAATTAGGTGTGAGTGCATGACATGAATTTTATGAAAACGAACATGGTTGCGGTAAAGGAATTACGATGATTTTCCTGAGAATGGGGGTCGGGAGACTACCCAACAGATCATTTCGAATGGCGACCAAGGATCAAGCTTAAGGTTCTCCAACACATTCGGCCGGAGGGTAGTCTCATATTTTTACCGACATTCTGAGGCATTTTCAAGAACAATGTTTTGTTTTGAAATGATTATTTTTCTCATACATGGCTTAGGCAAGTGAGGGAGTCGGTGAGGACTCAGACATGGGGATGGCATGTAGACATCATAGGACGGCATATTTACTTGAGCGTAGTATTACATCGATCATTGCATATGCACTTAGGTGGAGTAACCCATTTAGGGTGATTTACCACGCGATAAACACCCCGTCGAGGGAATATTTTTTCAGGTACAGGGAGCGTTCGAGAAGACGGCTCATTTTAGAGGCCGATTTTGAAGAAAGCTCAAGTCAGGCTTGATGTTTTGGGGATAATACTGTGATGGGGACCAGAATTTTAATATGTATTTGTATTAAGAGTAATGTATAACTCAACCATGTAAAATAATCAGTTGAATGTATTTGGATGAGTACGATATGTAGTATGTGTATTTGGTTGGATATGTTTGTTATGAGTATTAACTAGGGCCCATGTCATTTTTACTCATTTTGTCTGTATATGAACCCGATGTGGTCATGAGATCAAGGCCAGGGACAGCCAGATTTCAAGAGAAATCCCTGCACAAAGGAGCACTTCCGCCCGATTATGGAATGGTGCCTGCAACCCGACATCCACTATATTCCGCGAAATTGACGGTTTGTCAACTGACACCCGATTTTAAAGGCCACACTTAAAATTTTGAATTGTGAAACTAGTAGTGTCTGGGCTACTGCATCTTTGGGGAGTAGCAAGGAGGCTACTAGAGGAATAAAAAAAAAAAATGAAGGTTGAGAAAAATTTTCTGGGGTTTTACAAAGGTAAAAACAAAGAAAAAATAAATTAAATTAAATTAAATTATATTAATTGATTTGCTCCCATCAAGATATGAAAAAAAAAAAACAATTTTATTTTTTGTGATCTCAGCTGAGTAGAACAAATGAAAAAACGAGTGAAAAAAAAAAAAAAAAACAAAGGAGTTTAGTAGCCACCGACGGGCTAACGCCAATTTTTCCAAGTGAGTCACGATCCAACAAAGCTGTATCGCGGACACAAGGCAATTGCGCGCATGGCCGCATCGATACCGCCATACCTACGGAGGGGGCTACTATATCGGCTACGGAGCCGCCAGGACACGAGCAAAGAATACAAGACGGCTAACGACGCAGCCGCTGCAGGGGTTTGCCGCAATACAAAAATTGTATCGTGACGTGGGGCAACGGTGACAAAGCCGCGACCGGCCAGCAAAGAACGCCGCACGCGGCGTACGCGACACCCGCCGTGCGTATGACACGCACAAAGGCGCCAAGAACATGGGCTTCTGTGTCACGATACAATTTTGTATCGCGACAGGTGGGCCTACGACACGGTGCCTAAGAGTCATGACACGGCCCACGACACGGCCACGATACGGTGCCCTGCACGCCACGACACGATGCCCACCGGGCCGCAACGCACGCAGCCAAACTGTGGTGTGCACACCGTGCACCCAACCTGCGTAACCCGCGAACTCGCTTACGCCCACCGGGGTTGATCATCGTCATGATTACCTATTCATGAACACCGCTCATGAACACTCTTCACGGGGTTTTCAAAATAATGGCCAATAATAAAATAAAATAAATGAACTAAAAATAAAATAAAAGTCAGTTGGGTATAATTTAATATATGGAATTATCAGTTCGCTTTTACCTAAGAATGCATTGACATCATGGTATGAGAATTTTTCGAATGTGAATATTGTCTCTGCCGTTTACACCTAGAGATACTACATTAAAACTTAACTTGTCATTTGATTATGTGTAGATGGCTAGTCAATGAGAGACGAGGTCGTCCACGAGGTACCGGGTCGCACCACATCAAGTGACCAACAGCCGCTAAGGCCGCTGGCTGCAAGAATGCCGCACGTGCTAGCGCACTGGGGGGGACGCAGGTCCGAGTCACCTCCAGAGATTCAGGTGGTCCCATTATCCTCCTAATGCTCACAGGGGGAGAGATCCAGCGGTGGCAAAACAATTGGATTCATGCAAACAGAAGGTGTCGGAGGCTGCGAGATTACCCGACAAGACCAAGATCAGACTAGCTGCATTTCAGCTAGAGGGTGAGGCCCAAGTGTGATGGAACTAGGTGAAGACCTCTAGGGACTTAGAGGCAATGACTTGGACTGGGTTCCATGAGCTTTTTATGAGCAAGTATTTTCCGACCACTGCTAGACATGCAAAGGCCCAAGAGTTCCTAGAGCTAAGGAAGGGAACGATGACAGTGATGGAGTATGTGGCCAGATTCACCGAGTTGGCACGTTTTAGTGATGACTATGTACACCCGACATGGCCAAGGTTAGGAGGTTTCGAGAATGGGCCGAGTTGTCCATTCGGGAAAGATCGCAGGGTTCGCTTATAGGACATGAACTCCATAGCCTAAATCACCACCATGTGAGAAAGAGAAAGAGGATGCACCTGGTATGCCAACATGGATGTCAGGAGAAAGAGGGAGGATCAACCTTCTTCTGGGGCTTCACAAGGAAAGAGGCGTAAGACTTCTCGCTTCACACGAAGCCTCTGTGACTGTATAGGATGGTACTTAGTCGCAAGACAGACGATATGTTATTTCTACCGACAGCCTGGGCATGTGAGACGAGATTGCCCTGGCTTAGTCAGAGGGACATGAGAGAGACACAGCCTATCTCTCCACACCCTAGTATAAAAAGAGGAACCTGCTTTAGTCTCGTGTGTTATACAAGCACCTTCTAAGAAGACGTATGGCCAAAGGGGCCGAGTGTGGGTCGAGGTCGTGACATGGCTCACAAAAATGACTTCTGTACGACTGTGGCGTAATATGTTACTATTGTCGCCGCCAAGATATGAGACGAGACTGGCCCTGGGGAGGCGAGGTCTCATGGTACTGCGAACCGAAGGCCCAGATTAGCCGGATACGCAGGGTACGTTTCTACTCTTGCACTTGTCGACTGTGAGTAGCGCGAAATCGATGCATCGTATTCATTCATTATCAGATCTCAGGTGTGATAGAATCCCAGCTTCGAGATCGAGGCCTCTAGAAAAGCCGCTGTATGGATGTTCTCCCCTGTAACCTAGGGTGAGTCGACTGATATCGATTGTGAGTTAGGAGGTCTCCCCATATTCTACTCATGGTGGACCCCTGGGATCACATCGAAGCCCGTGGTGCACATTGACATCGCGAGCCCGTGGGTGCACTAGATATCATTTCATCACTCTTGATGAGTGTAGATTGAGTTTGTCTTTGGGACTACGTCCAATGAAGACTCATAGTTCAAATCAGGAAATGAAAAGTAATTAATGTGTGTTGGGCGAAGCAAGAAGGGGGTCGTTGATCCCCTCAAGTGAAAAGCCTAGAATTAGGGTGAAGGAGACCCGCGGTAGTATCCGAAAGGTCCTGTATGGGTGTAAGAGACCCGTGGAGATATCCAGAATTTCTGTATGAGTATAAGAGACCCATGGAGATATCCAAAATTTTTGTGTGGGTGTAAAAGACCCGTGGAGATATCCAGAATTTCTATGTGGGTGTAAGAGACCCGTGGAGATATCCAGAATTTCTATATGGGTGTGAGAGATGTGGAGATATCCGGAAATTTACGTGTGGATGTAAGAGACTCGCGATTGTAGGCCGAAAGTTACATTTGCGAGAGAAAACACCACGGTCATAGTTATCCACGTAGACTTAGAGTTGGGTGATGAAGTCGAGGATGGCAGGGATTAGTTACCCATTGGTAAATTGCGTCGGGTGTTGGTGAGCTGACAAGGGCTCGGTATATGGATGTCATTCATGACATGGATTAGGGTGACAACCCATTGGATTGTTAGTGATTGTGACCTTGGGAAGGTCAGCGTTTGCACACTAAGCAGGGATTGTATAGGGTTACATAGGCACGTGGTTGGATGCGTATGTGCGTGGAATTTCAGGACGAAATTCTTTTTAAGGAGGGGAGAATGTGAAGCTAGAGAAAATCCTAATTTTTAGAAAAGGTAAAATGGTAATTTCGATTGAAAATGCTTGAATTTTACTAGATCTCCGGATGAAGAAAGCAGGACTTCGGGTTAGGTGTCTTCGCGAGAAATCTAGGCTTCGCGTCGATTTCGTCGAATTGAGACAATTCGGGTGCATGTTCAGACAACGGCGTGAGTCTTGGGACGCAGCGCATTTTAGCGGGTGGCTCACAGTGTGCCACATGTTAGGTGTAGAATCAATCAACTTGAGCTCAAGTGTGGGTCCCATGTGGACATGTGGCATCTCCTAATTTGAGGAAAATCAAAGGTGGGTGGATAAAGTGGATAAGGTAATCCTATCAACCAATGAGAATTTGGCATTAATAGCGTGAGGGGACCTGAAGAGGAATAAAACAAAGAGAAAAGAACAATTCTCTTAGCATTTTGGGCGAATACGTGCGTGGAGAGAAAATCGGAGTGCAGAGAGAGTCGCTCTCTCCTAGATTTCCGACTTTCAGGCCAGGTCGGTTCAGCGTCGACCAAGAAGCAAGGATTGTTCTACATTTGCAAAGCTGCGGCGTGGGCACGATTTGTGGAGTTTCGACGAGCTTTCAGGGAGGTAGGGGTCTTCTCCTACTCGGTTATTTTCGGTTTTAAGAGCCTTGTAAATGGTTTGGTTGATTTGAGGTCGTGAGTGGCCGATTGGTTGGTCCCGAAACTTGGGACTGAATTGTTGGAATTTATGGAACCCATTTTGGACAGTCCCGGACTGATCCCGGGCTGGAAATGGTCCCCTTGTGTTATAATTGTGTGTTAAATTATGGTTTGGGTGTTGTTGAGCCGGAAATGGCCATGGTTCGGTTCCTGAAGTGGAACGATGCTAGGTGGCGGGCTGCCCGGATTATCCCATTTGCTCAGTTTGGGACTGTTAAAAACAGTCCCGGTTTGCATGATTGGACCAAAAAATGTCCATGTGTTATTTGCATGAAATTGGCAAGTAGATAGCGGGTAATGTGGAAATAAATTTAATGCATAAAATTAAGTAATGTTAACATGTTGTTGAATTATATAAAAATATAATTGTGTGTGAGCCATTGGAATTGAATTGTTGATTAGCCCAAGTGAGCTAATTCGGATGTTATTGCTATGAATTGAATGACATGATGCATGTGGGTTAAAATTTGTTAATATATGCATGATTGAGATATATTAACATGAATTGTTTGGAAAAGGCATATTGCATTCCATATGCACCGAGGCACCCTAGAACGATAGGTGTGAGTGCATGACATGAAAGAAAATAAAAGGGAAAATGGTTGTGAAAGGAATTTCAATGGAAGATTTTCCGGAGAATTGGGTTGGGAGATTGTCCAACAATTCATGTCGGAGGAGCCCATGAATTGTTTCGGAGAGTTATCCAACAAATTCGCTTCGGAGGGTTGTCAATATATTTACCGAAACTCGGTAGTACGTTTTCGAGAACAAAAATCTTTTGTTTTGAAAATAGTGTTTCTCACATTTGGCTTAGGCATGTGTGAGGGAGTCGGTGAGGACTCGAGACATGGGATTGGGCATGTAGACATTCAAGTAGGATCATGTATTTGCTTGAGTGTGTTTGGTTACCATTACATGTGCACTTAGGTGGGGAGTAACCCATGTAGGAAATTATCACTGCTGGGCATTGCTCACCTTGTCGAGGAACATTGGCTCGGTACGAGGGGGGTGTTCGGGAAGACGGCGCTCATTAGAGACCGCTTTGAGAAGAAAGTCGACATGTGGCTTTGGTATTTATTTTGTAAAACATGTATTAGAATTCTAAATTTTGATATATGTTGTATTAAGAGTGATGTAATCAACTCTTGAACTATTGTAATATAGTTGGTTAGATTTTTAGTGAGTATTGATGTATGGGCCCAAGTGGCCATTTTTACTCATGTATGGGTCTCATGATATGAGACATAGGTTTGTGGGTTGACTAGTGGTCAACGGGACCCCCAGGATCGGGCGTCGCAATATCTTTTCAAGAGGGCCCATAACTATACTTTAATACAATATTTATACAAAACGGAATTTCTATGCCCTTTTCAAATCATTTACAAAATATTTGTAATATTTCACCTCTTATCTTTAAAAATCCACAATGTAAGGTACATTCCATGATAAAAAAAAATTAAAAATATAATCTTCTTATGAAGATCTTTACATCTTTTGATTTCAATATAAAGTAGTCACATGATAGCATGAAATGAAGTGTATACATGAGGCCAGACATTTACTTTATACTCACTTGGTGGCGATGACTCATTGCTCTGCGGTGTGATCCACGCGCTATTTTCGGTGCACTGCGCATGGAAAGCCAACATGCTAAGCATTTTCATGTTTAGTGGTTCTTTGCATTTCTATTCTCATTTCAAACAATTATACCACATATATATGCACAACAATTAACTTTTGCTATATGCATCACTTAATCATCTCAAAAACATTCAACATATTTTCCAAATAACCTTTCAACAGACTACTCATGTGAAGTCATCTGATATTTATAAATATACCATTTTATAGTACGTTTAACATGCTTTCATTTTGTCTGAATTAGAAATACAATAATTCTGTCTTTGTGCTCACATGTGTTATTATTCTTGTCACAACTCAATTTGTCACACCAGATTCGGTCAGGCAGGTTGGAGGATCGAGCGAGTTCGGGGCGCGAGACCCATATCTTTGGGACTCTTTACTTGATTGTTTTTTTTTTTTTATAATTGGATCAAAATATCATATACATATCAAAAGAACTACCACAGGAGTGGTGTCCATCAAATCTAGACACATAAGCGGGTCCAGTTACAAATACAAAGCGTATTTTTACATTTACAATTAGGCGGATCCTACATGGTAGACCCCTACTAGTGTCTTTGGCCAATTTGTGTATCACGGAAAGCTTTCGGACGTCTTCTCTTGTACCTACAGTTAAAAACCCGTGCTAAGCTTTAAACAGAGGAAACATATGTCTTATGCATATACACATTTTAAATCATAAAGCAATAACAAAAATTAGAATTTTCATGCATTCATATAATGAACTTATACAATTACTTAAACTTATAACAAGCATAGCAGTCGAATCTCCCCTCGGAATTACAAAGCTTATTACCCGTACGTACTACAAAGCTTATACCGGTACTTCTTATCTTATACTTACTCAGAACTTTCACTTATAACAGACTTATTCTTATTCAGAACTTGTACTTATAGCATTCGGATCTTATACTTATAGCAGACCTATTCTTATTCGGAACTTATACTTATAGCATTCGGATCTTATACTTATCTCCCGTAGGACACATACTTGTACTTGTTTCCCGTATAACACATACGTACTTATTGATTCCTTATATCTGATCTTGAACTTATACGTATACTTAGACAGATTACTTATCCACATACTCATATTTCTATCTCTCTTATCCTTGTTCAGATCTCCCGTAGGAGTCACAGAGCTTATGTTTTTACAGAGGTACCCTTAGGTACTAGAAGGCTTATACTTATACTACGGAGTTTACACTTGTTCGGAGGTACGTGAGTGCTACGAGAATAATGCAGACATATCTTGGTATTGCGGGCTTATTCTTATACGGAAGTACTCGTAAGTACTACTTGTTCAGATGTCCCAAAAGACACGTACTTGTACTTATATCAAACTTATATTTAATTAAAATTACCCGTAGGTACTACTAACTTAGACTTCATACGGGGGTACCCGTAGGTACTATAGAACTAATACTTATTCCTGTATTTCGGATCTTATTCTTGTATTACAGAGCATATACTTGTCTTACGGATCTTATACTTGTATTACGGAGCTTATTCTTGTATTTCGGATCTTATTATTGTATTACGGAGCATATACTTGTCTTACGGATCTTATAGTTGTATTACGGAGCTTATTCTTGTTTTTCGGATCTTATACGTGTATTACAGAACTTATACTTTTCTTACGGAACTTATACTTGTGTTACAGAGCTTATTCGTGTATTTCGGCTCTTATACGGAGCTTATTCTTGTACAAAAGTACCCGTAGGTACTACACAGATTCATTATATGGAGTGCAGAGTGGGTACTCTTGGACTTATACTTACTTTACGATGCGGAGGTACGGTAGGTACTATAGAACATATACTTATACGAGGTGCGAAAGTAGGTACTACATAAATTTATCGGATCTGTGGAGAGGTACGTGGAGTGCCTGCGAGTTATCCTTATCAGGGCTTATGCGAAGGTACGCGTGGAGATTACTCTGAAATTATACTTATTCTTTATTCCGAGTCTTATCATATAATTGTTTGATTGTCTAGACCCGATGTCACGAATGGGTAGGACCACGGCCTGATAAGTGCCGAGGAAGGTGCGGTCACGACAACGAGGGTGTCGTAGCCTGAGCGGGAGTGTGACGCGCCAGAGAGTCTGGTCGCACTAATCAGAGAGTACCTAAGTACTAATGTGCCGAAGCACGGTTAGAGAGTGCCGTTGCACTAATCGGATGCCAAGTGCTAATCGGAGAATGGGAAGTGCTAATCGGAGAGTCTTGGGAAGTCTTGTCCAGTCTGAATGCTTGTGTCTTGCAGGAAAAACACGGTCGAGAGAGTGTCATGTCATTCAATAACTAGTCTTAGGCAGTTTTACAATTATATGAGTTCAATAACTTACTATCTTATAATAGGGGCATTCTTAGCCACATTATGTGTTCATGACATATTGCATTTCATGTACATATTCACGTTTCAGTTAGTTTTCATATTTCGTATCATATTTATGTTTCATGAACACATCTATACATATTGCATTTCCTATATTTTTCTTGTTTCATGCCTGTTGCATATGGCATTTCATATACTTATACGGTATGATACCTATGTATTCACACCTTATTCATGTATTCTTGTCCCTCTATGAATCTATTTTACTTAGAAATTGTAATCATTCCAATTGGATCATCCAAACTAAAGTTGTGGCATTTTCACGCCAAACTAGTCCGTTTACCGATATTACACTAGGGACAGTTTGTAATACTCATTTTCCAGTGTCTTGACTCCATTTTGACACTGGTTCTTTGTACTCCTTTCAAGCTAAGGTGCTATGGGTTCTCCTCCAACTGGAATCACACGGAATTGGAGCCATAGAAACTCGAGGTCGTCAGAAACAAGCAGGAACTACTATATATGTTCAAAAACTAAAGCATAAATTGGCTTGAACATAGCCCCACTTTGAGTGAATTTTTGGGCCACCTAGAGTCAAAATTAGAAGGTAGATATTTCATTATGTTTGGATCTCCTTGAAGTCTATTTTAAGTATCAACTTGAATCACTCAAATCGGATCAGAAATGAGAAAGTTATGGCCAAAATATGAACCTTTGGTCAAGAAATAAACGAACACTACGTTTCGATGCGGTTTCGACCTATCTGATTACGGGTTCGAAATTTGCCCATAATGTGGGTTTTTCTTCCCTTTTTCCATATATCGCTACCCAAATCAACTCCATACTCTATATACACATCAAAACCACTCCAAATTCATCTTGTAATCTCTTTTCTACTCAATTCATCTTTCATTACACATCTTTCCTCAAAAATCTTTCATGAATTTCTCCCAAAAACACTCTAATATAGATTCCTGCCATACACAAACCAAACATATTGATGATCGTTAGGGTTTGTTCTAAACCCTAACTCAATTACTTTCAATTAAACCATGAATCCAACCTAAAAGGGAGGATTCTATAACCATCTTGTACCATATGGGGTTTTACCAACCCTACTTTCAAGAAATCTTTGGTTAAGATGAAATCCTAACAAACCCTAGGTTTGGGGCTCATAAAAATCCCTAGAACTCCATACAAAACCATAAGATCCTTGCTTTCCATGTAAAATTCATACCAAAAATCATAGAAATCCATACTCAAGGTTAGTTTCCATACCTTTTTGATCTCCCTTTCTTCTTCTCTTCTCTTCTTCTTCTCTTCCTCTTCCTCTTCTTCTCTCTTTCTTGGCCTTCCTGTTTTTTGCCTCTTTGGAGACCAAATTTGGTCTTGAAATCCCACATCTCTCCCTTAGGCCGTGTTTGGCTCCCAAAAATCCATTTTTTGGGTTAAGTTTCCATTATTTCTCTTTAGTCCTTCAATTCCTTTCTTTTTGCAAATCAAGTTAGGCATAATTCTATTTTAACCCATAACCTTTTCATCTTATGACTTCTATGCCCCTTTTTGGCAAATTACATATTTGCCCTTGAGTATTGTACAATTTTCGGGTTTCTAAATTTCCATTTTTCGCATTTACTTTACGAAAAATTCAATTTATGCCTACAAAATACCCTAAACAAGTCCGAAAACTACTATGGTACATTTCGGGATGTTACACAATTCACACAATTCATACAATTATTAATCATTTTGCCCTTAAACGAATCTAACAGAAACTTTCTGTAAGACCCGAGAAAATTCCATTTTTCGAAAAAGGGTAAAATGGTAATTTCAGTAAAAATCTGAAAAATTTCTAGATCTCGGATGATGAAACGGATTTCACCATTGGAATCGTCTAGCGAAATCTAGCTACCACGTCGAATTTCGTCACATTTTGTCGAATTCCGAGACAGTTGGAATTTCACGTTTTTCGAGGCATCGGGTGTCGGGTGCCGTAAAACAGGTTTGAGAGACATGTGATGTGATAAAAGTCACCTACTACATGTACTCATGTGACACATGTTGCATGAGTAGAGAGACGATGGAAATGGACGGCCTAGATAGTGCCAAGTGTCAAAAATCTAGAAGAATGGACATGATGGGAATTATTTGAATTGTAAATGATAATAAGACAAAATTGGTGAATAGCTTTCTTCCCCAATTTGAAGCAGCGAGCGGGTTTGGAAAGGAAGCGTGGCTGGATTTTTATTTTTAGAGAGAGAGGCACCTTCTCTAGATTTTGATCGTCGGATGGGTCGGTTCTCTGAGACGAAGCGAAGTCGATCTGTGACCGAGGGCTGCAGCGTGGACACCGATTTGGTGGAGTTCCGAAAACTCCAAGAGGTAGGGATCTTTTCCTACTTGTGTTATTTTTTGGCTAAGAGCCATGTAAATGGTTAGGAATGTTCTTAGGCTTGTTTTATCCGTAAATTCGGTCTCAAAAGCTTTGAACCGAGTGAAGAAAATTCTTATTTGTGTGGTCGTGAGCAGTGGCAGGGTTTATTTGTTCGTGTGAATATAACGTGAATATTTTGTGTGGTACATGATGTTGAGTGATTCAAAATGAATTGCTTGTGTTTGCTAATTAGCCCATGTGAGCTAATTTCGGTGTTATTGATGGTGAATTTGCATAACATGATTTATGTAATTTAAATTATGTTAATATATGCATGTGAATTGTATTGCTTCATAAATTATTTGGAATTGGCTAATGCATTCCATATGCCTTTGGAAGCGACCTAAAATATTAGGTGTGAGTGCATGACATGAAATGAAACAAAAATGAATGTTTGTGAAAGGAATTTAAACGGAAAGATTTTTAAATTGCCTTGGAGAATCGTCCAACGGATCACTTCGGATGAGGACCATGACTGTTTCGGAGTGTTATCCAGCAATTCGTCTCAGAGGATTGTCTAATTGATTTTACCGAAACTCGGTAGTGTGTTTTCAAGAACAAATAGCTTTTGTTTTAAAAACTATGATTTTACTCGCATATTGGCTTAGGCATGTGTGAAGGAGTCGGTGAGGACTCGGGACATGGGATTGGTCATGTAGACATTCGAATGAGTTCATGAAAAATTCCTTGAATGTGATTGTTGCCATGCATGTGCACTTAGGTGGGAAGTAACCCATGTAGGGGTGTCGGCTGGTAGGCTTTGCTCGCCACTGTCGGGGATCACCATTTGGTCTGAGGGAGCGATTGGGAAGGCGATTACTCATTAGAATTTGTTTTGAGAGAAAATCGACTTGTGGCTTTGATATTGTTGTATAACATGTATTAGAATGTTGTAATTTTAATATATGTTGAATTAAAGTGAATTATTAACTCTTGAACTATGGTATATAGTTGGAATTGTATTTTGATGAAATGCCGATGTATGGGCCCAGTGGCCGTGTTTACTCATGTACGCTGTCTCATGAGATTGATGTTGGGACGGGTTGTAGTTTGGATAGAGCTCCTGTACAAAGAGACTACTGCCCAGATTTTCATGAGTGGTGTCGGGTTTCGACATCCGCAGTATTCAGCAATTTGACAAGCAGTTCCCGGTTTAGGGCGTCACACTTTTGGTGCGTAGGATAATGGAATCAGATCCTTGATCTGTTGGGTTGCAGAGTGGTATAAAACATTTAATAACTTCGATCTTGTCCGTGAGCTCTGGTTGGTTATTTTACATTTGCATTTTGTGTACACTACCAATATTATCTCGTTGGGCTACAGATTGGTATGCCACTATAAATCATTTTGTTCGCAATACTACTTCATTGACCCTTATTGGTATACTAACCTATCCATAACTCAAACATGACGATTAACATTCTCTTAAGGGCATTAATAATTAGTCATGTATAATACCATTTTCACATTTCCACAATACAATTAACATTCGATAGGTTCATTTGTACATACATGAATCCCGTCATGTTTGCCACTACATAGTTCATTTATAAGTCAATTAACGACACTTTCGACAAATTCATTTATGGTTCAAATAGAAGCACATATACGAGATGTTTGTCGAACATTTCAAATTTAAGCTGGTTCAAACCAAACACCACGGATTTCATAACAAACATTCAGTTTGTTTTGACAAACAAACCTGATACTTGAAATAAGAAGAAAAGTATGAAGAACAAACCAAAAAGATTGTCAATTCTTGACTCTTATTCCTGATATCCCAATCTTAGCTCAGGTTTTATCATTACCAGCCCCTAATCCATTACAAATACATCACAATCAAAGAACAAATAGAGAAAAATCAGTCATGCATGCTAGTGTTTTTGATTAGGGTTGATTTCTACCCAATACACCTTCACTTGTACAATTTTCTGGGAACTAATGAGCCATATTTTACCTAACTTGCTTCAAGTCCATTGTTCCTCTATAAATCTATATTATTCATAAATTGGAACCATCCAATTCGGATCACCGAAACTCAAGATATGTCCTAAACAACTGAGACTACTCTATTTTCAAAACACAACCAGAATTTCCCTGAAAACAAAACTTCACTTTGACGAATTTCTAGGTCCAATGGGGTCCAAATTTGAATACACTTATTTCAAGGAAATTTGTTCTCCTATACATTTTACCAATTTAACCTTGACTCTTGTATTAATTCCGGTTTTATTTTAACTTATGTTATACCCTAACCATCTGTTTCAATTATTAAATAATCATTTATTAATGGTAGTTCCAAGGGTGGTAATTTTGTGACTAGTTCTTTAAGAGGTTTTAGTAGCTTAATATCTTCTTAGTTAAAATATTTTTATCCTCTACTGCCTACTTTGCTAAACAGAGGTTCTATAATCCTACTTAAATTTTTTATAAAGGGTCTCGCATAATTTAATAATCCTAAAAATTTCTATAATTCTTTTGTTTCTTCTATTTTATCATAAAATGTTAGAATTTTTTCTAAAATATGTGGTTGTAATAATATTTTACCATTTCCTATTATTACTCCTAAAAATTCTATAGTCCGTTGAAATAGTTGCATTTTACTTTTACTAATTATAATACCATGTTCTTCAAACTTTTTAAATACTATTTGGAGGTGTCCTATGTGTTTCTTCTTATTTTTACTAAAAACTAGTATATCATCTATGTATATTACCACATATAAATCCTTTTCTCTAAATATATTATCCATCTTTCTTTGGAATATTGATGGTGCATTTTTTAAACCAAATGACATCACAAGCCATTCAAAATGTCCTTATGGACAGGAAAAAGCTGTCCATGGTATACTATCCGGGTGCATCTTAACTTGCCAAAATCCTGATTTACAATCAAATTTGCTAAATATCGTACAATCTTTTATTTTTCCTAATAAATATTCTTTTTGTTAGTATATCGTATTAGTAAATGTACAGTATTATCATTCAATCTTTTCTTGTGAGACCCTAGAAAATCCAAATTCTAAGATGAAGGGTAAAACAGTAAATTCGGTTAGAAAACTGAAATGTTTCTAGATCTTGGATGATGACAAGCAGTTTAGTAAGTGATCGTGAAATCTAGCCACCACATCGAATTTCGTTTGATTCAGAGGTAGTAGGGATTTCACGTTTTTCGAGGCGTGTGGTGTCGGATGACACATGACATGGTGTAGAGGATCTTGGCGTATGGCGCGCAAAGAAGTGACACTTGGCAAAGCATTGTGGTGCACTTGAATGTGGCTCTCGTTAGTGCATGATGATGATGATATAAAGGAGAAATAATTAAATAAGGGAATAAAGATAGAAAAGTGTGGATCACACAGATGGTATGAGGCAATGAGGAGGAAGTTTCTTTCTTTGACCCATACGGTCAATAATGATGGAAATGGGAGAGAAAATTCCAAAGCAGAAGAGAAAAAGAAAAGATGAGAAAAGAGAAAAAGAAAAGGAAAGCAAAAAAGGAAAGAAATGAAGGAAAGAGAGAACAAAGAAAGGAAGGAAACAATTCATAGGGAATTTTCCTACTTATGTTATTTTTATCGTAAAGTTCATTTAATGGCTTAGGATTTGCTTAGAGACCGTGAAAGGCTGTAAATTTCAATCGAAATTTTTTGAATTTGAGTGTAGGAAATTTTAGGTTGTTCTACTTATGATATCAGGCTTGAATTTGGAATTTGTTTTGGACGGTCTAACTAGAAAACCGAGGAAATTGTTTTCGGACCAGTCCAGTGAGAAATTGAGGTATTTTCGAGCTGATCTCGGGCCAGGCTCGGGTTTGGTTTTTGATTAAGTTGATGTCTTCGGGGTTTAGTTGCTTGTTT
Organism: Tetrastigma voinierianum; assembly: GCA_016808115.1. Taxonomy (NCBI): domain Eukaryota; kingdom Viridiplantae; phylum Streptophyta; class Magnoliopsida; order Vitales; family Vitaceae; genus Tetrastigma; species Tetrastigma voinierianum. Next base: position 110,415 of record JAEQBH010003609.1, read on the forward strand.
TGTGATATAATGATTGTATGGATATGTGGAACCAAACTGATTCAGGTTTGTGACGGACCGTGAGGTACCCTGTTGGATGGGTCTAAGATTGTGACCTTGTTGTGTGTTATGGCTTTGATGAATAACATGTTGTGTGTGAGAATATTGTTGATGCATGGTAATTGATGTATTAACATGGATTGCATGGATGTAGATTATATGTAAAAATTATAATTATCCATGATATGTAAATGTTCCATGTAGCACTCATATATACATGTAACATGAAGAAAAATGCATTGGCATCATGCAATTCATATGCAGGGTCACATCGCGTCAAGTCGGGTGTGGGTGCATGGTACTGTTATTCACCATTCTTGGTGAATGAGTGGTGAGTTTAGAAATGGGACAACGTCTAAAATCGAGACTCGCGATTGTATAAAATAATAATAATAATAATAAATCACATGTGTTTAGGTGACGAGATGGTAAATCCCAAGGGTAGAAAGACCAATTTATTCTGAGTCGAGACATATGGATCTAGCGATGAAAGTTCACAAAAGTGTCGAAAGGAGTTGCGAAGTCTTGCGGTGAAAACCCGAAAAATCTGTGGCCCACAAAAGAAAAGAAAATCATGATTTGATAAATTAAAGATCGGGGGGTTGTCCAATGGTTTGAGTCATTGGGTTAGGGGTGTCTCGTTGACAACCCGTCAACCTGCGGAATACCTGTGTCTCATATTATGAGACTTATACATGAGTAAAAATGGCCACTTGGGCCCATACATCAATACTCATCAAGAATACATCAATATAACAATAGTTCAAGTTATTACATGCTCTTAACCAAAACATATATCAAAAGTTAGAGTTCTAATACATGTTTTACAAGGAAAATGCTCAAAGCAATCAAACTTTCTTCTAAAAGCAACGGCCTCTAGTAGGCGCCTTCATACTGTACACTCCTGTACTTACAAATAATGATCCTCGACAGGGTGAGCAATGCCCAGTAGTGATAATCTCACCATGGGTTACTCCCACCTAAGTGCACATGTCATGCGACCAAAACCGCAGCTCGAGCAAATCGATCACTTGAATGTCTACCTTATTTGCCAAATCCCATGTCTCGAGTCCTCACCGACTCCCTCACACATGCCTAAGCCAAAAGTGAGAAAAATACAGTTTTCAAAACAAAAAGTTTTTGTTCTCGAAAACTTACTACCGAGTTTCGGTAAAAATATTGGACAACCCTCCAAGGTGAATTGTTGGGTAATTCTCTAAAACAGTCATGGGTCCACCTCAGATGAGCCCCATTTAGACTGACTCTCAATGATTCTTCAAAAAATCTTCCCTTGAGAATTCCTTTCAAAACCGTTTTCATTTTCTTTCATGTCATGCACTCACACCTACGAGTCTAGGGTGGCAGTGCATATGATGCATTATGTCATTTCAAAATATTCATGCTAATATATTTTACATGTATATATTAACAAAAATTATTTCACACAATTCATATTTATTCGATTCACAATCAATAACACCAAAATTAGCTCACATGGGCTAATAACAATCCCAACAATTCATTTTGAATCACCCAGCAACACAAAAATCACATAACATATCCGTGAATAGTGAAACTGAAGCAAATCTGTTCACGGCCACTATCAGGATTTTTCTCCGCTCGGTTCAAGGGTACGGGGCAAGAAAACACGACCATCCGAGGCCTCGACAAATCCAGTAGGTAAAATGGCTCTTAGCGAAGAATAAACCAAGTAGGAAAAGATCCTACCTCTTGGAGTTGTAGAGACTCCACAAAATCGGTGTCGCATGCGTAGCCATATCGCGTGAAACGACTTTATGTGGCCGAAGAGGCAAACGGTCAGGCAGGAAATCTAGAGAGAAGTCACTTTTCACTCTCTAAAACCAGTATTTCACACCTACTGCACATTTTCTCCAAAATGGAGAAGATGAAGTCCCTTTTTGTCTTTATTTTAATCTTTTAACTTAATTCCCTCCTTGTCCCTTCATTTAACTATTTGACTTAAAGGGCCTTTTTGACATGGCTGTCCCCAAGCCATTAAATGCTCCATCCATATCACTAATCATGCAACATGTGTCGCATAGGTCACGTGTAATGGGTGACTTTTTCACATCACATGTCTCTCTAAGCCATCATCATGCAGGCACGGTGCCCCTCGAGAAAAGCGTGAAATTAGTGTCTCGGAGTCGACAAGGTCGGCCTGGTAGCTAGATTTTACGACGATTCAACGGTGAGTCCGTTTACTAATCATCCGAGATCTATAAAAATTTCGTATTTTGACCAATTACCAATTTACTCTTTTTCAGAAAATTAGAATTTTCTCGGGTTTTACATAAACATCAATGACTGGTTTTTCACACTTAGCATTCTAGGTGTGAGGGAGTCGGTTGGGACTCAGGTTGTGAGCATGAGGGGTCGCATCTCATGCATGACACGGAACATTTCATATAATGTTGCATAAATTGTATGAAATATGATTGATGTTTACGTATGTCATTGCGTGTACATTTTAGGTGGGGAGTAACCCTTGTAGGGGATTATCACTACTGAGCTTTTCTCACCTGCACTCGTAGGACCCCCGCTCGGTCTGAGGTCTAGTGCAGGTGGTTGACCCGCATATGGGATGAGACGGATATAGTTCATGTATACCTTTTTGTTGTATGAGGCGTAAATTGACTATTAATTAAATAGCCTATCATATATTTTTTGTACATGTTTGTGAATTAAGTACGGGAATAGGTCTCAATATATTGAGACAAATGAGTGTGATATTAGGACACCCGATATCCACAGGTTCCGTAGGTTGACGGGTTGTCAACGAGACCCCCAGGATAGGGGTTTGATATTGGGACACCCGATATCCACAGGTTCCGTAGGTTGACGGGTTGTCAACGAGACCCCCGGGATAGGGGTGTCACATTTGTAGTTGATTACCATCCTACTTTTTCCTCTTTTTTGTTCGCTATGTTTATTTACTAAGAAAGTTGTTGATCTATGAGATGAATCTGATCTTATTACTTCTAGTTAATAGATCATTGATATGTGTCTTATAATCTTCTCTATCTTTTTCAGTTGCTTCTATTTTAGCAATCTTTATTTTATAATCTGGATTTTTTATTTTTAATATACATTGTACTTTATCTTTTTCCCAATATTTTAAAACATTCTCTCCTATAATTTCTAATTTTTCTAACCTATCAACTAAATTTTGTATTTGTTCTTTTTTTATATTCATCATAAAGTAGTTTATACTATTACTGACAAGAACTAAGTCTGATAAATTCATATCTTTATATTCTACTTCTTCAAATTCTTCTTCCTGTATTATGTTTCCTAAACTGCATTGTCCTTTTTTTTCACACTCACGATCTTTTTTGTTAATAGCTTGGTTTTTAAAATGTTCTATTTATTTATCTAATTCCAATGGACTTATAATTTCTAATTTCTTTTGTAATGGACTTGTCATGCAATGTCGCGTGGGAGTAAAAAAATCTTTATTAAAGTTGTTTGCCCTTTGTCTTTTAATAAAAATGATAGTCCTAATATGACTTGGTGTCTAAGATTTAAAGGTTTTATCCAAGTTTCTTTTAATGGTAAAGAGTATTCTGGGCTAGAGTAGCAATTTGTCATAAAAGATATTGTAGTTGTGGTACTTAAATGATTGGTATATCTATTAAGACTTCCATCTACTTGCTGGGTTGTCATAGGTTTTCTCCCCCAGGTTATTGTGAAACCGAGGAAAATCTAATTTTTGAAGGTAAAATGGTAATTCGGTCAAAATCGAATTTACTACAGATCTCGGATAACAAACGGACTTCACGGAATTGGAATGTCACGTCTCTCGAAATCTAGCTACCACATGAATTTAGTCGAGATTACAGAAATTGAATTTCACGTTTTGATGGCAGCGGGGGTAGTGCGGAATGACTTGGCATTTGAGTGGCTCGAGAGGTGCCACATGTCGAATCTTAGAAATTAATTAACGTGAACAGTGTTGGCCGTGGTGGACGCATGGCATGATGTCATTGGATGAAAATCCAAAGTGAGTGGATAAGAGGATAAGGTGTAATCCCATGAGCCACTAGAAGATTGACATGTGGCAAGTGAGAGGACCCAAATCTTGACTCCTCTCTTCTCTCAAACGGTTTGGGAGGGAAAATTAGAGAGAGAAAAGGAAGGAGAGAGAAAAGAAAGGATTTTTAGAGAGAGAGTGTCCAACTTCTCTCTAAATTTCCCGGCGATCGAACCATCAAATTTCGGTGAGGCAAGAAGCAAAGTTGCTCCCCACGGCAAGAGCTACGTGTGGGTACTGGTTTTATGGAGTTTCGAGCAACTTCCCGGGGAGAGTAGGGGGAGTTTTCTCTACTTGATTTATTGCCCATTTAAGAGCCTTATTAATGATTTGGATTGTATGAGGTCGTGAGTGGCCGTTTGATCAGTCCCGAAAGTTGGGACTGCATGCTAGAAATTTCGGGACCTGTTTTGGACAGTCCCGGACTGATCTCGGACTGAAAATGGTCCTTGTGTGCCTTGGTTATGTGATAAATTGTGGTTGGAGTGTTTAGGGCCAAAATGGCCGTGAGTTTTCGATCCTCCGGAGAGAGACCGAATGCTTGATATTTTGGGCAATTTCAGACAGCCCACGTACGGTTTGGAGACTGTTAAAACAGTCCAGGTTGATTGGTTGGACTGAAATTGTCCATGTGTGTTGTTTGCAAAATATTGCTTAGAGTGAATGGCTTGAATTGTGTGGAAAATAATATGTTAATGCATGGAATTTAATGGGTTGCGATGTTGAACTATGAGCTGTTGTGTGAGCCATTAAATTAAATTGTTATTAGCCCATGTGAGCTAATTGATATTATTGCTATGAATAAATAACATGTGGTTAGTATGTGAATTTTGTTAATATATGCGCCAGTTGATATATATTGGCATGTGTTGTATGAAAATGGCATAATGCATTTCATATGCACCGGGGCAACCTAGAACAATAAGTGTGAGTGCATGACATGAAAGAAAAGAAAATGGAAAATGGTTGTGAAAGGAATTTCAAATGAAGATTTTCCGAAGAATTGCCTTGGAGAGTTGTCCAACAGTTCACGTCGGAGAAGACATGTGTTGGAGAATTATCGACAATTCACCTCGGAGGTTGTCAATAGAATTCCCAAGAGCTCGATGGTATGTTTTCGAGGAACAAAACCCTTTGTTTTGAAAAGCAGTGTTTTCTCACATTTGGCTTAGGCATCGTGGAATCGATAGGGGCTGAGAAGTGGGAAAGGGTGAGTCACATTCTCATTCATATTATGTAGATATTCAAGTAGAATTATGTATTTGCTTGAATGTGTTTGGTTATATGTATGCACTTAGGTGAGGTAACCGTGTAGGAGATTATCACTACTGGGCATTGCTTACCTGTCGAGGAAAATTATTTTAGATGCAGTGTTCGAGAAGGCGACACTCATTATAGGTCGCTTTTGAAGAAAGCCGGGCAGCGTGGCTTTGATAGATATATTTTGTAAAACATATATTGAGATTCTTAATTTTAATATATGTTTGTATTAGTGTATTTAGCTTCGTGAGACTATTATAATATAGTTTGATGTATTTTGGTGAGTATGATGTGTTGGCCAATGTGGCCATTTTACTCATGTATGGGTCTTATGATATGAGACACAGGTATTCCGCAGGTTGACGGTGGTCAACGGGACCCAGGATTTGGGGAAAATCCACGATTTATAAAATATTTTAAATTTTATTTTCTCGTCTATAATTACATGGGTATAACCTGTATCTAATAGTGCATGTGTTTTAATTAAAAAAAATTATATTCTTATTGTATAATCTATTTGAGGTGTCTTTATTTCTCCAAATTTCTTACATGTTTCTATAGGATGGATTATTATATTATTATTATTATATTCTTCATTCATAAATTCTTCTAGGATTTCTCCTAATTTTTTCTATCCTATATATTTTTCAAATTTTATATTTAAATCATTATATCCTTCCTTTAACACAGTTATTTCTTATTCTAATATGTTAACCTTTTCATCTAAAGAGAAAGTCTTTATATTTTCTTGATGTTCATTTCTTTCAATACTTAGCTAGTGTTGAAATATTCTTCTACAAGTATTATACATCCTTCTAAATAACATTTCTTACATTTTGTTTTATGTAATCTATATGGAAACCATTTACATTTAAAGCATCTAATACTAATTCTGTTCCTAAGAATTCGAGTTCTACTAATTCAGTTATTAAATCTTCATTTTCACTATCTGAGCTTTGCTTTTCCTTCTTTTATGCTAACTATGTTATATATTGTTTCAGTATCAGATATTTCTTCGTCTATTTCTACTAATTCTTCATTTGTACATTCTAAAAGCATACTCCTAGTATTATATAGATTTTTCTTTCTAGGATAATTTGTACTTAAATGACACAGTTCTCCCATGCATAGCACTTAAGTTTATTTTATATATTCTTTTTAGGTTATACTTTTCTAACATGTTTGTTAAAATGCAAATAAAGTTTTTTCTAGTAGATCTCTTTAAGAAATATATATTATCATTTTTATAAACTTGTATTGTAAAACCAGGGAAATTTTAAAATTTTCTGCAAAATGGCAAGAATAATAAAATTGCTGGAATGGCTCAAGGAAACTTAGAAATTCTCTAGATCTCGGATGACGAAACGGACTGCGCCGTTGGATTCGTCTCATGAAATCTAATGACTCAGAAAAGTTTCGTCGAATTCTGAGACAGTCGAAATTTTTATGATTTTCTGGGTTGTGAGTCAACAATGACTTTAGGGACAAGATTTTTATGAAAATCTTGGAAGTCGGGAAATGGCTTGAGCTGAGTTCATTTAAAATAAATTGAACTAAAAATAAATGAATCGTTTCGAGATAGAAACGAACCCGGGACCAGAGTAGACACGTTGCGCGACATGGGCCACTTAACAAAGTTAAGGTAATTGGAATAAAATGAGGGCAAAATGGGATAAAAGCCCATTGTTTTGGTCTTTCACGCACAAAGGGAAGGAGAAGAGAGTATGTAGAGAGAAGCTTTGGCTTCTCTCTAAGATCTGAGCTTCAGTTGGTCATCTCACGTCGAGCCAGGGCTTAAAGAGTTAGATCTTGATTAGTACCCAAAGCGTGCTATTTTGGTACTATATCGGATAGGTTTGAGTCTTTTTTGCGCACTAATCATATCAATTATGCCAATTGGAAGTGTTCGGTGTTCTTAGTATAAACATGTATCGTTTAAGTTTATTTTGGTTGTTTTGCGGGTTTTTGCGTACTTTGGGAGTTCAATATATCGATGTAGTGATGAACCATGAAAGATTGAACTCAATTGTCGATACATCAAACATACCAAAAAATCAAGAAAGAATGAAGGCAAAGTAGTGGAAATCAATGCAGAAAGAGGAGTAGTAGGCAATGCGGTGAAGATCCGGCAATTCTAGGGAATTTTAGCTAAGATTACGAAAATTTCATTTGGGATTACGAAATTTAGCAATCATAGCGAAAATTTATGATCCCTAACAGTGTGAGAGCCCAGCTAGGCCAAGGATTTGGCTCTACTGCTTGTTCCCTAGCGAAAAAATCCAGTTCATTTATCACCTAAAAATTTCGCTAAGCTAGCGAATTTAGCTAACTAAGCGAGAATTGCCAATGCACAGCGGGATTTTTGTTCGCTATCTCTTGGTGATTTCCCGTTGCCTAGCGGGAGATTTTTAGCTAACTAGCGGAATTTTTAGCTAGATAAGCGAAAATTTTGTGCCTAGCGAAATTCAACTGTGTCATACTTTTGTAATTAATCTGAGCCGACTTCATTTTGGTGTATTACTCCCTTGTCCCTAATTTTAGCCAAAATGTTAGGCTTTATTGTAGTTTCACATAAATGGGTGGCCTATATAAACCCCCATAGTTTTTGTAACCAAAAAAGAAGAAATTGGAGAGAAATCTTTTGGCACATTTTTCATTTTTATGTAAATATCTTCCGCAGCTCAGTTAGGGTTTTGCTTTTCTCTTTTCTCTCTCTTCTTTCTCTCATTTTCTAGGCTACCAAACAACCCTCTTGAGGATGACAACTCAAGAGATGCTTGGCTAAGCCTCTTTTCTTTGAAGAGGAAGGTAGCTAGCTTGGTTGTGGGGCGGTCTGAGGTTGTCCTCATGTGTTGAATCTCAGTCACGTATTTGAAACCCCATCTTCTCCGTGGGTTGAATATCATTTAATGTCATTAATTTGGCCAATGCCTGTGCTTTAGGATACGATTGTATACTTATTTGCTAGATACCTTGTGGTTTTTAGATGGTCTTTACGAGCCACGAAATGATGTTGAATGTTGGGTTTCAAACTAAAAGGGGCTATAGATGCATGTTTCTGTGTTGACTCAAATAGGAATTGGTTTCTAGGAGTTGAGTTTGCTAGTTAAACAAAAGTCCGGTTATGGCTTGGACTATGGGTTGCTTGTCATAATGCGAGATAAAACCCAGGGGACACTTGTTTGCCACATGTTATCAAGTTAGTGACACAACTCTTGAGTTACCTTTTCACACATCACTTCCGGTCTTCTGAGTTATTCCCGAGTTTTCGACTACTCACCTTGTTTTGAAACAAATCAAAAATCCAAATAGAAAGCGCCACAGCACTACACTTAGTAAATCATTCACAGGATGGCGTCCGTTCGGCCCGCAGGCATTTATCTGAGTGGCTTGACTACGATGGGAGGAACAGGATATAAATTTTGTTGATTAAGCGTGACCCTCGCGTGGCGAATCAAATGGCGTCGTTGCGGGGATGGTGTTTGTTGTCTCTGAAGTGCATGTGGTGTTTATGCTCCAGGTGAGGATAGAGACACTTGGGTGACCTGAGAGGATCGGTCACACCGGTCGATACACATAGTGAAAACATGGATCCTCTACGAGGAGCAATGAGTCAGCCAATTTTGATAAGATCCAGCTGACCTAGATCGATGAGGGACCATATTCACCCTCCTAGGGTTAGTGCCCCCTCCTGCATTATACCTCCTGCTGAAGATGTAGCAGTGAGGCCTTACTTAGTACACCTACTCCCCACATATCATGGTATGGAAAATGAAAATCCATACACTCATATTAGGGATTTTGAGGAAGTATGCACTACCTTTGAGGGAAGGAATGATGGACATGGATTTGCTTAAAAATTTGAAAGCATTTCCACTTGACCCTAAAGGAAAGACGGGTGGCTTCGCTTCATTTGAGGCCGAACCATGAAATTAGTTTGAGCTGCAAGCCGAGTTTTTAAAATTCTTGATGCTCATAAGACCAACCAATTTTGAAGAGACAAATTTACCTTTGCATTTCGAAGGTAGAAAGAGTTCTGATGTTAGGAAAGATTCATAAGAGACCATCGGTACTTGTCCACATCATGGGTTTGATACATGGATGTTAGTAAACCACTTATGATGGTATATGCTCCAACCGTAGAAGCAACTATTGGAGACTATGTGTGGAGAGTAACTTACGAGCAAAGCCGGATGAAGCCATGGACTTTTTTTGAGCTATGTGTTTGAAACCTCAAAGGCATGGGATGAACCGAATTCAAGGGAAACAAAAAGATCAAGGCTACCAGACCTTATTTGAGGAAAAGTGTATGCACTTTAAGAACCTGAGATGAAAAAAAATTGACCACTTTAACTAGAAGATTGGATGATGAAATGAAAAATCAGCATGAAATGCAAGCGATTAATAGGTGTAAAACCCCAACTTTCTTGCTTCAATTTTCAATCAAATAATCATACGAGGAGCCTTTATTTAGAGTATGCCCACGTCCTAAATCAAAATAAACCACCCATAGATGCTCCATATGGTATCAGTTATAACCCTAACTGGAGAAATCATCCAAACCTGACATGGAAGCCAAAACCCTCTGCATATGCTCCGGGAGCAATGGCGGTTGATTCACTTCAATACAACAACTGACCTCCTCACCTTTCTTCTCACATTGAGCGAAGGCAATCCACAACTTAAGTAAAGTGGTAGGCTTGCGTTTGTAGAAGAGCAGAAGGTGCTGAATGTTTCAAACTAATCGAGAAAATTGAAATGATGAAAGCTCACTAAGCGAGCTGGACAATATGCGTGCGAAATTTGAATATCCGACCAAATTGCGAGGATTTGAAAAGGAGGTCCTTCGATTCTGGCGACATCAGAGAGGAGCGAATGGAAATTTGTGACCCGATGATCCAAATGTCGGGCGAGTGAAGTTCGCGATCGTGACTCTTAGAAGTGGTAGAGAATTGAAGCCAACAGACCCAGCTCTAGTCCAGTCAGATACAACACTAGTTGATCCTCCACAGGAAAGAGCGATTGCCCCAATAAGGAAGAGAGAAGATTAAGTATACCCCTTCCTTTTCCTGGCTCTAGGAAAAGGAAAATTAGTCAACAATCAAGAAATGTTAGAGTTTTGCGGCAAGTGAAAGTTAATATTCCTCTCCTTTACATGATCAAGCAAGTCCCCACTTACGTAAAATTCTTGAAGGACTTATGCACAGTAAAAAGGGGTCTTAATGTGAACAAAAGGCCTTTATTGAAGCCAGTGAGTGCCGTCATCGAATGAAAGACTTCGGGTGAATCTGAGACCACGGATGTCCCTACGATCTCGGTCGATATTGGAGGCTTTAGTGTGGAAAGCCGCGTTAGATTTGGAGACTAATGTAAAGCCTTTTGCCTTATTCATGCAAGCAATTGGGTTTGGGTGGCTGAAACCCACGCCATCCTGCTTTGTCATTAGGCGATAAGTCATTTAAATACCCAAAAGGGACCATTGAGGATGTTATCTGAGTGGAATGGGTTTTACTATCCAGTGGACTTTGTCGTGCTTGATACAGAACCGGTTGCAGTAGGACCCAATCATGTGCCCATTATTTTGGAGGCCATTTTGGCCACTTCAAATGCCATAATAAAGCTACTTAGAAACGGGGTTATGCAGCTCATTTTGGGAATCTGACATTAGGGCACCAATATTTTCATTTGGAGTAAAAGGCATATGCACTCGGAGGAAGATGGCCCAGTGAAGAGTACGTAATGTATAGATGCGATCCTGGAAGAACAAGCTAATGAGCAGCGAGGGCAAGATTTATTAACTCGAAAATTGTACGAGTGTCCAAAAGGGCTATGAACCTCAGCATGAATTTAGTGCAGGGTGTGGAGAGAGAAAAGCGAAATTTTACCTCCCGTGGCGGTGATGAACCAAGGGACCTCAACGGCTAGGCTCAAACCACTCGGTGAATTAAAGTATGCATTTTGGGAAGAAAATGGCGGTGCCCGGTTGTAATTTCTCATTTGTTGACCGACACCCAGGAGGATAACCTACTCGCCTTAAAGGACCCAGTAAGCATTGGGATGGAAGAATTTCTGATTTGAAGGGCATAAATCCATCAATCATACCCACATCACATCTATTTAGAAGAGGAGTCTAAAGCTATTAGAGCCTTGGCCTTGAGTTGAACCCCCACTGCGAGGAAGTAGTTCGCATTGAGGTCTTAAAATTGCTCAGCCCGGTATCATTTACCAGATTTAAATAGCACTTGATGCAGAGATCCATTTCGAGGTGGTACCTAAGAAATCGGGAGTGACTATGCAAGAATAGAAAAGGGTGAGATTTATCTGCCATTAACTACCGGTTGGAGAGTGTACGTGACTATAGGAGGCTCGATGAGGTAACACGAAAAGACTTACTTCCAGTGCCTTTTATTGATCGAGCTCATGAAAGTCTCACGGACACCCGTTCTATTGTTTTGGTTGGGTATTAGGGATATTTCGATAGAGATTGCGGAAGATCGGGGAAAGACCACTTTCACTTGTCCATTTGAGTGCGATATGCTTATAGGAGGATGCCTTTTGGTCTTTGCAGCGCCTGGCCATTTGAGTGTATGCTTAGTATGTTCGTTGATATGGTGGGCGCGTAATGGAAGTCTACATGGATGGCATCCACTTTGTATGGAGCAATTTTGAAGAATGTCGGTAATCTAGGCTATCTTCTGGAAGGTGCATAGAAAAACTTAGTGCTTGGCGGGAGAAATGCCATTTATGGTTAACGAGTTTATCTTTGGGGCACATTATTTAAACGGGAATAGAAGTTGATAAAGCAAAGATCGAACTTATTTCCAAGCTGCCGCCCCCAACAAATGTAAAAATGATTAGGCAATTCCTTGGTCATGCAGGTTTTTATAGACGATTCATTAAAGACTTCTCGAGGTGCTAAACCCTGGCCTGGCTCCTGAGAAGATGCAAGTTTGTATGGGAGAGAGATGCGGGAGGCTTTGAAGGGGGCGAAATCTCATTTGACTCTTTGCTGATAGTGAGCACCTAGCTGGCGATTACCTTTTGAGTAATGTGTGATGCAAGTGACCTTGCTATAGGACGTGTAGCCAAAGAGAAAATGGGAAACCGCATGTGGTCTATTATGCAAGCAAAACCTTGAATGATGCCTGAAGGTATCTTACTGAGGAAAGGTGTTGCGATTAGTGTATGCTTTAGACCCAAATTTCGAGCATACTTGGTTGGAGTGCGATATAGTCATTTTCACGAGACCATTAAAGCTGAAATACCTCGACCCGAACAAAATGCAAAAAGCGAGGCTCATCCAGATGCGGTCTTCTACTTAGGAGTTTAATTTGCAAATTAAAAATGAAGGAGTAGAGAATGTGGTGGCGGATCATCTGTCAGGAGTTAACAATAACTATGACACTCATAAAAATACTTTTATTATCAATGATGATTTCTGGATTCATGAATGCGATAGAAAGCTCACGGTATACTCACATTGCCAATTTCTCTCCTGAGGAGAACTCCGGTGATTGGAAAGGACGGGATAAAGTACTTCTTTGCTAAGATCCATTCTTATTCTTGCAGGAAGAGCCCTTCTTATTCAAGTCTTATGCGAGATCAAATAATCGGGGAAGTCGTGCCCGAGGAGGAACAGTTAGGAATCTTGAACCCTTTGCCATGAGAGTGCACATGAGTGGTCATTTGCTTCCCGAACAGCAATGAAGGGTGCTACGATCCCGGGTTTCCTCTTGGCCTTCCTTATTCAAGGAAGCACACCAAATGTCTTGATGTATGTGACGGATGCCAAAAGGCTTGGGAAGTTGTCTCGCCGTCATATGATGCCTTTGGGCGATTTATTAGTTGAATTATTCGATGTGGGGCATCGATTTCATGGGACCTTTTCCCGTCATATGGTCATACATACATTTGGTGGGGAATTAGACTATGTCTGTAGTGGAGTTGAAGCAATCCCTGCAAGACCAATGACAATAAGTGGTAATTAAATTCTTGAAAGCCAATATCATTTTCCGGGTTTGGGGTCAGAAAACCATTATTAGTGATGGAAGTTACCATTTAAATGCATAAACCATTTGAAAACCTCATGGCTAAATATGGTGTAAGAAACACAAGTGGCCACCCTTACCATCCTCAAACAAGTAGTCAAGTAGAATTTGCCAATAGGGAGATCAAGACCATTCTAATGAGGTGGTAAACACCAATAAGGAGGAAAGGTGGTCTATCAAACCGCTTGATTATTTGTGGGCTCTGGGGCCGACTTTCAAGACAATTTAGGAATGTCCCCTTATCAATTGGTCTATGGTAAGGCATGTCACCTTCCAGTGGAGATCAGTCCTGAGGCATGGTGGGCAATCAAGAAGTGAACATGGACCTAAGTAGTGGGAGTTAAGAGATTCGCCCGATCTCGATGAGTTGGAAGAAATACGGAATGATGCTACTTGAATTCAAGGATTGCAAAGAAATCAAAAGATGGCATGATCAAATGATAACCGGAAGAATTTCAAAGAGGCGACCAAGTTCTTTTATCGTTCCAAACTCCATCTATTTCGGGCAAGCTCAGTCACGATGGGCGGGTGCATTCATTTGTCCAGCGAGCGTACCCGATGGTTCGATGAATCTAATCAATCCGGATGATAGCGGGGGTGTTTAAAGTCAATGGACGGAGGTGAAACATATGTAGTGCGGCGGGCCGGTGAAATTCTCTGTTTGGATCCTCCACTGAGCCTACGATCTCCACCGTACTTGAGGCGGTTAAGAGTAATTTATTACTCGCGTATCCTGGATGTTCAAATTTGTTTTCCTTTATGGTTCCGTTGCTGGTTGAACCTCCCAAGAGTAATTTTACATATCATGTTTTGTGCCTTCACCGTAATATGCTTGTTTTTATCTTCAATTAGACCAATTAGTGCTTGATTGACAATTGAATAACGGTCAATTGGCGATTGAATTGCCTAATGGAAATTTGAAACCTTTGTTTGTCACCTTTATGTTAGAGCAAATTCCATGTTTGATTTAATTTTGGTCGATTGAAATTCGGCATGCTTAGCGAGCGTTTCTCCTTAAACTAGATTCACATGGCTGCACCTTTAGATTGTTTTGATAAATTTTGTGATTTGTTTACCTCTTTCACTTTGCATAATGACCATAGGCATGTTGGCTACCTAGGATAGGTTTGTGTTACCACATTTGAGAGACCAATGTAGTCTTCCAAAAGGAAAAGAAAGAAAAAGCAAAAGAAAAGAAAAAAGAAGAAAAAGAAAGAAATAAAGTCGTGAGCCTTACTTGTAGAGCAGAGCACGGTCAGGTAGGGTGTATAGGCGAAAGCCTTTGAAACCAGGCCATAAGCCTTAATTGGTTGAGAGTCATCGATTTAGTGTTCGATTACATGGTGGATAGGTAGAGAGTTTAACGTTTGTAGGTGTGATTTTCGAAGTCATTCGGAGTCCGGGGTGAAGCCTGTAGAGTTTGTGGTCAGTGATCCTTTTGGCTTGATGCCCTAAACCTTAATTGGTTGGGAGTCATCGGTGGACCCCCGTTACACGGACTTTGGTGAAGTCGAATTTTAAGCATTGCACCCTACATTGTAGTTGAATAAGCGGGCGTAGCTATCCTTATCCCCAGGTTGTTGCGACAGGTCATCACGATCTTTAGGTTGGGGAGGGAACAATTTTGCAATTTATTGGCTCGATGCAGTTTACATAAAGAACCATTAGACTGGTGGAATTCAAGTTAGAGTCTTGGAACCAATATTGACCTAAAAATTGTTCTTGTATGGTTTTGGCTCTTTCATGTCGGTTTTCAAACTCGGTGTCAATTTTTCGTTTAAAGGTATTGTTTATTTGTTTATACACCTTTGTGAAAATAATAAACTTTTTGAAAATCACTGCATGCATCTCCTTTTTGTTTTTGCATTGCTAAGGGACTAGCAACGTTTCGGTTGGGGGGTGTGATTAGTACCCAAAAAGTGCTATTTTAATACATATCGAGATAGGTTTTAGTGCTTTCTTAATCCCATGTCAATTATACCCAGTGAAGTGTTCGGTGTTCTTAGTATAGCTTATGTCGTTTAGAGTTATTTTTGGTTGTTTTGCGGGTTTGCGTGCCCCAGGAGTTCAATATCGATGCCAAGTGATGAACCATGAAGATTGAACTCAATTGTCGACCATCGAACTCTTTCAAAAAATCAAAGAAGAATGAAGGCAAAGTGGTAAATCAATGCGAAGAGGAGTAGAAGGCAATGCGTGAAGATCGGCGATTCGAGGAATTTCGCTAAGATTCGCAGAAAATTGTTTGGGATTGCGAAATTACTAATCTAGCGAAATTGTGAAATTCATAATCCTAGCGAAATTGTGAGGTAGCTAAACGAGATTTACGCTCTACAGCGTTCACTAGCGAAAAAATCGATTTCGCTATCACCTAAAAATTTAGCTAAGCTAGCGAAATTTATTCTTCAGCAGTGCCAATGCACAGCGAAATTTTCTGACCTTCATCTCTTGGTGATTTACTACCTAAGCGAATTTTAGCTAACTAAGCGAAATTTTGCTTCTATAAGCGAATTTTATTACTGTAAATTCCTTTGCCTTGTCATACTTTTGTAATTAATGCAAACCGACTTCATTTTTAGTGTATTACTCCTTGTCCTAATTTTAGCGAAATGTTAGGCTTTATTGTAGTTTTCACATAAATGGGTGGCTAAACCCCCGCAGTTTTTGCTTAACCCAAAAAGAAAGAAATTGGAGAGAAATCTTTTGGGGATTTTTCATTTTTATGTAAATATCTTCATGACTTTCAGTTAGGGTTTGCTTTTTCTCTTTTCTCTCTCTTCTTTCTCATTTTCCTAGGCTACCAAACCCTCTTGAGGATGACTACTCAAGAGATGCTTGGCCTAAGCCTCTTTTCTTTGAAGGAAGGTAGCTAACGGTTGTGCAGAGGCGATTACGAGTTGTCCTCATGTGTTGAATCTCACCGAATGCTTGTATTTATAGGCTCCCATCTTCTCAAATTAGGGTTGAATATCATTTAATGTCATTAATTTGGCCAATACTTACCATGCTTTAGGGTCTGATTGTATACTTATTGCTAGATGCACTGTGGTTTTTTAGATGGTCTTTACGAGCCACTGAAATGATGTTGAATGTTAGGGTTTCAAACTAAAAGGGGCTATAGATGCATGTTTCCTGTGTTGACTCAAATAGGAGTGGTTTCTAGGGTTAGGTTTGCTAGTTAAACAAAGATCCGGTTATGGCTTGGACTATAGGTTGCTTGTCATAATGCGAGGATAAAACCGGGCACTTGTTTGCCCTATGTTATCAGTTAGTGACACAACTCTTCGAGTTACCTTTTCACACATCACTTCGGTCTTTGGAGTTGTCGAGTTTTCAAACTTCTCCTGTTTTTGAAAGCAAATCAAAAATCGAATAGAAAGCCTTACCTTTTCACATATGCAAATCATTCCTAGGATGAAAACCCCATCCCCGTGTTCGGCCCTAGACCGCTGCTGCCAGTAGCTTGACTACGGCGATGGGAAGGAACAGGATAAATTTTGTTGATTCCGCTCAACCTCTTGTAGCGCGAATCAGAGTACTTTCGTCGAGAAATGAAGTGTGGACACAAAACCAGAGTTTTTCGTCGATTGGCGAAAAGTTCGGGTGGCTGTGGGTTTCGAGCTTTCGGGTCTTCGAAAAGCTTCGACTTTGCTCCAAGAGGTAGGGAACATTCCTACTTAGGTTTATTTTCCATATAGAAGTCGTTTTGGTCTTGGTTGAGCCCTAGGGGTTGTCTGGATGGTGCTCTCGAGCACGAAAGGAAGAAAAAAAGCAAGCGGTTTTTCTTGTTCTGATACGATTACGCGTAGAGTATTGGTTCATGTAAACCTCCCAACTTTAGGCGACCGTAACTTTGCGTTAAACTCCAGATTCTCATGTTCTTGGACTCTATGGAAAGCCCTTTGAGTCTAAAATCCATACATATATAGATTAATTCAATTTGAGCTCATATTATGTCTGAAAAGGATGAAATACAGTAGTCTATGCTGCTATAGGTGCTGCAATGTTGCTGATTTTCTTCATGGCTTGCAACTTGCATAACTCCTTCGTTAGGACTCCAAATTTGGTGTTCTTGGACTCTATGGAAAGATCCTTGAGTCTAGAATCTAGCCATATGCCTGTGAATGGCATTTGGTGCCCACATATTTTTCTAAAATTTGATTGTAGCACCAAGTGTGCAAATTGCTTGTTTGCGATGATATGCGCAGTCTAATACATTGAAATTGGTGTATGTTTTTTGGTAAGTATATGCATGTTGATATAATTATCCATGAGGCTTAGGGAAATGCATGAGTTTGTGTATGATTGAGGCCATTGCATGTCTTGGTTGTAGGCTATTTGTGGACATGGTATCACAATTAGACTTAGAGGATAAAGTAAGTCATTACTCGATTGGTGATGACTCGTAGATGTCAATGTATGTGTGTTAGGTATGTTGGCATGAATTGTATGATTTAAATTGGAATTTATGTGTTCAATGATATAAATGTCCAATTGATGCATGGAGTTAATATATGCATGAGTAGGCATATGTGTTTGATGAATAGGCATTAGCTTTTGTTGCATTGCACATTTCATATGCAGGGACATCGCATAAAATGGGTGGGAGTGCGCCGTTGTTGTCTTGCCATTCTTGGTGAGCGGGTGGTGGACCGATACGTTGGACGATATCAATAGGCTCCACGGTCTTCATGGTTGTAAACCAACACTGTGTATGGTGTTGATGGTGCGGGCTCGGTCTAAGGACAGTGTCCTAAAGAGTCAAGCAGTTTCGGAGATTGTCCAATGCTTTTGTTTTAAAGTGGTTTCGGAGGCTGTCCAATGCTTTTGAATAAAGTGGTTTGTCGGAGACTGTCCAATGCTTTTGTTTTAAAAGCGGTTTTCGGAGATTGCCCAATGCTTTTGTTTGAAAGCGGTTTCGGAAATTCTCCAATGTTTTTTATTTATAAAACAAAAAGCTTTTGTTTTGGATAAAGGACCATTGGTTGAAATACCAATGGTGAGTTTCTCACTCTGGGCATAAGCATGTGTGAGGGAGTCGGGTTGGGACTTGGGTTTAAGAGGGAGTCGGTAAGGGTTCGGTACATGGGACATGTTGAGTCGCATCTCATTCATGACATGTAGGTTTCCATTCTATGATAGCATCTGCGGAGGAGTGTTGTGTTGCATGACCATTCTGCGCCAGGTGGGAGTAGCCCTTGTAGGATTTCTACTTCTGCCAGGCGTGCTCACCCAGTCATGGGACCCCGCTTCGGTGCGGGAATGTGGGGGACGGCTCTCGCTAGAGGCAAATGTGAGAAGAAAATAGGATTATGGCTTTGATTTATATTTTATAAAACATGTATTAGAATGCTAAATTTTGATATATGTTTTGTATAAGAGTGATGTAACTTAAACTCTTATGGATTATGGTTTTATAGTCATGTGCTTATATGTTTGAGTATGGATAAATGGATACATGGCCATTTGCACGTGTGTGGGCCAGGTGAGGTTGTTGTGTAATATTGAGCGTGACTAGCCATGTAATTGCACATGTTGTACATTTTATGAGTAGAGCTCTCCGTACAAAGGAGAGTCTGCTCGATTACTAAATCTTCAGGTCTGGAAAGGAACTCAATGGTGTGGTGTCGGGTTGCAGGCACATCGAGAATCTTCAGCGGATTAATGAGGTTGTGATGGACCCTTTAGATTTGGGGCGTCACACTTATATTTCTTTTCTTTTCAATCATCTTCTACTCCATATGTTGCAGTGTAATATGTTTTTTACAAAATCTATCTTGGCTCTTCTTAAGTTTTCTTTGGGTTTGTATTTAC
This sequence comes from Tetrastigma voinierianum, assembly GCA_016808115.1. NCBI lineage: Eukaryota > Viridiplantae > Streptophyta > Magnoliopsida > Vitales > Vitaceae > Tetrastigma > Tetrastigma voinierianum. Next base: position 129,627 of record JAEQBH010003609.1, read on the forward strand.
TACATTTTCTTTTAAGTATTTTTCATTATATGGTTTATTCTATGTCCTATATACTTAAGGTTCTGATTTTACGTCATATCATTTTATTTGGACTCCTTTTAATTCTTTCATGAGGTGTCTATTTGCTCTTCCTAAGGTTCTTGGAAGTTTTCTAAATAATTTTTCTCCTAATTCTTAGTTAAATCCATTTCTTGAAATAGCACAAAAATGGTAGTATGTTTGGCATAATTTTTTTTATATATTTTCAGTCTTTTATCTGCATTTGTTCTAAATTTAATAATCTTCTATTGTAAGTAATATGTCTGAGTTAGGATCTTCTCACGTAATTAAACTACCTAATCTTAGTTTACAAAATTATGTGATTAGCTCCTAGACTAAACATAATATTATGTTTCCCCTAAAATTTGTTTTATCTGATTCCCATAGTGCTCTAGTACTTTCTGCTCCACAAAAAGGTTTCTAAATATTTGTACATGTTTCAGTCTGTTTCTTGGGGTATATTTTCCATACTTCTACTATCTTGGATATTTCCATCGTCTATTACATATTATAATTGTGGATCATGAGGCTTTGCTATGTTAGTATTTTTCATGAGGCCTGTCCTTGGAACTTATAGGGTTTTTCTATTGGGTAAGGTCTTTCTTTAGGTCTATAATTTATAGATTTGTCATATGATTGGCTTGGTCCAGGTCTGTTTACATAATTTTCTTGTGGTCTAGGTAAATTTCCTCCTTTATTATGTCTTGCTTCCATAGGTTGGCTCCTAGTAAAAGGTGTAGGAGAAACTATACTACTTACTTCATCATCCATCATTTCTAATTCTTTATCCGATTCTATGGTTGCATTATCATCTTCTATTAGTTCTATGACTACATTGTTTCCTAAGATATCATAGATTAATCTTTCGTCTTCTTCTATCTTTCCTTTTCTTAAAGCTAATGTTTCTATCTTTAATAAATCTTCTTCTCCTGCTATTAATCCATATGCTTCATAAAGTATTCTTTTTATTGGATAATTTCTTCCTTCTAGAATTATAGAGTCTATTTTTGTTTCTCTTAATTCTTCTTGGTATTCTTCACTTTCTTGGTGAATGTCATCTTTTTTATAGTCTATAGATCTTATACTAGTTTTTCCTAAAGTATTTTAGTATACTATAGAGGATTTTGGTATAATTGTTTCTATTCCTTTACCAAAATCTTCTAAATTTCATTCTAATCGTGCTAAATTTTTGTGTTATTACCTCACGGTTTAACCATTCCTACTCCTTTACGTTACTTGGTTACTACATCTTCTACTTTTATTTGTACTTTATTATCTGCATAATTTGTACATCTTCCGATAAATCCTATATTAATTACTAAATTACTACCTTTTACTTGTTGTTCATATCCTTTTGTTTTAATTCCTATTTTAATATCTTGTTGTAAGTCTTTAAGACTTATCATAAAATCTAGCATGCAATAAACTATTCATATATTATTATTCATATCTATTTATGTACTTGCTATCATTGCTTTTTCCATATCTGTCCAACTATCATCATATATATGTACTAGTGTTTTTGTTCCTAAACCTTTTCTTCTTAAACTTTTAATAGCTATATTTATTAATCCTAAATGACAAAAGCTATAATCTTTTCAATTATACGTTTTCCTAATATTTCTAGTGTGATTGTATCATTTCCTAAACATTGGATTTCTTCTTCTCTAATACATTTTATAAATTTCTTTCTTTTTTCAAATATTTTCTTTTTCTATATTACTTCTGGTTCTAGTATTTTTAAACCATTAATTTTGAAGTTTTCATATTCTTTTTCTAAATCTATAATTTCTGCTATTTTTGTTTCGTATTTATCAACTTGTTTAAGTAATCAATCATTGTTACTACTTGTTTCTCCTATTTCAGATATTATTCTAGAAACTCCTGAAAATGATCTTTTGTTATTCATTACTCTTTTGTTTGTTTTTAATTGTTTCAAAAGTATAAGTTTTGGGTATGGCTATTGATTTTTTCGTTTTTCCTATTTCTAAATTATTTATGTCTTTTATAATATCTTCTATGTCTTATGTGTTTGAACTTGTGAGACCCCGGAGAATCCAAACCTACTGAGGAAGGGTAAAATGGTAATTTTGATCAAAATCCGGAATTTTCGATCTCCCGGATAATGACGGACTTCACCGTTGGAATGTCACCATGGAAAATCCCAAACTACGTCGAATTTACGTTAAATTAGGGAGCGGTCGAATTTCACATTTTGAAGTAGCGGGGTAGTCTGTGACACTTGACATGAAATGAGTAGCTCACAATGTGCCACGTGTCAAGCATAATTTAGTCGAGCAGTGAGCTCAAATGGGACCATAGAGACATGAAACATGTGATTGGGTGAAAATCCATGGTAGATAGATAAGGGGAATAAGGTGTAATCCAGGAATGTGGAGCTTGACACTTGGCAAATGAGAGGACACCAAGTTGACCTATCTTCCTCAAACTAATGCGACAACGGCGTAAAATGAGTAGCTACTAATGTGCCGTATCAAGCGTAATTTGAGTCAAACATTGAGCTCAAATACGACCCATGAGAGACATGTGGCAACATGTGATTGGGTGAAAATCCATGAAGGTAGATAGATAAAGGAATAAGAGTGTAATCAGTAATGGGGCTTGACGCGGCAAGTGAGGAGGACACCAAGTTGACCTATCTTCTTCAAGCCCAGTTTTGGGAGGAAAGGAAGAGAGAGAAAAGGAGCGAAAGAGAGAGGGGAGAAAGAGTTTAGAGTGAGAAGGCAAGCCTGCCACAGATTTTTGCCGTCGGGCCAGGCGGCCCGGCGAGACAAGAGCAAAAGTTGATCCACGGAAAGAATTTCTGGCGTGGAGTGCGACTGCCAGGTTTCGTGGCTGGGAAGTAGGGTTTTGTAGCATTTTTTATTCATGGCTAAGAGCCATTTTGATGGATAGGGATGTTCTAAGGCCTGAATGGCCATGTTTTCAGTTCCAAAGATTGAGACTAAGTGAGAAAATCCCTAAGGTGGTCATGAACAGTTTTGAGACCGAGGTTGGACTGTTCATGTGACCTTGTGTGTTGTTGTGTGCTATTTGTGTGATTCTTTGGCGGCTCAAGATGTAGATGCCGGATTGTTTGATAGCTCATGTGAGGCTAATTTTGGTGTTAATCTTATGAGTGAATAACATGTTGATTGTGTATAAATTCTGTTTAGTATATGCGTAGCAATATTAACATGAATTGTTGTGAAATGGCATATTGCATTTCATATGCCTTTGAGGTAACCTAAAATAATATGTGTGAGTGCATGACGCAGAAAGAGCATTAGTTTGCTAAATGGATTTCATGGGAAGATTTTTTGAAAAATTGCCTTGGAAGTTGTCGGCCGGTTCACCTCGAAGGATGACCATGGCCCATTTCCAGGAGAGTTATCCGGCCAATTCATCTTGGAGGGTTGTCCAATAGAATTTTATCGGAAATTAGTATTATGTTTTCAAGAACAAAAACCTTTTGTTTTGAAAACAGTGTTTTTCATACTTGGCTTAGGCATGCGTGAGGGAGTCGGTGAGGGCTCGAGATGTGGGGATGGGTGTATCACATTCTCATCCACAACATGTAGACATTTGAGTAGGGACTTGTATGTTTTACTTGAATGTTTGGTGTGTCATTGCATGAGCACTTGGTGGGGAGTAACCCATGTAGGATAATTCCCGCTAGGGCGTACTCACCACATCGGGAAAAATTATTTCATGTGCGAAGGTTCACCTAGGATGGGACGCATCAGGAGTCTTAGAGACGAAGAAAGGCCATATTATGGCCTTGTTATATGTCTTATAAAAATGCGGGTAAATGACCCAGTTTTGGATGGTATAATTAAAACAAATCGTAAAATTAACTCCTTTTTGTACCAAAATATACATTTGGTAAGTATGGATGTATGGGCCCGATGTGTTTACTCATATGGTCTCATGATATGAGACACACGGGTTCACCTGAAGTTGACGGTGGTCATGGGACCCCGAGTTTGGGGTGTCAACTGAACTACTAGGTTTGTCGTGGATTTTACCAAGTTTATGATTTATGTTAATCATTAATAATATTATTATATTATTTTGTTTTATTATATTTGAATTTGTTTTGCTTAATGGGGTTTCTGAACTTAGACCTTCGGGTATATTATGGAAATTTTTAGCTTCTTCTATTATTTGGAGATATGTTTCATCTTTTGATAAGTTATTCATATGCTAGTCTATTTAATTCTTTCAATATATTTGTGTGTTCTCTGTTTATTTCTGTAAGTTTTTCTAATTGGTTAATGATCTTATTATTAGATTCTTCTAAGTGTTTAATCTTATGTGATAGTGTTCTAGTTTCTTTATCAAATCTGAGTAATTGATATAATCAAGGTTTTTTTCCTATTTGTTCTACTTTATTTTCTAAACTTTTGTCTTATTAAAATCTGATTAAAATTCTTAAAATTTTCGAGAAATTGTTATTAAATGCTAATGTGTTAATAGTTTTATCTGAGTTTTCTAAATTTTCAAGAGTATGTTATGTGTATAAAGCTTTTTTTATAATAACACTTGAGTTTTAAATGAGTCGAGGAACTAATTTGTTTTTTCTAAATTTTCTATTTTAGATTTAAGTAATCTAAATTTCTAATTGAATAACTAATCTTTAGAGGTTGTTATATCTTTCTATGTGTTCTTCTAGGGTTTCCTATTAAGTTAATTAATTTTTACATAAAATGTTTCACAGTATAATATTTTATCTTAATTGTTTTCACTATAGGAGAAGATTTATATCTAATGTTTCTATATAATTATTATATTCAATTGTTAATAAGTTTCTAAAACCTCTATAGTTCTCATTTTATCACTACTTTAGGAAAATCTCCACATAACTAATTTTATCTGTAAAATTATCAAATCTTGACATAAAATAATTTTTTAAATAAGTAAGATAAATAAAGTTGGTTTATATCTTTATTATTTAGTCTTAAATGTTTTTTCTTTTGGAGATTATTCCTAAGTATATTAAGTACTAATCTTTCTTTATGCGAATTATAGTGGAAGCTATTATCTCGAGAAATCTGACAAAGTTCTTTTTAATATAATTTGTTATAATATTAGATCTACGTTTCTAAAACCTCACATCAAATATTGACTCTCTTTTTAATTGTTTAACTAGATCTATGAGGTTCTAATAAAGTTAAGATCTAGCACTCTTCTAATTCTTCTAAAAATGAAATTACAATTACTAATTTATCTATTTTTAACTAGATCTAAGGCTCTAATACCAAAATTTTTGAGGCTGAAATTTTCAGTTTTAAGAAGTGAGTTTGAGAAAGTGAGGTAGAAAAAGTTTTAGAAGTCCTACTCAGGGTATTCCTTTGTGACGCCCCATTTCCCGGGGTCGGATTAGCCAGCCGTCGATCAGGAATACTCGTGGATGTCAAGATAACGGTACCGCTCACGAAAATGGGACAAAGTCTCCTTTGTACGAGGAGCTCTACCCAAGATACAACATGTCCCAACATTTTACAACGACCACACCGAGTCCACGTACGAGTACAAATAGCCACTTGGGCCCATGCATCAATACTCACAAAATATATCTCAACTATATAACAATAGTTCAAGAGTTATTACATTACTCTTAATACAAACATATATTAAGATTTACAATTTTAATACATGTTATGCAAATAGTCCTAAGCCCTGTCCAGACTTTCTTCTAAAAGCATGACTCTAGTGACGTTGTCCTCTAAATATACTCCACGGCTGCACGAAACAATGATCCTCGACCAGGGTGAAGCGATGCCGGTAGTGATAATTTCCTACATGATTTACTCCTCACCTAAGTGCACATGTCGCAACCAAACACACTCAAGCGAATACATGATCCTACTTGAATGTCACCATGCCCAATCCCATGTCTAGTCCTCACCGATTCCTCACACATACCTAAGCGAATGCAGAGCAAAATACGAGTTTTCAAAACAAAGGTTTTGTTCTCGAAAACTTACTAAGTTTGGTAAATATATTGGACTACCCTCGAGGCAATTCTTTGAGATGAATTTTCCCAAACAATCATGGTCCGCCTCAGAGATGAGCCCCATTGGACCGCTCTCAGTCGATTCTTGGAAAATCTTCCCTCGAAATTCCTTTACTTAGCCATTTTCACTCTTCTTTTCGTTTTAGGTGTGTGCGCTCCACACTATCGTTAGGGTACCTAATGCATATAGATGCATTATGTCATTTCCAAAATATTCATGCTAATATATTTTACATGTATATATTAACAAAAATTAATTCACATAATTCATGTTATTCAATTCATAATCAATAACACCAAAATTAGCTCACATAAGCTAATAAAAATCCAAGCAAATCATTTTGAATCACCCAACAACACAAAAATCTCACACAACATATCACGTGAGCGGTGAAACGCCAGTCGTATTTATTGCGTATGCTAATGAGATTTCTTCCTTTCGGTTCAAAGATTTTGAGACCGATAACATGGCCATCAGGCCTCTAACAAATCCCCATCCATTAAAATGGCTCTTAGCGAAGAATAATACGAGTAGGAAAGATACCTCTTGGGTTGTCGGAACTCCTGAATCGGTGCCCGCACGTAGAACAACTTTGCTTCTTGCTCCAGAAAGCGAGAACCGGCCAGTGCGAACGCCGGAAATCTAGAAGTCACACTTTCTCTCTACCAAACCGATCTCCGCTTTTCTCTGCGTTTCCGACCAAAAAATTGGAGAAGAAGATGTCTTTGTCCTATTTATTTAATCTTTTCATAATTCCCATTTTGTCCTTCCATTTGGATTTTGACACATGGCTTAATCTAAGCCCATTCATCTCCATCATCTCACTAATCATGCAACATATGTTTCCCATGTAGATACGTGTAGTAAGTAACTTTTTGTCATCACATGTCTTTCCGCAGTAGTCATCGACTCCTAACACCGATGCCTTAAAGCGATGAAATTATTTGTCTCGAATTGTGAAGTCGATGTGGTAGCTAGATTTAGTGAGGCGATTCCAACGATCAGAATCGTTTCGTCATAGAAATCCAGAAAAATTTCGGATTTTGACCGAAATTACCATTTTACCCTTTTTCAGAAAATTAGAATTTTCTCGAATTTTACATCCTTACTCTCGTATGACCTTTTTTTTCTTTTTTCTTTTTTTAAAACAAATATTTATAAATTCTTTTGACTAATTAAACATCAAGTGAGTATAATCATGTATTCCTTAATCTTTAGAAACTGACGTCTAAACATTGATTTTAGGCAAATGAATAGAGATATGAAATATCAAATATATGGGCAACCATGATCATACAAGTAAGAAAAGTTTATTATTCAAAATAATAAAATATAAAAACAGTTGTTTTGGCCATAGGATTTCGAGAAGCCATTTTCAAGATGTTCCCTAAAGTTTAAAACTATTAAAAGTTAAGCATATAAATAAAGAACAGTGAATGAAAACATTAAACAGGTTTCATTGATAAAACACACCTTTATATAATAGGAGGAAGAAAGCTTGAGTTGAAAGCTTCTAAAGTATATTACAAAAGAAGATGAGAGGATTGAGAGTTTGAGAGAGATAAGAGGTGAGATAGGGTTTTTTCTTTGATGCCCTCGGATGAAGGAGGTCCTCTAAATATATAGAGGAAGAAAAGATAAAAATGAGTGAAGAGATAAGGCTAAGAGATAAGGGATAAAAATAGGAATGAAGAATCTGATTTCGGGTGCTCATTGGGCCCCATCATCAAATCAGAAAAAATTACAATCTCTTTCCTTTTATAGTGCATATAAACAAAGGAAAATTTGAGATATAATTAAGGTTTTTATAAGATTCTGACACATGGACGGTCGCATTTATCTCTACTAAGAATCGTATCAAAAATGGTCTAAAGAAAAGAATCTGATTGCCATTTACTTTTTGTCAAATCTTCATCACTTTTAATTTTCTTATCTATTTGTCCGCTGTATTCTTTTGCTCTTATTAGCTTTGTGAAATCTTCATCGCTATTAATCTTCTTTCTCTGATTTTCCCCTACCTTTAACCACGCTCTTGTCAGTCATCTTTTTGCTATGATAAATATTTCAAAAATCATTTTTGTACTCGATCATCTTTATCTTCTTTTCTTGAGTTTGTTATTTGATCTTGGAGCTTCTGATTACGCTACATTACGTAAATCCTTTTGGAGATTTCGACAACCTATTGTGCATTTGAATTAAAAATTTGTTTAAGAGAAAGATCTCACCTATAAACGGATTTGATATGTCTTTACCAGCCACCGTTTGGGCTGGATTAGGTTCATTAAATTGGCCCCGATGAACTGAAGCTATGCGAGTTCTGTGGCCCCAGAACTGAGCTCTATCTTGACTTTATGACATGTCAGTCGGTTCGATCATCGAAATTATTTGGATGTTCCTAGTTCGTTCTTTTGTGAGTACGTATTCTTTGTTTATTTATTCATTTCTTTATTTTGTCGTTTATCTAAATTGATTGTTTAGGACGTAATTCCCCAGCGTTAAGGGAATGCATGATTATACTCGCATGATGTTTAATTAGTCAAAAGAATTTGTAAATGTTTGTTTAAAAAAAAATCCTTATTATTATTAAGTACTAGAAAAACTTCCACCTCAAAAGCGAAGTTGTTAAAGTTGTATGTTTCAAACTCAGAACTTAATTTAATATTTGATATAAGTCTAACTTGACTTAGACTTTAGCATAACTAAGCCAAAACTTTTATCTTTAAATTATATGCTTTGAAATGGATTAGACCTTGATAGGCTTTTAAGCTTGGACTTTTTGCAAAACTAACAGTTCTGTAAAACTATACTCAATACGCAATAGAGTAGTTCAAGAAATGAACAATTCTTTTTTCTTTTTCTTGTTTTTTTGGTCATAATGTGGTCCAATTTTTTTCTTGCATGCTTTGTTATTTTATTTTCTTGCCTAAATTGCTTTTTAAAATGTTCAAAGGACAGAGTTTAACCAAAAGCTATGGATGATTTACTCTCAAGTTAACTTGTCGTTATTAACCTTAAAAACGAATTATATTTCAATATTATGTTTAACATTCTTTGGTAAGCTTGCTAAAGAGTAATTGAAATACAGTGTTGATCCTGATCAAAGGGGCACATGCTCTTAGGCATTGTAGTTGTCAATTTGTCATTAAGTAAACTTGTTGAGAGCTTTCTTTAAGAGTTTTATCTTCTTTTCTTCAAAAACGGAAGAATAGTACTCTGGGGTTCTTAAGGAATTTATTTTATTTTAGAAATTGATTTCCTTGATTTAAAGACTTTGTTCCTTTAATCCGAAAATCTTGCCATTTTGTTTTCCTAGTTGGCATGGCCCCCATTTCATTTTTAATGATCTAATTTGTGAAGTTCAATAAACCCATGTGTCCCCCCTTAAAAGTTGTTCAGCACAAGTGATTATGTGCAACGCAATATTCATCCTTTTGTTCAAGGGAAAAGTGCGTTTCAAGTTATCAATTTAAAAATTATTCTATCTAGGTCATGAGCAATTAGATTTAGATTGTTTAGATTACCAAAAAATAGTAATAATTACAGATCAATAATTATTATCATAACTAATGAATATAATATCATAACTAATTGATTTATTATCATAATTAGTGAATATATTAATACATTTACTAGTATGGTAACACATCCATGTTTTTTTCCTTGTAGCAAACCACTAATCCAAATCATGGCCTACATTAGTTTTTAAATTGAAGCTTACTTTTCCCTTTATTCAACATAACTGTAAACAAATTCTTTTATCGTTTTTTAATTATTTTTGGGCGCTGCTTGGGAATAAATGATTCATTCCTTTGGATACCAAAGTGCTTTGAAATTTTTTTTTTTTTTCCTCTATGGGTGTGGGCAACCACAATACAACTGTCAATTAAAAGGAATGATCAGGTGATCCCAACCAATCGGGATTCAGAAAATAAACATTTACAAAAGAAAAAGAAAAAATAAATTGAAATCCAACTATCTAGCACTACTTAACTGCATATTTGCATAACTAGCTATCCAACCTACAGTTTTAAAATATGATTCTATGAATCCAGTAGGAGGGGAGAGGGGAGAGGGAGGTTGTGAAGACATGGTTGCTCCCATTAAAGACAATCAACTGCTTGTCAAAGAATTTGATTTGAAGCCATAGGAAGGAGAATAAATATTATATATATATATATATATATAAACTGGGATTTCCAGCAAAAGAAGGCTGCACTTACATGTTCCCCATTCCTGTAAAAAAATGACTGGGCCAGCCAAAGTTTCTATTTTAACTTTCACAGAAATATACAGACGACCAATTTATATTTCTCAAGAATGACATCATGGGCCTAGTAAGATAGAAAAGATCAAACAGCCTCCACTGCTTTTTAAGGAGACAAGATCTATCATCCATTCTTCTCCCGCACTCCCATTCCTAAGGTAGTTGTGGCAGAGCAAGCGCCAGCATATAAATAGGAAGAAAGTAAACCAGAGAGGCAGGAGGGATATATATATATAGATATATGTCGAGAAAATTGAGCTAGAGGGAGAAAAATCAATTAATTAATGATCAAAGTGAAAGACATTGTACCCTATCAGGGAGATTCCTAGGCAGTGGGAGTGCAGTGACATATCTCTGGGGACACGTTTTCTGAGGATTTGCAGCCGCTGCATCAAAGGAGGAGGATGAGGTCTCAGACCCATCAGCTTGCCCCCGGCTATGGAACTTAGCAAAACGGTTGATGACAGAAAACTTCTCTAGATCTTGGCAATCCACTTTCAAGTCCAAGATTGAGGCCCTCTTGTCCAATCTGCATCATTCACATGAAAGAATAATGAGAGAGAGAGAGAGAAGAGTTAGTTACAATTTAATCATATATGAAGCTCAGGAACAGAAAATTACAACAGCAGTAGCAACAATGGTAACCACCAAAGAACAAATGTTTATCATAAATCCCAAAGTACATCTCGTCAAAACTGCTATAATATTTTTAACCAGCAAACATTTCAATTCCCAACCCAACCCATAGTGCACCACCTGGGCACCCCAATAAAACATCTGAAACAAACAAAGACGTCAAATAAGACACCAACAATCAGACAGATAAACATGAAAAAAATATCAAATCTTGGCATGCTTTTTGTTGTTGGCATCCCCTCTGCCATACTAAGGAAACTAGACAGACAAGTTCAATTGTTTAATTTAAGAATTTAAACATGTAGAGAGAGGATTACAATATTTTTCTTGAAAGCAATCAGCTTCTAGAACCATCTTCCCTAGTCATCCTAATCACCCATCTCTAATGGGTCCCAATTTTTGCTGGTACAATTCTGGAGAGCAGACAGAGAGTCCATTTCGTTCTAATACCTTTAAGCTTAGAAACCAAGTGTTTAATTATATTAGTATCTTCACAGAAGAATGCCTCCCAATGTCAATCTAACCATTTCTGATCAAAACTGATCACATTTTCCAAATTTTTATCCAAGTCAAGAGAAACAATAATAGAAAATCTTTGCCTACTCAAGGAGGGAACTAGAACTAGCATTTCATGTGGATTGGCATGCAGGAATTAATGATTCTGGGATCTGGTAAACTAATTTCCACAGCTTAGATCCCCAAGTATCAGGACACACACCTGTCATCAGAACCATAAAACATACTGTTTCCTTGTTACATAATTTTCCTTCAACAGTTCAAGTGTACAAAAGCATTTTAAGCTGTATTCACCCAAAATCTAAATTCATGGGCAATAATCCTTAGATCTCACCCTCACTTGAGGCACCAAGAAAAATACCATGTAGGACTATAAAAGGAATAAGACAATGCTCCTTTCGAAACCTTAATCTTAATCCTAACCAGCCGGGTAACCAAAATACCCTTGACATTATCCTTTAACTAGGGCCATTTCTTTCATAAAAATTAAATTAAATTCCACTGTACCTCATCGTAAGACCACTAAAATACCTAGAAATATTATACAGTGTCATATAACAGCTGACACAGTGCCTGTTGATAAGGTCGACTACACTGCACAGCAATTAGAGACAGATGATACATTCATGTAAAAGTCATCTGGAAATTGACAGAAGAGACGAAGTTACCACAGTCAAATCATTTTCCAGTTTGCTTGCTCTACTAATAATGAAGTCTTCCATTAATTTGCCTGATACTGATCACCCAGATTTTCTCCAGATGTCTTGTGCCTCTCAATAAACTAAAAAAAGCATTTTTTCAATAGAACTCATTACTATCATGAACAGGAAAATTTGCTTGGACTAAAAACATATTAGGTGTATCAGTATGAGTACAGTAAACGATTCTCAAGGTTCAGGAGAGATTCTTTGAAATTGTCCACGCTCCAGACATAGGGTAGCCTAGAGGCAGATAAGCACCATGCATACTCCTAATGTTAATCTTGCAGCAGAGATATAGACCACTATTACAGTTAGAACTGGCATCCAGAGAAAGAATTGCAGCTGGAGGAGGGCAAAGCAATTGCTGCATAAGATGTGTTGTGAAAATAAGCCTTCTCTTTGGTCTAAGCAATGGCAAACCATCTTCAATAATCTCAACTAATCTTCTCTTTACTAATCCACTTCAGCTAAAATCATTGAGGAGAACTTTGAGGAATCAAAAAGCAAACATTAAAAGGTGTGGAGTGAAACCAGCTCCAACACAAAAATACCTTATCCAATCAATCGATTTGCTTGAGCCCAGTCTAGACCTCTGCCATGCTGAAAATAATAATAGTATATATTAGAAACTGTAACATCAATATAATACAAAATAAATCAAGAAATTAGGTTAGCTAATAAAATGATGGTCAAAGAAAAAGAGACCACCCTGAGTGCAAAATAACGATAGTTACAATCTAAGTTGGAAAGAAAACAAACAAAAAATGAATCTAACGCTTGAAAAGTGAGATAAAAACATATATTGCAGTGTGTGAAAAGTTGAAAACTACCTGATCTTCTAGAAGCCCATGGAACTGAGTCACCTCTTTATACCAGTAGAAACTCACATGTACTCTTAAACTTCTTTGGTCTCACCACCACCAAACTTTGTTTAGTGATATTTGGAGGCAATGAAGAGGACCAGAGAGATGATGCAAACACCAATTGAGATGGAGGTAGAACCATGCTGGACATTGTGACCTGACTGGTATTAAAGCACCATTTAGTGATCTTAGATTCTGTGTGTGCAAACTATCAGAAGAGTTACCAACAAGTGGCTGCTCCGCGGCCCTTATAGTGGTGGTTCTCCGTGCATCATACACTGGAAACATCTGCCCATTTTTTAAGCTTCCATGCTGATCAAACCAGGAAGGTGCCATCTGGGAGTTGAAATCGAGGATGCTCAGCTCTTGAAAGCAATTATTACCACTGGAGTAGTTTTGAGAATCATTTCGGCCAAACACAAGCATATCCTGGAAGGTAGGCTTCGGGTAAAATGTGGGAGGATGCATTTATATTCTATTATCCATTTGCTCTGATGAAAAACTTAGTGTCTTAGGATCTTCAGATGGAACTGAGGTATGACTAACTGATGGATCCCTGGCCTGATATTGTAGTATATGCCCCTTCTTGTCCAGCTTTAGGAGGTCCCTGAGAGTCCAGATTGCAATCTGGTCCTTTAAATCTCTTCAAGCCCCCGCAGGATCAATCTCAGTACCCTTCTTGGCATGCATCGAAGTGCAACAATAGAAATTCTGATTCAAACTATTATTTGGCTTCAAAGAACGACCAAAAGCTTCAATATCTCTTTGCATGGCAACAGGGTTTGATGGAGATGCGGCTGAAAGATGATTACTAAACGATTCTTTCCCTTGTGAACCATGCATTGGCTTTTGGACAGAGTCAATGTTTTTCAGATGTAGCTGGCTGCTCTTCCATGACCAAAGGACTGAGTTTAGAAGAAGAATATGCTCCAAACTCAGATGGGCCACTCCCTCCTTTTCGGGCATCTTGATCATCCAGCTTCTGTGATGTGGAGGAAGTTGTTTCTGAATTACTGGTTGATCTAAAATGGGATATAAATACATTGGAAGGTGCCTTGTGAGCTTCAACACCTTGTAAACATTGTTGAGTTGAGATACTGGTCCATGCATTAGGTACCTTTGAAAGAAGCTTTTCCTGATGGATGTGCCAGATATGAAAAAGAGAGAGGCCGTGAAGTGGCACAGCCTCAACACAGTCTGTTGGGTCGAACCTCTCACATACAATTGATTGCTACCACTCAAAGCGTGACATGTCTGACATGTGACAAGGTTGTTATGGTGCATTGTAACCAAATCAAGATAATGGTGCAGTTGCAGATTGACTAGTTGGAATTCCATCATGAGAGTCATCAACCTTTCTGGAACAGGCAGCAAACCTATCAAAAGATGCATTGACAGATTGATCTGATGTAACTTGTCCACTAGCACCAGTCATATGCTGATTCCGGATCGGACTCCTTGAATAAGGGAAGCCAGGTGTAAATGCAGTAGAAAAGCTTCCTGGGATATTAGACTGTGGGGCTTCCTTTCCAGTTTGTCCTTCACTAGCAGATTTATTATTTCTCAACTCTCCCTGAAATGCTTCACGGGAAGGAGGCAAAGACTGAACAGAAGCAGTGGATGCCAACCATGCACGACCCTTATCTCCTATCTCAGAAGTATGTGAATTGAAAGAATTAACTGTCTGTGAGGAGCTCTGAGAAACCAAGGAACGGTTTTGAACAGGCAACAGCTGAGAAGGAGGGCCCAATTACCGACAAAACCCTGAAGCGGAAGACTGATTTCGCTGAGGTGACCTACAGACCCCTCAAGTTTCTGGTTCTGGTATCTCAGACAGTGGATTTCGCTCTGAAGAACTGGTGTGCTGCTGTTCCTCGATCCTTGATTGAATCCACCTTGTGAAGAAGTTCAAGCATATTTGACTGCCAAGAAAAGAAACAGTCAGGGGAATACAACTCATGCAAAGTGATTGTATAAAAGGCCCGATGGAGGATCATAAAATTCAATTCTATGAAAAGTTAGAGACTAGGCTTAGGTATTTGTTTTTAGCTGAATAGGAAAAGTTAAAATATTTGACATTTTCTATACAGTTAAGTAGTCTATTAATATTTACCAATGTAACTAAAGTGAAAGTGTTATCAATAGGTTCATTTTAGTTATGTTGGTATCAACAGGTAATGTTCAGCTAAATAGAAAAAGCAAAAAAATATGGCATCTTCCATTCAACAAAAAAAAACTCACCTTGATAGTAGTCAGATTTGAAATAATCACAAAAGTGCTTCCAGATAATCAAATATCTCAAATTTATACACTGTAAAATGAATTATATTGGACATTCACAAAAAGCACAATTAAGCCAAGCAAGAAGGGGGAAAAGAAAGGATTGGCAACAAACGGTATAATAATAAACTACCTCGATTCTGACCTGCTAAGCGATTAGCATCTCTTTTTTTAATATACGTATCTTTACCGATCAAAAAAAAAAAACTACCTCGATTGAATGCAGTCTTGTTTTGGACATAGATACCAGCTGATCTCTCAGAAGAAACAGGCATAGGCATAGAACAGAAAACACGCCCTAAGCCTACCTCATCTACTACTCTTGTTTCTCCCTGATGAAACTCAGGCAATAGACAGTTAATAGAAAAATATCAAGACTTTCTGAATTTGATAGGGTGAAAGATAGCGACATCAAAATTTTCACCTAATATAGCAAATCATATGCATACCTTATCCATTCATTTGGATCTTTAGGAAATTGACTACAAATTTTTGATG
Source organism: Tetrastigma voinierianum (assembly GCA_016808115.1). Lineage (NCBI taxonomy): Eukaryota > Viridiplantae > Streptophyta > Magnoliopsida > Vitales > Vitaceae > Tetrastigma > Tetrastigma voinierianum. Next base: position 145,444 of record JAEQBH010003609.1, read on the forward strand.
GTCCAGAATATCCTTGTTCATGACTTTTTAATCCCCGGGGAACCTGCTGAGACATGGAGCTGTGCATGTGAAACATGCTTTTAGCCTACATAAAGACGGCTCTATATCCACTTCCAAATTTCCCATTGGATGATACTGATCGGGAGTTTTTCTAACAACCTGACCGGACAACTTTGTTTGGCCCTGGCAAAACGTGATTCATTTGCATCTAACCAAACCTTATTTTCCCTCAAACCTGGAAGGAAGCACGATGGATAAGTTAGAGCGATAGACATCCTGGAGTTCTCTTTTTATCACAGTTCTCCATCTCATGCATTTTCAACTGCTCCCTTAGTAGAGCTATTCACTGAAGGCTCCAAGGCTGAAGGGCCCTTATTTAGATGATGCTGTTGTTTCCCCAAGCCTTCATTCCTTTAGAGTTCACAGGAGAAGCAACATGTTTCCAATGACATGTTGACTATTTGAAAGCTGATGGCTAGCTTCCTAGTAAGTATTTCAGAACTAAAACTTGGTACTGCAGCAACAATATTACGATGAAGTCATATTGACCTGTGGTGCAGTGCCAGACTTTACATTCTCCAATTCAACAGTTGAATTAGGAAGGGAATCAGCTTTCCATGTACCAGAACCATGCATGGCTCTGTTAAGATCATTACTCTGAGAATGGTGCCTTAAGTTTTCGTTTTCATGAGCTTTCATTGTAGCATCCCCACCAGGTGCTCCAGACTCAATAAAATTCCAACCATTTGGTTTATTGCAGGGTTGGCCACCTGTACTGTACGACGACATGCTCTGTTGATGGACCCAAGGTCCTGAAACTCTCTTCAAGTTTGGACCTGCATCGGAAGAACGAGCAGCACTTCCATAAATTTGACTCCCTTCACCAACAGTCTTTTGTGGAGGATTGCGATCTAGCCACTTGCTTCCTTCTCCAGAAGAATGCTGTATGGATCTATGAGAAGAATTTATCTGCAACCTCTCGTTCTCTTCATTAGAAAATTTGAGTCCAGATTGCTGAACTCCAGGGAGGGTTACTATAAGTAGTATATATTGACATCATTTGGTAAACTAAAGGTTTAGAACTCAATGAAGAGGCAACCTGCAAGTTATCAGTCCAAACTGTTTGCTGCCTCCATCATTGAAGAATGTCTCTGACAGGGTTTCCCAGTAGGATGCTCAATGCTCTGAAAAATCGGCCCACTCCACTCTTCCTGTAGCCCTATTTCACTAGAAGTTTCCGCTACAGCGGACTGCATAAGAGCACTCCAACTTCCACTGTGCATGGAAGGAAATGCTCCTCCAATGTCTGTACCATCCAGCAGACTTTGGCCTCCTGTGCCCATGTTGGAGGCCTTGCCAAAGGCATCCCAAATACTGTCATCGGTACCGTATAAAAACTTTTCTTCAGTTGGATCAAGACCAGCTGAAGTCTGAGCACGAGCAACCTGCATCACTGTTTTCTCTTGTGACATTTCGGATGAACCAGCAAGATTTTGCCTTCCATGGAATTCCTGCAAAGATGCATTTCTTTGCTGGGAGTTCAATTGCTGTAAATTTTCCAAAACAGCACCACCATAAATTTTGACCGGAGCCTGCCCAAACAATTTTTTCCCTGGAAAACTCTGCTTAGAAACCAAACTACCGTCCTGCAAGTCTGGTTGATCTGGGAACGCAGCATATTGATTGCTTGGAAATGAATTACTGCCAGATGGAGTTTGCTGCATTGCTGCCCTATCCACTTGTATATGGGAATATTGTCCCGAAGTACCTCTTGTGTTAGAAACAGGAACCCCATACAAAGACTGATCAGCCTGTTGAGAAGCCAAACCCATCAAGCGAGTGAAGTGATCAGGGAAAACACGAGTCCATTAGGGGATCCCTGGATTACAGGTGATGCACCACGCTGGATCCAGTTTGCGTTGCCTGCCATTAACTCAGGATGCCATGAATAATTAGATGCATCAGGGATGGAAGCTCCGTTAATCATGACAGGTGAATGGTTTCCAGGGGGCCGGGTTAGAAAGGAAGGAATTTGGTTTATGAATTATATTGCCTTGTTTCTTGTTGCTGAATTTGTTGCTGTCTCTGAAGTTCTTGAATTTGTTTGAGTATCACTTGTTGCTGGAGAAACTGCATGTCATTAAACCCAGATTGCTGCCTTGCCAAAGATTGCAGCATGCCTGATTGCTGACCGACCATCTGTGGCTGACCACCAAGAAAATCAAAATTAACAGGAGATTCAGTAGTTTCCAACATAACTGAATTTTTCCTATGATGTTCAGGACCATTCCCTCTGTGTGATTCAAAACTAGATAAGCCTCTTGATGTTAGACTATGCCGATCAGATTCTGGATCCACTCCCAAAAGGTTTGCTTCATTCTGCCTTGTCTGAAAACCGGTATGGCCATGCATATAGCCATTCAGATTCAGCTGTTGATTCTGAGACTGACTTTTGACAAAGTCAGGCCTCAGAGTTGATTGTGCAAAGTTCAAGCCATGTGGCACTCGAGAAGACTGACTGCCATGTCACTCTCTCCAGAATCTGCTGTTGCCAAAGTAAATGCAAGCAATTCTTAAATCCAGCATCAGAATAAGTATTCAAAAAACACTTGAAATATACATTGCAAAACCATGAGACCTTTAGTCTCAATAATGAGAAGTAAAATACCTCATTTCAAATGGGATGCTTTATGGAAATATTACAAACCATTAAAAACCAACAGATTAAGATATCTAATAATCGATACCTGTTTGTTGCACACTATAGTTCTTTGGATTGGAGGCTGAAAGTGTACCGATCTGCCTTTGGTTTCCCAACCAAAGATTGTTATTTAGACCCGGCCAATTCCCGTCCACAGCCTGCGAATGATGCTGGCCCTGGGACAAGTTGTCTTGCCCAAAAAAATTGTGGACCCTATCTCCAACTTCGTTGCCAGGCATAGATAATCCAGCCCACAGATTTCCAGCAGCTACAACTTTGTGAAGAAAAAAGAACTACCTAAAACAGATATAATAAAATTAAAAACTTCCACATTTTCCAGTTCCATCAGGGACAACTTATCTGAAGTTCAACTAGCATGTGATTTTATTAGAAATACAATCATGTTCTAAACACCTCTTTTCTGCACATTTAAGAATCAATTACAACTCCCCATATTACCAGCCCTCAAAAATACATGTCTGAATGTAATCAGTTACTGTATCAATAAAAGCTAGATAAGGTGATAAACTATGTCCATACAGTCACCGCATTTTATAAACAAAAAGAGTGATAAAGCCACTGGAGTGCAGTGATATTTTATTCTATAGATCACTGAAAAATTGGACTGATTTGAAAAAAGAGAAAAATTGTCACTTTTATGCTCATTCTTATTTTGCATTTCAATCGCTAAATTTTTCAACCAGTGAATCTTTCATACTAAACTTTGGGTTGAACTGCCTCATATCATTTTGGAACAGCTATTAAAGGGAGCACCTAGGCACCTGAAAAGTCTTTTAGAGCTGAATGACAAGTGAAACCATCAACTCAAATCCCTCAGCCTTTTCTTTTTCCTCCAAAAATATACTTTTCCTTTGCTTTTGTACGGCTTCCTCTGATATACAATGGTCTCTCATTCCTGGCTAACACTATTGGATCAATAGAACAGAAACACTAGGAGTTACAAGTCTCATTATATAGCTTCTTTCAAAACTGTTGCCTGTTGCAATCTTTTTTATGCAAAGTGATCTTGTGTCTACAAGTACATCCAGACTTCACAGGGTAGATTGATATTTTAACACCCTTCCCATTTTCCAAGCCTTTTTATCTTCCAATCTATTTATATTATGTCAGAGGTTGTATATGTTTTTGTTAGTTTGTGAGGGTAAAGTTCTCTCTTTGTTCCTTGGGCGTATACTCAGCGCCTCCTTTTAATATATTTTTCTTACCTATCAAAAAAAAATTATAATCAGATTACATGCATTCAGTCTCCACGACATTTTTGCTTTCCTTTGGTATGTACATTGGTAGGCGGGGCATGCACGCGGGGTCTGGGGCCAATACCTTGCCACTAAGCCAAGTCTCAGGGGCTTCACTACTCTTCTCTGATGTTCTCATAAATGGCAGGCATTAAACTAGAATGCCACCAAGTCATGGTTCACTAATTGAGCAGTGGATTCCGACAACAATAAACGAGATTTCAGCATATCTATAAATATATTATTTATGATGAAGCGGCCCATGAACCAGCTAACCATACAGAACAGTGGTTTTTAACAAATAGGCAGGATCATATTTTTGGCCCAAAATTTTGTTGGGTTGAAGGCTCTCTAGCCTAGGGTATGTGATCCACTGTTAGGAGAAGCGAAGGAATTTAAACACGCAATTAGGTCCATCACTTTCTGAGGTGGGATCTCACATATGTTATCAAAATTAACTTTTATTGAAACAAATTGAACCATGGAGCTTCAATATAGAATCAAAGGAATGACAGTAGATCTGGTCTTTTGATAATTTATTTTAGCAAGTCTGAAATAACAAATAAATTATATACCAGTCATAATGACATCATCCCATGTGACCTATAGTTGGACCACCCATCCTAATCAATGATCATGGCCTATTTGCTTTTCCAATTTCATAACGGATCAATTATGAACTTATCAAAAAAGAAACACCAGTTCAATTATGAAAACATTTAAACATATCCAGAAAAATAAATAAAATTGCATTATTTAACCTCAACTATTCCAAAAAAATTATATATTTTGCTATTCATCTTAAAAATTACTAAATTTTGTTTATTTATACTATTGGTACATTTAATATCTAACAACATATAAGAATTTTAATTTTCAAAGGTATATATTGGTTGGTGCTTCTTTATCAAAAAAGCAATGTTGGCATGATGACTGGTAAGGAAAACTTTTTACATGAGGGCTTCAGTTCAAGCTCAGGTCTAACATGAATTCCTTAAAATTGGAGGAGGATCCAGCTTTGGAAGAAAAACCTGACTGGGTCAGCCATCCTGCAGCCAGTTCAGCACTGTTTTAGTGAAGCCAGGCTGATTAGCCAGATAAACAAAGGACCAACCCACCTACGCTTTGGCGGACAGTGTGGTCTAGTTTCCATGGTGCTCCTCTTTATAACAGATATCAAACTAAGGAGCCTGGAGAGTCTGAGATGCTGCTTCACAAGTGCATGTCCACCAATAAGACATATAAACTCTTAAGCAAGCTCTTTTGCTGCCTAAAACCATCTTAACCAATTTCACAAATTAAATAATTTTTTGCCCTCTATATGGCATCCCAATGAAACCTATGGCATCAACCAGATCATCATTGAAATCCAATTAAGGTAGCAACTTCAAACAAAGGATAAAAATGAAGTAGCTTAGCCCAGTTTATCACGTTCTTTTAAACCAACCTGCTTCAACTGTCAACATAGCAAAACAACTGGCTCTTTTCCAAGCCCCAAACTCCTGTTACAAGGACCTTTTTAAATTCAGAATGAACAAGCTCTTGATCTTTGCTTTTCCCCTTTCTTTTAGGTATTTCATTCAACATGCAAACCCATATGTCTTGATAAATATCTTTTCAGCTTCACTAAATAAAGATAATTATTGGAAGGCTAAAGAAAGAGACATACACAAGATGTATACAGAGATAGGTGGCAAAAAATGTGTAAAGGGCCAATTACTAACCATAATACAAAAACAAAAAAAACATGATTTTCTGCATTGGCTATAATGGGAATTGGAAAAGTAAATTTCTGATTCCTCCTTGAAGAATTGGAATAGGTTCTCAATTTTACTCTACGCTTGAATAAGTCAAAAATAAAATGACTTACTTTACCAGCAGTAGAGCAATAGATCACAAAAACACCATAGGTACGATTAGTCAATGCAAATGCTAGGAGACATGATCCAATAAAGACACATAGTCCCAAGCAGGAATTTAAAACCTGTGATATATGATTGGCCTGGCACTGGATTTGCTGCAGGCACAGTTAACACTGGTTTGAATCATGGAATTTCTTTTCTTTTTCCTTTTTTTTTTTTGATAGAGTAAAAAAATTTGTCCCCTCCGGGATTTGAACCCTGGTCCCCTCACCTCCCTATGCCCACCCTAGCCCTTAACCACTTGAGCTAGGCATCATTGGCATATGGAGATTTCTAAAGGCTTGGCTATAGAAGGTTCCTAGGTTATCAAAAAATCACAAAACAAATTTCTTCCAAGGCATGACCAGTCATTTGCAATACATGGCTCCAGTGGAAAAGGATTTGGTGCGGGAGGTAGGAGTTCCTAGATTACTTATCCTAATGAGATCCTTTACACAAATATATTGTGAACAAATGAGTCGTTTAAGTTGAATCACCAATATACCAAAAAGGGAACCAAAGAAATCTTCTTGTGTGTAGCTATTTACAGAGGATATAATAGCGATAAACTTTCTTTGCATTTCCAGGAAAACTCAACATTTTACCAGTATGGACAAAGATTGCCAAATGTTACTATGGGCATTACCTAATCTCCAGCCTTTTTATCTTTAAGCGACTCTGGAAAAGGAATTTACGACAGAAGGAGAGCCTGAGAATGAACACTTAAATAGTCATGGTCAAATCCAGAATCCCAGTGTAGCACTTTTTTTGTTAATCGTTCACGGATTCAGTAGAAGATTTGTAGGTATATTAATGTGGTTTGATGGAGCTAGTGTGGGAAAATCTGGTGAACGGTGAAGTTAGTAAGCTTTGGGGCTTTACAGCTCTGCCCAGATAGCATCAACTTCCTTTTGGAATTGTTTGTGCATAGAGTTAATGTCTACTAGTTTTTTTTTTTGTTGATTATTCAAATGGTATTAACCTCACTAACGAATTATCTCAGCCTAGAAAACTTGGATAGGCATGACCCTATAAATTGTCATTTGGTAAACTAATCAACAGGGCCTTTTTTTTTATCAATGCAAAGGAGCTTTTCATTAACAAAATCTAGGTTATGATGAGTGATGGTTTTCTTTAACATCCAGGACTTCTTTTCTTTTTTGAAATTCCCTTTAGTCCCATATAGATCCAGCAGTTGTGTTATGCATTTTTATCCGAACTTCTATTTTCATTGTAGGACCCTAAAAAGTTATACAGGATATAGTTATCAAAGATAAACAGATGGTCTAGTTCAACATGGAGAGATTTTGTGAACCTTAAAATCTGCTCTGCCCAGCCTCCTCAGGAGACAATGGAGCCTTTCCATCTTCTTTTTGCCATGTATATCGGGTTCATATCACTGTCTATGTTTTGCCTGGTCCAGAATCCCACCTTGATGTGAGATTATCTAATCATAGAGAAGCAAACCCTCATCTTGCCCTCTCTCTACCCTACACCAGTTAAATCTGGGGAAGGCTTGAGTGTCCTGCCAAGGATGCGACTAAGCTAATGCACAGTGTGTATGAGCATGTGTGATTTCAATATACAATATACAATATGACTTTAGATTTCATATGTAAGTAATTATACATCTCTCATCTGATAGTTTTTTCTCATAACCATATACTTTTGTATATTAAAGCAAAAGCAATTGAGTCCTGCTGTGCCCATTGCAGGGCATGCCATTTGCATGACGTGGAAATGTGTTGGGTTAAAGTGGTTCTTTGTCGATGTTGGAATCAGTGGATGGTTAAGCTCTAGATAGGGCACAGGCACAGGCTTTTGTGCATTGTTGCCTTTTTTATCCCCTTTTCTTGCCTTTGGCTTCTTTGTGTACATCATGTATAGCTTTTCAGTGTTATTTCACAGTTAATACAATCTCTACTCATACCTATCAGGGAAAATGATGTGGAAAAATTACATCAAATTCGTCAATCCATCACCACCATGTCTAGAATGTTGTATTGTCACAATAGATAAACTTCTTTTGAAGTATAAGCTATTTGTCCTTGCTGGAATTTCTACTAATATTGTGTAGAATTTTCTCCTTCTATATGGTAGAACTGAAATTCATATGCATACTTCAAATCAATTTTCTTAGAACTCGATTCTTTCAATCCCAAAATTTCTTTTCTTCCACCATGAAATGCTATTTTGTTTCAATGAGATACCATTATTTGTCCACGCAAACAGAGAAAAAGTAGCAAAGAATTGGAGATGGGATGGTTCAGAGAAGAAGCATTGAATGTTAATCAATGGAAGTTCAGTAAATTAGCAACTCGGGTTCCAGACATCAATTGTCACAAAAGGTAAATCAATTCAAGCAACAAAAATCCAGATATCGCATTGACAAGTGCTAAAAAGTGAACAATGATAATAATGATATAAATAATATGATAATAACAACAACAACAACAACAAAAGTTGCATCAGCATCAGCACGCATAGATAAAGTGGAGAGAGGCCTGCTTGAAAGATAAACCAGATATAAAAATAGAAGAGGCGATTTTTGTGTTAAATGAATTCTTTTGCCCTTGCCTATCAAAAAAAAGAGGCGATAAAGTAGAATCCAATGCTCTCTCACATTCAAGCAAACGCATTGAGAAGCCTACCAATGTATCTATGCCAAATAATTGAACTTCAAAATCACGCAAATCAAACACCAGCCAACAAAAATAATATGCTCCCTGGATAAAATGAGCCAAACACTTACAAATCGACATGAAACCTAAGCCCATGAAAACAAAGACAGAAAGACGATAAAAGAAGCTACAATTTTGAAACTCAAATTTCTAGTTAGTTAGGACCCCAAGAAGCATAAAACCCGCTACGGTTTAAGACAACTGCCTAACTCAATTATGCATACATCCATTTGGCTTAGTTGACCCATGCTTCCTGTCCCCGCCAAGCACGAACCTCAAACCCAAAACTCAAACTTTTTTCCTTTTCCTCCATTTCTCATCTTCCTGACAGACTAGAAGATCATATCATCTCAAGTGAATGCATTCATCCCAAACACCCAAATTTCATCCGATGTTAACAAGATCGAAACCCAAATTCCACAATTCCTAACTTGGAACTAATGATTGAACAATGCAAGGCGCGAACGCGGGCACAGATGAAACTGCCCAACCCTCATACATCAGGACCATAACCGACCGTAACCCTAATTCTCGCCTTGGATGCAAATGGTGCTCACTGAGAAAATTAGGGTTTCGAAAGAGATGGAAAAAAAAAAGGCGCAAACTTACAGTGGCGTTGCGACACCTTCATTAAATCTCGAAATCGATCCTTCAAATCACTGCTGTTAGGGTTTGAATCTCAGACACAGCGATAAGAGAGAGAACGAAAGAGGTGTTGAAGAAAGATAAAGTGATCGAAATAGTGCGGAATTTTCAACGAACTGTAGAAATAAAACTGCATGGATTGGGCCGAGGCTAAGGTTCTGGGTACCGGGCTGAGGTTCGGTGGGGATCTGGAGTGTTGTGGCCCCTTGTGGGGTGCGTTTCCAGGTGGCAGCTGATTGGCTGTCTACGTGCGGGAGTTTGGGAATTAGGTAGTTCATCAATTGGATTCTGCCACGTTGTCAGACTTCATCTTGTCTTTAGTGGTACCTCTGGTTGCGCATCACAGCCGTTCATCTGAACAATGCTTTTTATTTGAATCTTCTTTATATTATATCAAATTTTAGTGGTATAAAAATTAAATCTCGGTATAATAATATTAATAAATAAAATAAACCAATATTTATAATGCTAATTTTTAAATAAAAATCTTAATAATAATAATATAAAAAATATTAATCAAGTTGTTGGACAATGATTCAAATCCCCAAGCCGGTGGGTGTCCTTATATTATTAAAGATATATGCGATTAGTTGAGGTGTATTCAAACTGACCCAATAGTTAAAAAATCTAAACCGAAATTGAATTCAAGTTGAAAATTAGTGGGTGTTTGTTTTCATTAATCTTTTAAAAATCTAGAAAGCAAATTGAATTCAAGTTGAGAATTAGTGGGTTATTGTTTTTCTTTTTTACTTAACGTTAAATATAACCTTTGTTCTAAAAATTATTTAATACGATTAAGTTCTTTTTAGTTTTTACAATCAAAATAAAAATATTTAGGGTCTTGTTTTTTTACTTAATGCTGAATATAATTTTTATTTAGTTGAATACTGAATAATAATTAATATGTATGTATTAAATCATTTATTTTTAATATTATATTTATATTAAAGTATTATGTTTTTGTTTTATATACTTAAAATTAACATCTTAAATATATTTAAAATAATAGGTTAAGTGAGTGCTTGTTTTGTTTATGTAACAATGATACTAACTTTGTTTTTTTTAAATAATATAAATATTTAGTTAAAATACTTTAAATAACTCAAAATTAATGTTTTTCATATTTTTCCTTGAAAAATGACTCATGATAGACAAAAATACCCTTGTCATTTTATGTATTTACATATATATTTGAAAAAAAAGTTTCATTTTTATAAGAAAATAATGAAGGCATTTTTGTCAAAATGAGTTAAATAATTAATGAATTATTAGATTTTCAAAATTTTGACATTTTCATCTAATCGACTTTATTATTATGATAAAATAAAAAAATATTTGTATAATATATGTATAGCATATTAATATATTTCAAAAATTAAAATTATAAATTTATTACTTATGATGGATAATTGATTATTGTTATTATTACAAAAGTAATTATTTTATTTGTTTTATTTATATAAATAAAATAAATATATAATTTAAAATAATAGATTGATGAAAAAAAAGAGTATTGTTTTTTTTTTAATATTGAAATATTCTATGTTGATTTTAAAATATTTTATAGGTCTTATAAATTATGTCTTTCTATTCAAAAAAAATATCTAAATATTTTGGTTTTTTATATTCAAAATAAATTTTCAAAAATTCATAAATAAGTTATGAAAAAATGAAAAAACAAACAGTGAAATTTGGCTTCAAGAAATAAGCTAAAAAGACAAACGCCATCTAAGTACTCTTTTTCTATAACTAAACATTTAATTTACAATGTAATATTAGGTCTCTCTTGCACTCTAACACGAGACCTCTCCCTTAAAAAAATTTAAATCAAAAGCTGAGAATAAGCAAAATAAAAACATCGCAAGAAAAGAGAGAAGTCGAATCTTTAAATGTGGTGAAAGGACATATTGCCCTAATTGTAAAAACAAAGTGAATATTTTTATCGAGATAATGAAAAAGAATATTCACTCGAGGAATAATATTTTAAGTCTTACCGGAAGCGATAAATGCCAAGCAAAGTGAAAATGAAAAGAAATTGAAAAATAGAAAATTGTTTATGTCAAGTAAACATGTGCTTCTTGAACAAGAATTATTAATAGAAATGATAGTGAAATTGAAGACAAAGAAACCAAAGAAGCAACATGCATAAGAAAAATTTTAGAGCAACGAACTTAAAAAACTGGAAATAAACTTATCAAATCTTTATCAAATGAAAGATATAATTCAAAATTATCAAAACATGAACGCAACTTTACAAGATTTAAAGAAGAAGTAAAACGAAATGAAAATTCAAATAATCAGTTAAAGCGGCCTCAAAACTTAGGAGAAAGAATAACAAATTTAGAAATCAAAGAAGAATTATGAAGAAGCAAATGGAAAGTTGAAACTTTTTTGTACATAGTATGACTATTGTACAAAAACAAAGATGGTATACAAAAATAACTTTAAAAATCAACCCTAATTACAAAGCAGTTTTAATTGCTTTGATTGACTCAGGAGCTGATTTAAATTGTATACAGGAAGGATTGATTCCTACTGTATATTTTGTAAAAACTTCTCAAAATTATCGGCGGTTGTGTATTGATCCTTTGAAGGTTCGATCTAGGCTCCAGCAGTCGTATTTGCAAAATGGTATTTGTGGTAAAACTTCGTTCTTACTAGTCAAAATATAAACCATCAAATTGTACTAGGAACTCAGTTTCTTACAAGCTTATCTTTCGGAGTTGATGATAAAGGATTAAAAACTAAATATAAAAATCAAGAAATTCTTTTTGAATTTATAAAAGGAGTAGAAGTCAAATAAATAAATCAAGTCCAAGATTTTATTTCTTTACGGAAAGATTTTTTGAACCTTTTCATTCGGTTAAAAACCCGAAGATGAGTTTTGGCACGATATAAAGCATGGAGTGCTCAAGCGTTTTGTAATCGCCAAAAATCAGTTTGAGGATGAAATCTTTCAGAAAATCTTTTGAGTAAAAATATTTTATTACGTCTTTTCATTTAAGGCGCTAAAATTTTGCATTTTAAAAGTAAATGATGTCATTCTGCCGGGGTTCGATATAAGAAATTTGTCACGAATAAGGTATCTCACGAGTATAAATTCGTAGAATCTACGGGTTTTGAGTATTTCATTTGAATTGAAATACTTTTCATTTTGAAAAATCTTTTTGATTTCAATCTCACGAGCTGATATGATCGAGGTTCTAAAATTTCACGATAACAATTTTTGTTAACTTTGTTTGGTAAGCAAATTTTGGGTAGGTGTTTGGAAAGAAGGGTTGAGGATTTAAGGCAGAAAACGATTCGAAGATTCGAGGGTGAAGTTTGAGGCGCTGCAAATGCCATTGCATAAGAGGCCTTTGAAGTGGGTTTGATGGGATCGCTTTTTGCTGCTCATTTCCACTGTAAAATTCCACGTGAAAATCGGGTAAAACATTTTGAAGATCCTTTGATAAATTCGATTTGAAAATCGAAAACGAGATAAAATAGAGCACAAAAATGGCAAAAATACATTTTAAACTAAATTTTGAACATCTTTTTGTAAAATCTCTTTAGCACTTTGCAATCAACTCTTAAAAGAAATTTTTTTGTTGAAAACATCGCTTTTTGAAATTTTGAATCGTAAAACAATGGCTAAAATCTCTTTTTAACCGTTGAGTAGTTGATTGTGGACCACTCGAGCACCGAGTGAAATCTAACAATTGAAATTTTGTTTTCTGAAATTCTTGTTTTAGATTCCACCATATCCTATGTTTGAGGCATCGGTCTATAATGGGAAAACTACAGGTGAAGATACCTAGCGAGGAAGTTCCTGCTGGATTTTGACTTGTTTGACTACACAGGTATGTTCCTCGAGGCCCAAGGTAAAGATTTTCTTGCTGCTTGAAATAAAGCTTAATTAAAATCCGAGGTTTGGGTAAAACTTCATTCTGTAATTAAAGTACCACCAAAACCTTTACCAAGTTGTGTTTTGGCTTCAAGAAATAAGCTAAAAAGACAAACGCCATCTAAGTACTCTTTTTCTATAACTAAACATTTAATTTACAATGTAGTAATGAGTCTCTCTTGCACTCTAACCTGAGACCTCTCCCCTTCTTTTGTCATGTATCTTTGAAACATTGAGCAATTTACTACATGAGTTAAGCATGATAAACAATAAGATTAAATAATTGTTTATTTTTTCTAAAAATGTCAAACTTTAAAATTTATCAAATTTTGATATAATAGATTTTACAATAAAAATTTAAAAACATATGCTTTATTTAATTATCATGAAATGAATGAATAATGAGTGTTTCGATTTGATCATAAATTATATGTATAAAAAACATTTAAAAAATACATTAAGTAAAGTAAAAATGTAAATATTTAAACTTTTTTATTTAGCAAAAAATTTCAAAAATCCAATAGGTGAAAAAAGTTAAAAAACTAACAGCATAAATTGCTTTCCGCCAAAAGTTAAAAAAATAAACACCACCTAAATCAAAATTTAATTGGAGATTAAAACATATTTGCCCTAATTTGTCCAAATATTATGTTAGATTCGGTTTGGGTCCTCATTCTCCCCAAATTGTACCCATAGTAGATAGAATTCATACGGTATATATTACAAAATGAAATAAATTGTCAAAATAAAAATGATGTTAGTAATTGAGTGGTTGCAAATAAGAAATAAAATAAAATGGAAATTTGATTTAACCATATAAATTATTAAATCAAAGTCGTTTCTGAAGAAATGACATAACCATATGATTTACTGAAGTTTTGTGAGTAATTGTCAACACGTGTTGAATTTGAAGACTTAAATGCAGGTTGGATGCAAGCTGTATCAAGTCCATTTAATAGAAAAGAAACGTGCGAAATTCACCGATGAATTTAAATAAAATAATGTTTTCATGACTTTTCAAAAACTCAGTTAACATACCATATAAATTAAATTCATTAGTTTGTAACTATATGCCTAGGAGCTCATAGTATCTAACTTATGTAGCATAACGTCGTACCGTTTAATATTTTAAAAAAATAGAACATTGGGAGGGAAGATAAGGGGATCCCGGGTTAATAGAGACAGTTTAATACCTTATAATTAAAGTATTTAGTTATCAAATAAATAAATTATCCTTATAGAAACTCGAATTTGGGATACCTCCTTATATCTTTTTTTTTTTAAAACGTTGAAAGCTCAACTAATCAGCTAGGAATAATCAAACCATTTCCTTTTCTTGTTCATATTATTTTTTAAAAAGCAAGAATGGTGGGTTTTGACAATAATTATAATTTGGTGTACGTGACCTATTTAATTTAATTTTAATTTAATATTTATATTATAAATAAATAAAGATATTATATTTTATAATTTATTTTATTATAAATTATTATTATTATAAATTTAAATTTAAATTTAAAAATAAAAATCAATATATGTTTAAAAATCAATATTTTTAAATTAAAATATACTATTTTAAAATAAGTTTAAAATAATATTATTATTAAATAAAAATGTCTAAAATTGTTTTTTTAATCCAAATTGTACACAATACCCAAACATGTCCAACAAAAATTCCAATAACACTAATCTCATACTCATTTTATCAAGAGCGAGTGGGAACCCGAAAAAACCTACCCGTTTATATATATATAGAGAAAGAGAGAGAGAGAGTTCATGAATGGGAACATATTGAATAATTTCGTTAATTGTGATGCAATCAATAAATTGATTTATGAGAAAGAAAATGGTCTATACAATTATTTCGATCATTAAGAAACTATCAATTTGTAAACACTTCTCATTCATCTTCCTTAAACCTAGTATCGTTATATATCAACTTTCTCTTATAGCCACTCATATTCATTAAGTAAGCATATATGATTTTAGTGCGTGCCGGTTTTAAATCATGTCATATTTATTTCTATCAATTTATTCCTTACAAAAAAACTTATTTCATATAAATTTGAGTTTTATCTTGTTTATCGTGATTTCATTGTCTTGTTATGATGTTTGGATCAGTATCGGCTTGTTACGATATTTTGTTGTTTTTTATCGTCTTGTTACCGTATTTTATTTTTGTATGGATGATTCAAACGAGTAAAGTATATTCGATCATACAAATACGATAAATTAGATTATGGACGTTAGTGTGTTACATAACTAGAGTCAAGTATTCTAGTTAATGTAGTGTTATCAAATATGTATTGTCGCCCTACCTAGCAGGCTGAAGATAGGGGCGACACTTGAGACTATGACTACTTTTACACAGACTTTTCATTTGTGGGCTCATTTTAATAAACAATCGTATATCGTAATATAACTTGTAAAACCTTCATAAATCGTAGTGGTGTTTAAAATGTCCTGTATATATACATGCCTGAGTCCCATTTACTTGTGTTTACACAAACTCTACTATTACAAAAACTTTACATTTACATTACAAAACAGAATAAAAAATCTACATCAAGTGGACTCCTATTGTTGTGTTGGCCCTAGTGGATGCGAAATGCCTCAGATGTCCTCTTCAATACCTACACAGATGAAACACCCGTTCTATAATAGATTTTTCATATAACATAATTATTATAACAAAATTTCATATATCCCGTATGAGTTCAGAACAGAGATCTTGTACAGAAGGTACCCGTAGGTACATTACCTGACTTTCTAACATTGGTGGGCTCATTTCAATAAATAAATCTATATATCATAATATATAACTTGTAAACTATCAGTAGTGTTTAGATCTCTTGTATATACGTATGAGCCCCATTTGCCAGTAGCACATGAGCTCACTATTACAAAACTTTACATTTATATTAAAACGGAATAAAATCTACGTCGAGTGAACTCTTTGTTTGTTTGTGTTGGCTCACAGCGGATCTGGGAATGCCTCGGATGTCTCTTCAGCCTACACGGATGAAACACGGTTCTATAACATATTTTTCATATAACTTATAATTCTTATAGCAGATTTCCTTATCTCGTAGGAGTTCAGAACAGAGATCTTGTACAGAAGGTACCCGCAGGTACATTACAGAACATAACCGATTTCTTATGTTTTTTTATTATTCATTATTCAGATTCTTATCATATAAATGTTTATGCGTAGCCAGACAAAGTAACAATGAATGAGGGGCCGGCGGTGGAGTATCAGAAGGAATGCAGCGGTATGCGAACGAGGGAGGCGTGTTTGCCCGCATTAACGGATGTGTCGTAGTACAATCTCTGGGGAGTGTCGTCGCACTAAGCAGTTTTTATTCATTCTTGTCCCGGTCTCGACATGCATACAATTATATCTATTGAGCTTGTTATATTGTTCTTAAGACATTAGCAAATGAGATGTGAAAGCAATGTCTACCAGCGACACGATCGGCGGTGAAGCTTGGCTTGCCTCTGCCCGGCCAGATATAAACATTTCTCATATAACTTTATATTTGTACGGACCTTTTCATTCACTTGTTAGGATTCTCAATTAATCAAATTTTATGCCTAAATATCTTCCATTAGGAGTCCAAACAAAACAGTAACAAATTATAGAATTAACTGAAGAAATAACAAAACTGGAGCTTTAGCTTGGCCTAGACATAGCTTGGCCTAGGCGTAGCAGTGCTACGCCCTGGGTGTAATTCGCTGGCGTGGGGTGCTCTCTGCAGGTGTGAGGGTGTCGACGGGGGGAAACGTAAATGGCGGGATTTAGCGATTTTAGGAAATTTCCTTCAGGCAAAACCAACTCAACCAAAACTCAAAATAAACCATAAAACTCATCTTATACCAACCAACATTTCTAATAGGATTTTCTTACAACTTAGACAAAAGGTTTCATACATATAGGTTACATAGTATTAATCCGTACACATAGTTTCCATACCTTGATGTTGAACCTTTAACTAGCTTCATGCTGTTCACTTTCTTCTTCTTCTTCTTCTCTTCTCTCTTTCTCCTTCTCCTCACCGGGAAGCCCTAGCCTTCAAAGCCAAAAAGAGATATTCTAAGACCATGTTTGGTCTTATCCCCGATTTTAGCTTACTTTTTTGTTTTGCTTGTTAGTCCTCAACTCTCACATCTGTTGCAAGGCTGAGCTTATCACAATTTCTACTTTAACATACACTCTTATTGTTTACTTGACCTTTAAGTCCTCATATTGCAAATTACCAATTTACATAGTACTTCAATTTCCAAAAATACAAATTTTACTTTTCTTATATTACAAAATTGCAATAAGGCTACTAGGGTTTGATTTGGGGTGTTATGACTCCTCCTTAGCAAATGTCATTCTCAGTATACAGATCGAAGGAATTGTAAGGTACTATGCCCTCATTGTTGATTATGGTTCCCAAGTTGCTTCCTTCCATACCATGTTGTAAAGCACCTTTACCGAGAGAGACTTGTTTGTTCTGTTTGTTTCACTTCGATCTATAATAGTTTACGCTCTTCATCAAAAGTGAAGTATAATTTCACTTGTTTATCTTGTGCTGATAATGCCATGCGATTCAGTATAACATTATTTCGAGAAGCATTGACATGAAACACATTATGTAATTTGTGAAACTCAGTAGATAAGCAATCTCTTGGTCGATTATTTATAAATCTCTATACGGTTTGATAAACCTTGGACTTAGTTTCCTTTCTTAAGTCAGATGCTTCCTCCTTAGCGATACTTTCAAAACCTTATCTTGACCGTACTCTATGTCATTTCTTTGGTCCTACATAAGACTTTGTCTATCACTAGCGACACAACCTTTGTTAATAGTCAAGACTTTTATTTTGTCTCTTTCCTCAGTCAAGACCCGATTACTTCATGCTCATTCAATTATGTCAACATCTGAGGAGTTTACATTTTCTTCCATACAAGGCTTAGTGAGGCGCCAATACAAATACCGACTAATACTTGTTGTTATAAGCGGAATTCCATGAAATATATCTATTCAACTTCGGGAAAATCAACACCTGACCGAAGCATATCTTCTAACACTTGGAATCACTTTTTCGGATTGTCCATACATTTGTGGTTGGAAAGTGGTACTAAAAAAAATTGATCGAGTACCCGGCTATTTGTAATTCTTTCCAAAACGCCAGCGTAAATTGTGGGTGCGATGAATCTCTGACTGATAGTGGAATCCCATGCAGGCCGAACTATCACCGTTCACATACAACTCACCTTCTTAGAATTAAAGGAATAATAGTCATGTTGGTTGGTAGAAGTGAAGCGAACTTTGTGAGTATATCTACGATTACCAAAATTGAATCATGTTTTCTTTAGGTGAGGGGAAAATCGGATACAAAATCCGTAGTTATGTTGTCACACTTCCATTGTGGAATTGGAATGAGATTTAACAAACCGGACGGTACTTGATGTTCAGCTTTTACTTGCTAACAAGTCAGACATTTAGATACATACTCTACGATATCCTTTTTCATCCTTACCGACAATAGTCTTGTTCAAATCTTGGTACATTTTGTTACCCTCAGATGCATGGTGAATGCGGTGTGTGAAGCTCTTACGCCGATTTCTTTTTCAAATCTTAGACATTTAATACACATAATTTGCTCTTATAATACAAATCGCCTTTATCATTTATACAATAGTCAGTCTTGTCTCAATTTCTAACTAAATGTACACTTTCTTGTAACTTGATATCATCTTGCTGAGCATCAATCATCATATGTTTCCGTCGAGGCACAGTGCTCGATTAGGCTAACAAGCTCCATCCCTTGCGAATTTTCCATGCACAGTGTTTCAAGGACAACCCAGAAATTGTTTTTCTAGCAAAGCATACGCCACCACATTAGCTTTTGGGGTGGTAATCAATTATGCAATCATAGTCCTTGAATAATTATAACCCGCAAGCGTTGCCGCCAGTTCAGTTTCTTCGAGGTTAACGGATACTTAAGACTCTTATGATGCGTAAATATTCTACATTTTATCATATAGAGTAATGTCACGCATTTTTAAGCGAACACTACTGCTGCCAACTCCAAATCATGTGTGGGATAATTTTGCTCATGTGGTTTCATCTGTCTGGAGGCATATGCCACTACTTTTCCATCTTGCATCAATACACATCCCAAGTCTATCCTTGAGGCATCACTATACAAAGCATATTCTCTACCTTGAGTAGTAGAGTCAACACTAGTACTTCGTGATATTTTCTTTGGTGTTCAAAACTTGGCCGTACTTGTCATCCCATGAAACTTCACCCTTTAGAATGACTTTGTAAGTGTGGAGGCTATGTGGAGAATCCTTTTATGACAGTCATTAATAGCCCAGCTAAACCCAGAAACTTCTCACCTGTACATTTCGAGGTGGTTTCCAGCCTCCTGATTGTGATTTTCGCGGGGTCAACTCTAATACCTATGCGAATCTGATATGGCCTAGGAATAGCCTTCCTTAAGCCAAAAATCATTTAGCTTTGCAGCTAAACTTTTTTCTCTTTCGGGATGCCTTTTATCCTCAAATCTTGCTCTGATCTTATTATATATAATACTTTCCAAGATGTGTCTATGAATACCACTACAAATTGGTCCAAATAAGGGTGGAAAACCCTATTCATCAAATCCATGAATGCGGTCGATGGATTAGTCAACCCAAATGGCATTACTAAAAACTCAAAATGACCATATCGGGTTCTAAAGGCTGTTTTCGGGACATCAACATCTTTCATTCGAATTTGATAATATCCCGATTGCAAGTCTATCTTAGAAAAGACACTTGCTCCTTTCAACTGATCAAAAAGATCTTCTATTCTTGTCAACATATATTTATTATTTACTATTACCTTATTTATTTGTCGATAATCAATGCACATTCGGAGAGTGCTATCTTTCTTTTTAACAAACAAAATCGGCACACCCTAGGTTGAAACACTAAGTTAGACGAATCCCTTGTCTAACAGCTTCTGTAGTCGAGTCTTCAACTCTTTTAATTCAGTTGGGGCCATACGGTAGAGTGCCCTAGAAATAGGAGTCGTCCCTTATGCGGCTTGATAGGCAGTCGACTTCTCTTTGGGTGTGACCGATAAGCCAAAACTTCATAACCTTTTCTAAAGCGTCAGGCACAAAAGATTACATTGACATTAGTCGTCAGATACCATGTCTGATTATACGATAGGTGAGAATATTTGCCAATCTCTTGTTTTCTTATCACCAAATCGACTATGGCTCGATGTTTGGATAGTGATCCATCCCCAAAATAAATCAAACTCATGAAAAGGAAAA
>JAEQBH010003610.1:0-386275 GCA_016808115.1 Tetrastigma voinierianum
TTTTATTTCTACTGGAAGTATGATCTAGAATATTGCAACCCAAAAAAGAAGAAGATAAAAATCAAGAAATCAACTCAATAATAGATTAAGACAAACAAGATGTTAAATTTCTTCAATCCTTCCCACAATTCAGTTCTTCTAAAACTACTTTTCAAATTCAGAGGATATCTCTTCAAAGAATTCAACACCACTCCTAAGAAATAAAAAAGGGAAATCAAATGTAAAAAAATAAAAAATAGTTTATGTTCTTAAAGTTAACCCTCTAATGGCATATCCTTGGACCCAATTCTTCGTACTCTAACCAAAGAAAGAAAACCCTAATGCTTTGGTGAAATAGAGAGAACAACCAAAAACTAGGAACGTAAATTAAAATAAGATTCAAGATCTGCGGACAAGGAAGAAGTCAAAGCTAGTGAGAGATCATAATGTAGAAAATAATAATTCGGCCATTTTAGATCCCTTAACTTTTGGTTTGTCAATTCTCTTGACTAGAGCAGTTTTTTTAATTATCAGTATTATTACGATTACTGGATTGGAAATAATAGTTTAGCCATTTAGACCCAATGGTTGAAGTGTGTGGATTACATATCCAAGAGAAGTAGATAACTCTACCTACCAAGAGAGGCTCCATAGTCTAATAGTCGTATTTGCATATTAAAATTGAGAAAAAGAATATCAAAATACAACCCAATTAAGGAAATCGTAGGCCATAAAAAGAATTTGAGGAAGTGAAATGGAAATACATGGGATTTCATCTAATCTATGGAATTTTAATGCAGAAAAGAAAAACCTTGTCAAAGACAATTCATATGGGAATTGGGTAGTGGATACCATATCACACCTTTTAGATTCAGAGCTAGCTCAAAAGGAATATGAAAAAAAAAAAAAAAGCTCCAATGTGAGACCCCATGTAGCATAAATCAAACATGGAAACACTATCCTACTCTCACATCCTCATATATAAAGCAGACCACCACAAGTGGAAGAAGAATAATAAAAAATTCTCACAGGATCGAATCTAAATTACAAAAATGCTATGCCGTGATCTTTCACAGAAGGCAAGTCTCACAGAAAGAAAATCTTAAAGTAGAAGATTAGATTCACTTGCATTTCACATGTTTCTAATAGAAAATGAGAAAATGAAACCACCAAATGGAGGTGTCACCAATCATCTCAGCTCCATGATCATTTAATAGAAGCCAAGGTCCTCGCCTTCATTCTTCTTCACCATCATTTGAAGCTCGAGTATTTACCCGAAATATATAATTTATGGATTACCAAATAGTGGAAATACTGTGCTTAATATAATCAAATTATAAAGATTGTTAATTTTTATGAAGTTCTCTATTACCTTGGTAGTGTTATAAACTCCTTCTTGCAATTTAGAAGAATACTACGTAACAAGTAAGAACAACATATGTGGGCCTACCCATAGGTTAATGTCCCATCTTTGCAAGCCGTTGAACCGCTAAAGAAGCAAATTCTTTGATACTTTCTATGTTGCATACATCAGGACTAAAATATGGAAAAATAAATTATCATATTAAAATAAATTATTTAGAAGAGAATATTCTATTTATTTACATAGCCCTTGAACCATACTTCTCATGCAAGTATATTACACATTGCAAGGATAAGTTGAAGCAGATTCTTTTTCATCCTGTTAGGTAATGGAACAAAGGAACTACAAGCCTCTTGTTGGTGGCCCACGTAATGGCACTCAAAATGCCACCAAGAAAAAGGGTCATGATGGAAAATTATTCTTAGGTCTATGTAGTAATTTTGATTAATTTTTAAATTTCAGATTCTCGCTTCCACCGACTTTCACAGATTCAGACAATTGGTGGAAAACAAAAGGTCAGATAAACGGTTATTTATACTAATGTCATGATTATACAAAGGAAAAACTAGGATTAAGGTAATTGGAGCATCAACAAGCATAAAAATGGTACACTCAAGAAAATCTCTCAAAGCTCTTTAATGAGAGATGTAACAAATGATTTCGAAGTGAGAAGCTCATAAATAGCCGTTAAGCTTTTAAATGAAAATCGAGAGTGAAACTATCATTAGCATAGTAGTTTCATCCATTCAAGAAACTGGAATGGCTGGCCATAAACCAGTCAATCTAGACCTTCTTAGTAAACCATTGAGTGCATGGAAACTTCGATTTGTTCGGTATCCAACCTTCCAGCTCATTAAAAATGCACAAGTTCACCTTTAATTTTCCTAATTGAATGTTTGTGTTTTAGACATGATAAAAAAATTGAAAACTGCTGACATGCTCCTCATGCATCTGAAAACTCTTTTGATCCAATAATTGCATTGAGTCAACATCAGTTCTTTCTACTTTAAACATATTTCATCCTTTCTTTAAAATAAGACAAAACAATTTAAGGTTTCAATGAAGTAAGCTTTTAATCAAAATTGAACTGATTTGCAATTCTTATACCCTTTTTTATGCAATCCTGCTTAATGCACCTCAAGTCACAATTTAAAAGGATCTCATCCCAAAAGGGAAAAGGAAAATATAGTTAAAAGCAAGCACTTTCAAGGGGAAAAATGAAATACATGAAACAACATGAAAGCTAGACAAAATCAAAGACCTATAACACAACAAGAGAACTATCAACTACCCTCCTTTATTTTTAGTTTTTTATTGTATATAGAAAAAACCCATTCCCCACAATCTACCTTGAGAAAAAGACATTACTCAGAAATAGAAAATCAACCTTGTAATTAATAAACATCATTGATGGATCTAAGCTCATTAAAACTAGACCCTAACATTCCTCATCTTCAAAGGCATCACATCTTGAAAGTGATACTGCTCTAGAGAGTTATAATTATGTGGTTTATAAAGAACCCTTGACAGCCCACAACTTGTGGAAGGCAATATCCATCCACCAAAAGATTAACTATTTTCCAAATCAAAATTTTCAATTAACCATCTCAAACACTAAACCTAGCGAGATCAACTGTATATCAAACCAAAAATATACATATAATAGACCATAGGAAACATCAGGCACTCAAGAGATTAACCATTTCATCACAAAAAATGTAGAAATCAATTTAGAAACCCCATGATAGTAACCATTTCACAAATTCAAAGAACAAGTTAAACAGAGAACCTAAATCCTAATGAGATTTAAGTATAGAAAATGTAAAAAAAAAAAAAAAAAGAAGGAAAAGGAAAAACATCATTTCCGTAACGCTTGAAAACCCAAAATGTCAAATGAATTACTTCATAAAAATAAAAAAATAATAATAATAATAAAAAATAGAGCACTAACCCCATGAGATTAACTCGAGGTCGACCTTGCCGACAAAGAGATCACAAAGCAAATAAGGTCACAGATTTCATGAGATAAAGAAGAGTGAGAAGAGCATAAGGCTTCCTAAGATAGAAAACGATAATCTTGCTGCCAGCAAGCTATTTGCTAGGTGGACGCAGATCAAGAGGACACAAATACAAGTCATCAGGGTCATGCTTTCACATAGTACGTGGTTGACAACGACGAAAAGGAGGTGAATTTCACAAATTAAATGCAAGACCACGGGACCCTGATTCTCAAAGTGTTGGGCTGAGTCACAACTCATTGACGGAAGTAAACCACCCAAATCCATGTAGATAGAGAAAATATAAGAAAGGAAGAGAGAGAGCAAGAAAGACATAGCTTTTGGGTTTTGGGTTAGAAATGAGACTTCACCTATCAGTATGAGGTTAGGGTTGGGGTTGAGGTTTAAGAGGAAACATTGAGGCAATGGGCTTTGGCAAATGGGTATGTGGTTTCGGTTTTGATATTTTAAATTAAAATAAGAGTCAATATTTTTAAAAATTGGGCTACTCAATGATGTGATAAATAAATGCCACACACATTTTTTTCATAAGCGCTATCCATTTGAGCATCATTATTTAGTTGTGAGTAGCATTGCATTTAAAAAAATTGAAAAAAAGGGCTTTTAGTCAAAACTTTTAAACATAGACAAGAAAATTGAAAGTAAAGAATGAGGACACAACCGTGAAGAAATACATTTTAAATTTTGTCCTTCATTACCGTCTTGAAGTTCTAATGATGCCAACATCTATGTCTAAATGATCTCTAAGAACCACATGGTCTTGGGCAATATATATAAATATATAAATGATCTCCAAATCATCTCTAAGTCTAAATGCCATCATCTATGTCTAAATGATCTATAAGCACCACATGATCTTGGGAAATATATATAAACATACCCCCTCGTTTCCAAGGCCGCCTTTAGTAGTTGATATTCATCAAGTCGCACATACAAAGAGTTAAGAAAACAAAACAATGAACAAATGAAATTACAAAAATCTTAAAAATACAAGACATGGTAATTATGTTATAATCATGAAAATCTTAAAATTACATATATTATGAAAATCTGCAAGTATAACTATGGAAAACCTTATAGAATTTACTAGTATACAAGACATTCCAATCCCAGATTAGAAAATACTACAAAGAAGAATTTTAAAAATAATAATGTTAAAATAAAATAAGATATAACTATTTTGATACAAAACAGATAACTATGAAGGTTCAAATTTTTTAGATTGGTAAATTAGTTACAAAAATAAATAATAACAGCAATAACAAAGACAAATGAGGCACAAGCATAAAATTTCCCAAAGACTACAAACCGTATTCCACCAATGACTATCAGAAATCGTAGTGTAACTCATTAATTACATTTAAAAATCACCCGCTAATAGAATAAGTTAAACAATAATAATATTATATCCTTGCTTATAATGGTAGTATGTTAAACAAAAATTAAATTGACTGAGACAAACAAAACAAGTCAAATAATGATGAGAAATGACAAAATAAGAGTCATGGTTAGATAAAAAGGAAAAGAATCCAAAAGTAGATTTAAGAAAGAGGATACATACGCAGGACTCTTTGAGGAAATATCTCATGTGTGAGACATATCTGATGGTTCCACCATAGCCTCTAAAAGCCTGAACCAAAATAACAAATAGTACAAACATTTATGCACAACCTAAAATCATCAAAATGACCCAAAAAATTGCTAAGAAGAGGAATAAGTTCATATTTTTATTTCAAGATTCAAAACAGGGGAACATTGAGTTCCCTCTCCCCCTCTGCAAACATATGAAGCCTCAAGGCTCGCTAGAGCCAACTCCCCCTCGAGTTTTCTTCTCTCCTCAAACGACCTCTGGAAAACAAAGATGCACACTATGCATGAAACTCCGGCTAAGCCAAAGAAGCCGAACAAAAGAAGATGATGGTTTGTGAAACCTAAGAGAAGGCTGCCTATGAAGACAGAGGGCATCTCCAGAACTGCGTTGATGGCACTGGTCCAAGAGAGGCGTGTTTAGTTTTCGAGTTTGAGCTAAACTTGAGTAAAATAAACCCAACACGTAAAACCAGCACCAGCTACCATTAATGCTACTCATTCTTTTCGCAACCCATCGTATCCTCCTGAGACTCTTCTTCAATGTACCTTCCAACTTCACGACTCAACTCTGGGTTCACAAGTCTTAGATTTGGTAGCAGCTTCTTCCTGTTCAGTCTGACCAACTTGTTCAACACGTCTACGGCTTCTCCACCTCTCTCCCTAACGAGCAACCACCGCAACGATTCCGACATGAAGAGGAGTAAGGGAGATGAAGGAGGGACATGATTCTGTAAACATTTCTTCAAGAGGTTCTTGAGAGGAAGGCGATCAAGGGGAGGGAGAGGAAGCTAATGGTGAAGCAGAAGAAGAAGTCGTATTGGCTGATTTGGCCGCGCCATTTGAAACCTGTAACTTTCGTGAAGAGGATGTGAGACAACAATCGGGCATTGGGGCCGAAGCCCTCTATAATCAACCCATGCTCAGATTATCCACAATCGAAACCCTAGAAATCTCCCACATTACTTTGCCCTCATCTCCGGGTTGGAAAAATCTAACGAGTTTGGCTGCAATCACAACCCATTTTTCCTTGAAGGTTTCCACGTGAGGAGTGTCTTCCGAGAGAGCACAAAAAGGCTGCTCCCATTTTCCTCACGTTTTGGTACAACATTGGCCTGAGGATCGTGAACACGGCACTCGGGGGAAGGTGCTCTAAAAGAGGGATATTTATACCCATAATTCACAACACAAAGCACCACCGTAAGGGAATTTATGGTATGACGTTTGAATAAGCCTATGGTGTATCAAACAATATTTAAATAAGTTAGAAACGTCATAAACTAAAAAATCAGTATGATAAACAATGACATTTCTAATAAGCGCCATATATCTTACGTTCGAATCTAAATAATGTCGCTTCTTTAAAAGCGTCATGAACCAAGTGTCATTATTTTAAGTTTTTGTAGTAGTGATAGCTAATGTTCCAATGATAATCAACAACATAACCATGACATTACCGCAAACCTATTTAGTCCCTAGTATAAGTTTGTATCTTTTTATTTTAGGTTTAAATTTTGTACATTCTTTACAAGGAGGTATAACAATACAAAATAACCAAGTTAGCTTTCACCCAAAAACTACAACAATTGCTTATACAAACACAGAAAATAGAATCAATAACATAGTTTCTCATTATACAAATAAAATAGAAGAAATAAAAGATGGTATAGTTAACATTATTCAAAATTTAAAACTCATTAAAATTAAAAAACCTTTAGTTCAAGCGTAGTGGGAATTATAGGAGAATACCTCAAAAACATTGGAATAGGGAATAAAACAATTTGTAAAATACCAATAAAAATCCAGATTTAGCTATAAAACGCGATATTGTACGTAACCTGTAGATACAAAAGAATTTAAAATACAAATAAGAATTATTACAAAATAACCTTATTAAACCAAGTTTTAGTCCTCATAGATCAGCTGCATTTTAGTTAGAAACCATAGAAGAAAACGAGGAAAAGCTAGGGATGGTAATTAATTATAAAAGATTAAATAATAATACTTATGACGATGCATATAAAATACCTAATAAAGACTTTAATTAATTATATTCGAGGATGTAGATATTTTCTCAATTAGATTGTAAGAGTGATTTTGGGCAAATAAGATTAGATGAAGATAGCAAACCATGGACTCAAGCTTTCTTGTCCTCGTGGGCTTATATGAATGGAATGTAATGCCATTTGGATTAAAGAATCGCCTCAAATATTTCCAACGTAATTCATGGATAGAATATTTAGTAAATACTTTACCTTTGTATATATTGATGATAGTCTCTCAGATTCTCTAAAACTTTTCATGAACATATAAAACATTTAGAATTTGTTTTTGAAGAACTTATAAATAATGGGTTAATAGTTAGTAGAAAGAAAATAGAGTTATTTAGAAATCAAATTGAATTCTTAGGATTAGAATTAGAAAATGGTCAAGTAAAACTCCAAGAACATATAGTACAAAAAATCAATAATTTTCTAGACAAACTAAAAGATTTAAAAACCCTTCAAAGTTTTTAGGATTGTTAAATTATGATACCTTATATTAAAACCTAAGTCAATTAGTCGACTCCTTATAAGAAACCAAAATTACAAGTGTTAAAATATTTTAACCAGAAGATATTAAATTAGTCCTAAAGATAAAAGAACTTGTGAAAATCTCCTAACTTTACATCTCCTATTAGAGAGTGAATATAAAATAATTCAAAACAGTATGCAAGTCCAACAGATTCGAGGAATTCTTTTGTGAATTAACCAATAATTTAGAAGAAAACTAGAGATATCAGAAGGGAACTTTTAATGAATATCAAAAGAACTCTTAGTTCAACAGATTTAGAAATAGAAGCTATAATTTTAGTTCTAGAAAATTTCTCAATTATTTTTAAAACCAAGAACAATTTATTTTAAGAACCGATTGTGAAAAATATTAAAAATTCTTGAAAATAAAATTCTTCAAATTATCTACAAAAAGATGGATAAAATTTCGTAATGCTTTAACCGGTTTTAAACCCAAATTTGAACATATAAAAGGAAAAGATAATAGACAAATAGACAAGTTAAATAGACTTTATATAAATGAATGGTTATTTATGACTAACTTTTTGTTTGGGGAAAATGGCTCAAGGAGAAATTCAAAAGCAACATTTCAATTTGGAGCAGATTAGTTTAAATGAGTTTTAAACTCGAACCTTTAATTTCAGTCTTTGTATTCCCCAGAAAACCTTTTTGAAGAACATAAAGTAATTGTTGACTAACCTTTGGTCTTTAAAACCCCCAAAACTTTCAAAACAAAAAATTTAGAATATGCTTATGGAAAAATGTTTCATTTGGCCAACATCTTCAAAATTTACAGAACTAGTTTGTTTGTTTTGAGAAACAGAAAAAATTCCAAATTCTTAGAAACCGAAGAAAAAGAAACAAAGAAAAGCCATATGAGATTTAGAAACAAAGTTAGAATCTTTGAACAATGTCAGCAAAACCGATTTAATTAATATGATTAGAAAATCGCCCTTCTGACCGAACAGTTTGAAAAACTTGTAATTAAAAACAAGTTCGGATATGATATTTATAATAATATATAATCTTTCTTTTTAGATAAATATTATGAAAAAGTATTTAAGAACTAGTGTATATTGTATGAACAATTTAGAATAAAAAACAGTGGAATTAAAACAGGATATATGGCTTACCATGATCCTGATTTATTTTTCGTTGTTTATTTAGCTTATTTAAATATGTGTTTTTTAGATCAAAAATATTTAGAACTCATCCCTGAACTGATGGATCAAGGGATTTTGAAAAACATATTTTTAACTAGTATTTATCAAGTACCTAACAATTTTCCTGAAAAACTGAAAAATATTGTTGAATATCTTTTTAGAATCGAAAATCATGTAGATATATCTTTTGAAACCATACCACCTTTATTTAGAACTGATGGAAGCACAATACCTGCTTATCATCATATATATATCAAACACAACAAAGAACCTTTAATGCAACCATGACTGAATGGGAAATAGCCCGTTCAAAAGAATTTCACCGTATATTATAATAGGTTTAGAGATTTTCAAATTTTTATTTTAGAAAAACCAAATATATTTTTATCTAATTAGCGAAACCCCAACCATGTCAATTTGGAGGCAAACCTTACAAAAATTTTGAACTGAAAATTTTTATAACTTGAAAAACGGGGATTTTATAAACCCGGCTTTGGGCGGATTCACCATAAATGTCATCGTCGCGATGGCGCAAAGTTAAGGAAGAGAGATCTAGATCTGAGAGAGTTATGCAAACTGATGCAATGGGAGGATAATGAGACATCAAGTCTCCACAGCATTGGTCAACCTTTTAACTTGGCCATTAGCGACTTTTGAGACCAAGTTTATCTTGAGCTCGCTCAGAAGTGACAAATAAGAAAACGTGTTAAATTCTTGAAGCCATGAAGAAAAGACAAAAAGTTTTGTTGATGTTACTTGTCAACTTTTCATTTATTAAGTCTTTATGTAAATAGTTAAAGTGTATAGGATATCAATTGTCCTTTGAGGACACATGTATCATTCATTTAATGTTTAGGTAGATTTTTTTTACTTTTTAAATTTGTCTTTAGTGTGTAAGAAGTCTATAAATAAGGTCTTTGCTTGCATGTAGAGAAGGCATGAGTTATGAATGCCATATGAGTTGAAAGAGTTTAGAGTTTGAGTAATAGAGAGAGAGTTTAGTAAGAAAGAGAGTTTGTACAGAAAGTTTTTAATCAAAGTTTGAAGAAATAAATTGTAAGTATTTCTTTTCAAATCTCTTGTGTTCTTACTTTAATTTTTGTTAATTTTATTTATTTAGGGGAACAAAGGGGTAAAAAGATAAGCAAGGGAAATGGAGTTTTGATTTTAAAATTTGTTTATATAATAATAATCCAACCTACATGGATCACATTTATTATTATCTTTCTTATACAAGGAAAATTTTCTTAAAAATTAATCTTTGAAACCCACATGTTTTGAAAGCGAATTTTAAAACTAGAGTCTTTAGTCTTAACCCATGATCTTTGACCCGTTATAGTCATGGATAGGCGTTTTAGGGAGACTTTGTGCGGTCTTGGTGGGGGGGATTTATCTATGATGCAGTGATGTTTTATTATTCTTAATTTAAACCGGGTGTTTTGGGAAGACCAGCGAATGGGTTTTGTTTTAGTATAAGAGGGAAGAATGGAATCATTTCTTGTTCTTCTATGTCTACTACATTAACATGTACATATTCAGTTTCACTATTAGACTCTGGTTCAATATTTATGGTTTTGTAATCTCCAAAAGTTATACTAGCACTTCCATCTTTATTTTGATATATACTACTAGAGGTTGGATGTTTTGTTTTAAGTTTTATTTATTTGTACAATTCCCATTCTCTTCCTAATAAATAATTTATTTCTAAAGGTTTTGCTTCAATCTTATTTACAGTTTTGCTACCAAAAATTTTTACTATATCATCAAATTCCATCATACATTTTAAACTTAAAGCATTTGTTGTTTTTCCAATAAATCCTATAGCTACACTAAGGTTTTTACTACCAAGTTCCATATCATATCCTTTTGTATTTATGGTTATTTTTATTTTTTCAGTAAATTCCCTAAGATCTATACAAAACTGTGGGATGCAACCTATAACTGCATAATTTTGATTCATATTTACTTACACTTGCTTGGCTAAAAGAGGCTCGTCTAGTGAATTATTTCTAGTATCTAAAGGTTAATATTTACAAGAACTCCCATTTCCTTTCTATGAAGTCCAGTATCCCTATTAAAATTACTCCTAAATGCATATATTTGCTCCCGGTTTTTATTTTCAAAGTTTTTGTTTTATTTCTGAAGAAACTAAGTCTAAATATACTATATTTCTAATTGAGCTTATGGTATGTTGGCTAAAATCGCATTATTTTGGGACTTTATGAACTAAAAGGTTTTTTGTATGGAGTTACTTCTTTTTATTGCCTTTTTCAATTTTTTCTTCCTATAAATTCCCTTGACATTTCTTTTGGTTTTTCTTACTTCTACAATTTCATGGTTTTTACTTAAATTTCTAGGTTCAAATGGATTGATTTTAAGAATTCTGCACCTAGTTTTTGGTTTTTCTCCTAAACTAAGTTTTCAAATTATTGGAAAATATTTTCTATTTTTTCTTCTAATTTACTAGTTTCCTTAACTAATTGTTCAAGTATTTGATCTACTTTTTGATTAAGTTTTTCTAATATTTCTTTCAAATTTTGTTGTTCAATTTTTATTTTTTCTATTTCTTTTCTACAAAATTTATCTTCCTTCACTAAATGTTCTTTTATATAATCTAAGTTGCTTCTAATTAAATTAAAATGTTTAAAGTCTTCCAGCTTCTTTTCTAATTCCTAAGGTTGTATTACACAAATCTATTCTTCTTTGTTGAATTTCTTAAACTTTTTCTAAATTTTTTATATCTCAGTCACACTCAAATGGTTTTCTTTCGTGCTTTTTATGTTCTTCTAATACTACTTTGGTTATTCCTAACTGAATTTCTACAAGGTTCTTAAAATATTTAATTTCTTCTTTTTTAAACTGAGGATTCATTAATTTCTACAAGGTTTCACAGCTTATTTCTTCTTTTTTCACTAATTTCTACTTTCTAAGAACTTGAACTACTAACATAAGAACTTGAACTACTAACATAAAGATTATCTATATAATATTTTACTATTTCAGTTTTAACTATGGTTTCAGTATTAAAATATTCTTCGTAGGTTTCTTTTATAGTGTTTTCGTATTCACACAAATATTTAAGAACCTACAAGGTTTTGAATATCTTTAGTAAGGTTTTTTAACGGTTGTTCTTAAAGCATGCAGTTTATCTAATTTTTTCCTAAATTCTTCACGCTGAATGTAAATTCTATTACTAAGTTCTTTTATACGATCATAATCTAAATTATAAACACTAGGAGGATAAGGAATAAAAGACATAAAATAAACAAACAATTACTAACATACAAATTTTCACAATTTGTATACAAATATCAGTCTTAACAAAATCACACAAAATTTTCACAATATCATAAACATACAATTTTAAAATGGTTTTTTCACAATATGACTTTAAACGGGGTAAGATAAAGCTTGGTACTCTGGAATTTAATTTCAAAAGTTTTTAAATAATAATAATTAACATACAAGTGCTCTGATACCATTCTTCCCTCTTATACTAAAACAAAACCCATCTCACAATCTCTCCTCAAAACACCTTGGTTTAAATTAAGAATAATAAAACATCACTTCGTGTCATAGGATAAATCCCCCCACCAAGACCAGACAAAGTCTCCCTAAAACGCCTATCCACGGCTAAAACGGGTTAAAGGTCATGGGTTAAGACTAAAGACTCTAGTTTTAAAATTCCGCTTTCAAAACATGGGTTTCAAAGATTAATTTTAAGAAAAATTTTCCTTTTGTATAAGAAAGATAATAATAACAGGATCCATGTAGGTTGATTATTATACTTAACAAATTTAAAATCAAACTCCATTTCCCTTGCTTATCTTTTTACCCCTTTGTTCCCCTAAATAAATAAAATTAACAAAAAATTAAAGTAAGAACAAAAGAGATTTGAAAAGAAATACTTACAATTTATTTATTCAAACTTTGATTACAAACTTTCTGTACAAACTCTCTTTCTCCTGCTATAAACTCTCTCTCTATTACTCAAACTCCTAAACTCTTTCAACTCATATGGCATTCATAACTCATGCCTTCTACGTACAAAGACCTTATTTATAAGACTTCTTACACACACTAAAGACAAATTTAAAAAGTAAAAAAATCTACACAAACATTAAATGAATGACCATGTGTCCTCGAAAGGACAATTGATATCCCTATACACTT
This sequence comes from Tetrastigma voinierianum, assembly GCA_016808115.1. Taxonomy (NCBI): domain Eukaryota; kingdom Viridiplantae; phylum Streptophyta; class Magnoliopsida; order Vitales; family Vitaceae; genus Tetrastigma; species Tetrastigma voinierianum. The sequence goes on from JAEQBH010003610.1 coordinate 12,836, forward strand.
TAGCCCCATTTACATAAAGACTTAATAAATGAAGTTGACAAGTAACATCAACAAAACTTTTTGTCTTTTCTTCATGGCTTCAAGAATTTAAAACGTTCTCTTATTTGTTTGTCTTCTAGTGAGCTCCCGAAGATAAACGGTTGCGGCTACTACGGGTTGTTTTTGCAGTGTTGACTACTGTTGCAAGATTTGATGTCTTCATTATCCTCCCATTGCATTTTCCAAGTTTGCATAACTCTCTGCATCTAGACTTTCCCAGAACTTTGCGTCATCGCTGACGTATGACATTTCACAGTGAATCTACGCCCAAGGCCCGGTTTATAAAATCTGTTCTTACGAGTTATAAAAATTTTTGGGTTCAAAATTTTTGTAAAGGTTTGGTTCTCCAAATTGACATGGTTGGGGTTTCGCCAATTAGATAAAAAAATATATTTCTGGTTTTTCTAAAATCAAAAATTTGAAAATCTCTAAACCTATTATAATATACAGGAAATTCTTTTGAACGGGTCATTTCCCATTCAGGTTGTTGTTGAGGTATTAAAGGTTCTTTGTTGTGTTTGATATATACATGATGATAAGCAGATACTGTGCTTCCATCAGTTCTAAATAAAGGTGGTATGGTTTCAAAAGATATATCTACATGATTTTTGGTTCTAAAAAGATATTCAACAATATTTTTCAGTTTTTCAGGAAAATTGTTAGGTACTTGATAAATACTAGTTAAAAATATGTTTTTCAAAATCCCTTGATCCATCTGTGACGCCCCATTCCCGAGGGTCCGTTGACAACCCGTCAACCCATGGAATACTCGTGAATGTAGGGTAACCCGACCCTACTCACGAAAATAGGGCAGAGTCTCCTTTGTACGAGGAGCTCTACCCGGAATACATAACACGACTCACACATCGATCACGTGAGTAAAGCGACCTTGGGCCCATAAATCAATACCCATCACAATACATCCAAACCAAATATATATCTCATTGTTTCAAGAGTTAATAATTTACTCTTATAAAACATATATTAAAATTCTAGAATCCTAATACATGTATACAATATAACACCAAAGCCCTGACCGACTTTCTTAAAAGCGATCTACAGGATGGCCAGTCTCTCGCACGCTCACGTACACCGAAGAATAATATCCCTCGATAGTGAGCTATCGCTCAGTAGTGGAATCACCCTAAATGGGTTACTCTCCACCTAAGTGCATAACAATGCTCCAATGAAAACATACATTCAAGTACATGTGTGATCCTACTTTAATGTCTACATGATAAACTCATACCCCGAGTCTTCACCGACTCCCTCACACTTGCCTAAGCCTCGTATGAGAAACCTTAATTTTCCAAAACAAAGGTATTTGTTTTTAATTGTGGACTACCCTCCGATATAAGTAGTGGAATGGAGACTCAGATGATCTTTTTAGTATTGGACAACCCTCCGATGTATATCCAATTGGGCGACTCGACGATTGATATTTTATATGGACTACCCTCAGATAAATATTGGTATTAGTCGACCCTACGAACCACTCTCTCAATAAACCACCTCATGCACTCCTCCTATCATTCTAGGGTCACTTATTTAGTGCATATGGACATGCATGATACCAATTCAATACAATTATATAACACATATAAATATATAATCATGCAAATATTGAGATAATTTAAATGCTGAAACATGTCATATAATTTCACAATCCATTACATCAAAATTAGTTCACGTGGGCTAATGATCAAACACGAGCAATTCAACTTGAATTACTCGATCAAACACGTTTTCACAAAAAAATTGATTTTCGTGTCACTATTCATGTGAACAGTGAAACCCTTGGGTCACTATTCACATCCAATTACCCAATATCGATTCCACTTCGTGAACCCGATTTCCATGGCCATTTCCGGCCTCATTCCAACCAAAACACATTTTATTTCATGATTTATGAAACAACACCCAAAAACAGCCCCAACACAGTCACGGACTGTCACGGGCCATCCATTTGAGCTCCATAATTCTCACACTCCGGTCCCAAGTTTTGGGACGATCGGCGGCGTTCGAGGCCTCGACCCAGCCCGAGCATCATAAAACACTTAGACCAGTGGCAAAAACCAGTAAGATTAATCCCTACCTCCCGCGGAGTTTGTCGAAACTCCTTAAATCCGGTACCCACGAAGCCCTCGCTGAGTAGAACCACTTTGCTTCTTGTCCCGACGAATTCCGACGGTCGGATTGCCAAACCTAGAGAGAAGTCTCTCACTCTCACTCTAAAACCCAATCTGGACCTTCACTACATCTCCTCCTCCCTCACGTTTTCTTTTCCCCTTTTTAGTTGTAGGAGACGGCACTATTTGGACTTTTATCCTATTATCATTAAATCAATTTCAATAATGCTAATCATGTCCTTTCTCTTGGATTTTTGACATTTGGCACTATCTCGGCTGTCCATTTTCATCATCTCTCTACTCATGAAACCTGTGTCACATGAGTACATGTTATATTGTACTTTTGTCACATCACAAGTCGTTTTCCGACACCCGAAACTTGATGCCTCGAAAAACGTGCAAATTCCAATTGTCTCGGAATTCGATGAAATTCTACGTGTTTGCTAGATTTCGTGAGACGATTCCAACGGCGAAATCCGTTTCATCATCCGAGATCTAGAGAATAAATTTTGGATTTTTGACCGAAATTATGATTTTGCCCTTTTTCCAGAAATTGGAATTTCTCGGATACACATTCTCCTCCTTAAAGAGGAATTTCGTCCGAGAATTCTGGACAATCATCACTCACATGCATATGTAACGTGCACTCTATCATGCATGTAAACTCATCATTTAATTATTAAACGACTAAACCACGTACCTTCATCCCTAAACAAGAAGGGGTAGGTGGCCCGCATCGTGTCCTCGCGCTCCCACGTTGACTCCTCCACTCCATAGTGCCGCCATAGCACCTCACTAGCCTCACGGTCTTGCGTCGCAAAACCTGATCACGGCTATCCAAAATGCCTGTCCCTCTCGAAGGTCCATCGGTGTCAACCTCAATGCGATACAATCCACCACATGAAATTTGGATCACGCGGGTATACTTAGAGCATGGAGCGTGAAATACCTGCGTGAACACGACATGCTGGCGATAACGCGCCAACCCGGTACTCAACGGTGCCTACCCTCACCGGTATCTCGAAGGTCGATGAACCTCGGCGATAAGCTTACCGCTTACCGAACGCCACCGCCTCTCTTAGGCATCACCTTCAAGAAGGCGTGATCCCCAACCTTGAACTCCAAAGGGTCGATGTCGCACATCAAGCATAGGCGCTCTTCTGCGGCTCCCGAGGCCATGATAAGGCTTATTTGTCATTATCAAGCTCACCTTCGAGAGAGGTGTCTCCTGTCGAGATCAGGGACCGATTGATGGAGCTCTCTCCCACCTTGGTCCAACATAACGGTGACCTGCATAGCCTCCCATACAATGCCTCATATGGTTCCATCTGTATACTCGCCTGATAATTGTTGTTGTAGGCGAATTCCACTAAGGGCAAATGATCTTCCCAACTACCCTTATGATCCAGAACGCATGCTCGCAGCATGTCCTCTAACACCTGTATAGTCCTCTCGGGGCCCGACCATGCGTACGGGTGAAAAGTTATACTCATCGTCAGCCGTGTGCCCATAGCCTTTTGGAAACTCTTCCAAAAGTGCGCCGTAAACCTCGGGTCCCTATCCGACACTATGGATACTAGTACTCCATGTAGCCGGACTATCTCTCGAATGTACAACCGGTAGAATCTCTCCAATGAGAAGGTCATCCGCACGGCTAGAAAATGTGCTGACTTCGTGAGTCGGTCCACTATCACCCATACCGCATCATGTCTCTGCGGTGTCCGTGGCAAGTGGGTCACAAAATCCATCGTGAAGCGTGCTCCCACTTCCACTCGGCTTCCTCCCGGCGGTGAAGTAGCCTTACAACCGGTGCTTTCGTACTTAACACCTGGCCGACACGTGAGACATCGTCGCCTGAAGTCCCTACGCTTCTCTTCATCTGCTCGATGGAGTGCGACTACGAGATCCTGGGTACATCTGCCGGTGTCACCTGGATGCACGACAAATCGAAGCGGTGAAACTCACACGAGAATCTCCTCTCAAATCGATCAGATTTGGAACCACTGCGGGTCCCCTATGTCGAAGACTACCGGCATGCAACGTGGGCGATCCGACCCTCGTCGCGAACATTGTGCGGTCACGTGGACACTATCTACGCATCCGCCAGCGGGACTTAATCACTCACGCTCAATAGAGGCGGTGCTTATGCTAAACTCCCAAGGTACCACGAGTCACGCTCGTTGTCTTTGCCTTGGCTGTCACTGCGGCTCGACATCGCCCGCTCTCGAGAAGCTATACTAGCCAACGCTCCTCGTGACTTCCGACTGAGTGCATCGGCCACCACATTTGCCTTACCAGGATGGTAATGCAAAGTGAAGTCATAATCCTCTAGGAACTCCATCCATCTGCGTTGCCTCATGTTGAGGTCATTGCGTGAAAATATACTTCAGACTTTACAGTGCAGGTACACCTCGAACTCCTCGTAGGTATAAGTAGTGGCGCGATCTTGAGGTGAAGACTACGGCCGCCAACTCCATGTCGTGTGTGGGGGTAATTCTGCTCATGATTATTCAACTGACAGGAACCATAAGCTACCCTCCGGCGCATCAAAACACACCCCCGATCAGGCACTCGAGGCATCACAATGCTTGTGTACCCCTTGTCCTATCTGGGACTATCAAGATAGGAAATTTGGTAAGTCTCTCTTCAACTCCTGGAATGCCTCCTTGCATCGGTCATCCCAATCAAACTTGACCTCCTTCCGGGTCAATCGTCGCCGTCGCGCTAGTCGGGAGAAATCCTCGATGAATCTCCTGTAGTACCCGGCCAATCCCAAGAAACTACGTATCTGAAGACTGACTTCGGTCTCTCCCGGCTTCATTCTGGCCTCGACCTTCTCTGGGTCGACTGACACTCCTGATGCTGACACCACGTGTCCTAAAAATCTCACCTCGGAGTAAAAGCCAAAACTTCGCACTTCTTGAACTTGGTGTCACCGACTGATGGTCTCTCGACAAGCGCAAAAGCGATCCTCCCGAGATACTCATGCTCCCGCTCTGGTAGGAGTAGATCGAAATGTCATCCTTGAAGGCTACGAAAAATTGATCTAAATAGGGTTGGAATATCTATGCATGAGATCCATGAATCTTCTGGCGGCACGTGCATTCGATCGAGGGCATCATCGTATTCAAAGTGCCATACTTGGCGTCCTAAGCGATGTCTTAGGATATGTCACGTATCCCGCAACCCTCGGCTGATGGTAACCCGGTCGCGAAGGTCTATCTTAAGGTAGACTCGCGCTCCTCTTGATCAAACAAATCGTCGATCCTCGGTAATGAGTGCGATTCTTGATCGTAACCACTGTTATTTACACACATGGTCGATACGCGGTCGAAGGGTCTTGTCTTTCTTCTTCGCCAAATAGAAGGCGGAGCGCCTCATGGTGAAGTCTTCGGTCTAATGAACCCTTTATCCGGTAACTCCACGTAGTACGGACTCGAGTTCTTTGCAACTCGGCGGGTGCCATCTATGCGGAGTCATAGAGATGGGTAAAGTACGAGGGGTGTAGCTTCGTGTCGAAGTCTCTGACCCTACGCGGAGCGGAGTCTAGGTAGCTCATCTGGAAAAATATCCACATACTCACACACTACTCGAGGTAGATCTAAGTTTGGTCTTTCCTTGTCCTCACAGGAATTGAGGCTCGCTAGCTGACAGTGCGTCACGACACTCGGACTGTTATCTTGTCTGGAAGCGAAATGTCATGCTTGTCCCTTGAAGTACCACCGCGATGCAGATCACTGCGTGTGGCGGTAACCCTCCTCGCTCACAATCGATACTTGACCACGGAAGCTATCGGCCAATCCATCGGGATGACATCGAACTTCGACATGTCCATGATCCTCGGGTCCACTTGTGAGTAAGTCCCCGAGATCTCTAACTCATAACCCTAGACATATCATTTATTCTCGCCCTAATCCACTGAGGAGAACTCACATACAAAGGTTCCTCAAGGTCTCAGCCTCTAAGCCCGACTTCCGATCACAAGCGTCGGCCCGATGAATGAATCTGAAGCACCCGGGGAATCAAATAACACTTTTGCCCATAGGCAAGATAGCAAACGTACCACGTATAACTAGGCGGTCCTGGCGGCTCGGCTGCGATTGTGATGGCGTGGGCACGCCCTGAACCCACGATGTCCACTTTGTGGGCCTCGTCCTCTGCCTCTACCCATACTCTGGCCTCTCGGACTGCACAGTAATGGGAGGAGGTGCCCCGTGTGGCTGCTGAAGCGAGGCCCGCTCCCTACGGGCATGCCGTGCGTGGAGGCGTGCGCCATCCTCATGTCACGCGCTCTTGACTAGGGCGTCTTTGTCCCAAAACCACAGGATCCTGTCTCCCGGGGGCAATCCCTCCTCATGTGTCCAGGCTGCTGACAATGGTAGCACACCATCTGCCCCGCCTGATCGGCAACTCTCATCTGTCCCTGGCCCGGATGACCACAACTCTGGAACCCTCGTGAACTAGAAGCTCTCCGCCTCTTTCCTAAACTGGAAGAAGACTGACTATCCTTCCTCTTGCTGCTAACACTAGCATCCCGAGTGCTCCGAGCATCCTCTATCTCTCTCTCTATGGTCAGAATTTGTCCCAGCCATGGGTCCATATCCGCAGCCCAGGCGAAGGCCTACAATCCTGGCCGAATGGACGGCTTCAGCCACATTCTCGAACCTCCCCGGCCTTGGCCGTATGCGTGGCCCACGTAATCATCCCGACAAATCGGATAGCTACGTGAACCTAGCCACATAATCCATCTGATCCTTCGCCCACAGCTCAGCTCTAGGAACTCCACGAGCCTTCGCATGCCTCGCGGTATACGGAAAGTACTTACCATGAGCTGACTCCTTAAACTCACCCGTGTCATAGCCTCCCAGTCTACAGAGGTCCTTGCCCATCTCCATCATACTTGGGCCTCACCCTCTAGCTGGAACATAGCTAACCTGATCCTGGTCGCGTCAGAGGTAATCTCCATGGCCTCTAACACCTTCTCGATCTGCATAAACCAATGGTCTGCCACCATCGAGTCTCCTCCCCCTGTGAATGTCGGAGGATGATGCGCTCACAAGCCACGGAGATTCTTGGGACCTCCACATTTTTCTTTATACCAGCTTTGTCTTTATGGCTGCCTTGCCAATACCTCCCCGACCTCTACAAAGGCCTGTTGATCAAATACTGGTGGATGGTCAAATGTCGGTGGTGCGACCCGATTTTCCGTGGACGCCTGCGTCCTCGTCCTCGACTAGCCATCTACACAGTTCAAATGGTAGTTAATTACAATGCAGTATCTCTAAGGCATAAACACAGCCCCGAGACACTATTCATACTTAGAATATAAAGTTCATATTCTATGTCCCCGCATTCAAATGCAATGCGAGACAATTAATTCACATGTCAAATCAATTTTATCCACAAAATTTTATTTTCGAAAATTTCGTTTTTCCAAAATTTTTGTCCTATTTTATTTGATTTTTAATTTTTTTTTAAATTTTGTGATGAGACGGTGTTCATAGGCGGTATCATCTGATGACTTCTGGGCGGTCGCAGATCAAAACGTCACCGCGATCTGTCTGCCGTAAGCGTGCACCGCCGTATACGGGTAACGCGGCGATAAAATTATATCTTCCTGTATGGCGTGTGGTGAATCTTTGTTCTGCGCCGGTGCGAAATATAATGCGTAACGGTCGTCGCGAGCGTGTAATCGATCGCGATGCCTATTGATCGATCGCAACCTGTCTCGCGACCGCGGTCAGCGCCTCTTGCCTACGCACCGATCACGATACACTCCGGTGTGTGCGACACACCTCGAAACCCGAACCGGCCGCCTCGATCCGCGATCTGAATTTTGTATCGTGACGCTGCCTCAGCTTCCACGAGTCGCGATACGAGGTGTATTCGCGGCGTAAAATCCCATTAGCCGGCCTACATTGCGATACGGTTGTGTCTTCTTGATACAATTCCCGGCGAACTTGACTCCCAAAGAAATAGCTCCACGGTCGCATTACAGCTCTTGTGTTGCGACCCATTTCCTATCCAAACCAGCCTCACCCTGTCACGATACAAAATGTGTATCGTGACACATTCTCATTGCCTATCAAGCCCACTGTATTGCAATACAATTTCCATTCCACTGCATACCCATGAAGCCATGTCACGATACCACAATTTGAAGGCATTAGCCAAGCAGTTCTACCTTTTTTTTCATTTTTCAATAATTTTTTTTTCACATTTCCAACTACTGGAAAATACCCAAAAAAATATATGCCTATTTTTCACATTTTCACATTTCCAGAACACTCAAATAAATTTATAAAAATTTATTTTATTCAATTTACACCCTCACAAGAGCATAGAAATTAATTTTTTTTTCATTTTCCTTTAAACCAAATAAATTTATTCAAATTTATTTTCTTCATTTTCTTTTTCCAGTTTACACACTGTAAACTCCTACAAACTTTTCCAATACATCACATAACCATCCATCAAACAATTATATGATCACACATCAACCACCAAATTCATCAAATCACACAAAACACACCAAACACAATCATGCAGTGTCCTAGTTTTGTCCCGTGATTTCCTAGGTAATCTCATACCTACACTTAACATCGAACCACACCTAGTGGTGATGGATACCCAAACCCGAGCTCCATAGGTATTACGTGATATGCCTAAGCTCACATTTCTATAAAGCTGTGACGCCCCATTCTCGGGGGTCCGTTGACAACCCGTCAACCCATGGAATACTCGTGAATGTCGGGTAACCCGACCCTACTCACGAAAATCAGGTAGAGTCTCCTTTGTATGAGGAGCTCTACCGAATCCCATAACTTTGTCCCTACGTCGATCACATGAGTAAAGCGGCCCTCTTGGGCCCGTAAATCAATACTCATCCCACAATAATACATCCAAACGAATATATATCCTCATGGTTTCCAAGAGTTAATAATTTACTCTTATACAACATATATATTAAAATTCTAGAATCATAATACATGTATACAATATAACACCAAAGCCACAACCGGAAACGCCTTTACAAAATGATCTCTAGGATGAGCCGTCTCGCCGCGCTCCACTGTGCACGAAAAATAATATCCCTCGGCGAGGTGAGCTATCGCTCGATGGTGGAATCACCCTAAACTAAGTTTTCTCCACCTAAGTGCATAGCAATGCTCCAATGAAAACATACATTCAAAATGCGTGATCCTACTTGAATGTCTACATGATCAACTCATACCCCGAGTCCTCACCGACTCCCTCACACTTGCCTAAGCCTCGTATGAGAAACCTTAATTTTCCAAAACAAAGGTATTTGTTTTTAATTGTGGACTACCCTCCGATATAAATAGTTGACCGACTCCGATGATCTTTTTAGTGGACAACCCTCCGATGTATATCAATTGGGCCGACTCCGACGATTGATATTTTATATGGACTACCCTCCGATAAATATTATTATTAATTGACCCTCAAAACAACTCTCGATAAACCACCTCATGCACTCCACTCTATCATTCTAGGGTGCCCGGTGCATATAAATCTGATGTCGAATTCAATAGAATTATATAACACATGTAAATATATAATCAATGCGCTATTCACATAATTTAAATCACACAAACATATCATGTAATTTCATAATTCATTTACATCAAAATTAGTTCACGTGGGCTAATGATCAAACCACGAGCAATTCAACGAATTGCACGACCAAACAACGTTTTCACAAAAATTGATTTTTCGTGTCACTATTCACGTGAGCAGTGAAACCCTGATCCTTTGTTCACATCCAATTACCCAATATCGATTCCACTTCGTGAACCCGATTTCCATGGCCATTTCCGGCCTCATTCCAACCAAAACACATTTTATTTCATGATTTATGAAACAACACCCAAAAACAGCCCCCAACACAGTCACGGACTGTCACGGGCCATCCCTTTGAGCTCCATATCTCTCACACTCCGGTCCCAAGTTTTGGGACTGATCAAACGGCTGTTCAAGGCCTCAACCCAACCGAAACATCATAAAACACTTAAACCAAGTGTAAAACCAAGTAGGATAAATCCCCTACCTCATGGAGTTTGTCGAAACTCCTTAAATCCGGTACCCAAGCGAAGCCCTCGCTGAGTAGAACCACTTTGCTTCTTGTCCAGACAAATTCCAACGGTCGGATTGCCAAAAAACTTAGAGAGAAGTCTCTCACTCTCACTCTAAAACCCAATCTGAACATTCACTGCATCTCCTCCTCCCTCATGTTTTCTTTTCCCCTTTTTAGTTGTAGGAGACGGCACTATTTGGACTTTTGTCCTATTATCATTAAATCAATTTCAATAATGCCAATCATGTCCTTTCTCTTAGATTTTTGACATTTGGCACTATCTCGGCCGTCCATTTCCATCATCTCTCTACTCATGAAACCTGTGTCACATGAGTATATGTTATATGTGACTTTTGTCACATCACAAGTCGTTTTCCGACACCCGAAACTTGATGCCTCAAAAAACGTGCAAATTCCAAGCTGTCACCGGGTCGGCCGAAGTCGACGTGTTAGCTAGATTTCGCGAGAGGATTCCAACGGCAAAATCCATTTCATCATCTAAAATCTAGAGAATAAATTTTAGATTTTTGATTGAAATTACGATTTTGCCTTTTTACCAGAAATTGGAATTTCTCGGGTCTTACACATCAGTTCAGGGATGAGTTCTAAATATTTTTGATCTAAAAAATACATATTTACATAAGCTAAATAAACAACGAAAAATAAATCAGGATCATGGTAAGCCATATATCCTGTTTTAATTCCACTGTTTTTTATTCTAAATTGTTCATACAATATACCTTTGGTTCTTAAATACTTTTCATAATATTTATCTAAAAGAAAGATTCTATATTTTTATAAATATCATATCGAACTTGTTTTTAATTACAAGTTTTCAAAGCTGATCGGTCATAAGGGTGATTTTCTAATCGCCATTAATTAAATCGGTTTTTGCGGCATTGTTTCAAGATTCTAACTTTGTTTCTAAATCCTTAATATGGTTTTCTTGTTTTTCTTGGTTTTTATGCATTTGGAATTTTTCTGTTTCTAAAACAACAAACTAGTTCTGTAAATTTTGAAGATGTTGGGCTAAAGCTGAAATGGTTTTTCCATAAGCATATTCTAAATTTTGGGGTTTTAAAGAGCAAAGGTTATCAACAATTACTTTATGTTCTTCAAAAAGGTTTTGGGAATACAAAGACTGAAATTGAAGGTTTGGGTTTAAAACTTCATTTAAACTAACGGTTCCAAATTGAAAAGTTTTTGCTTTTGAATTTCTCCTTTGAGCCATTTTCCTGTACACAAAAAGTTAGTCATAAATAATTAATTCATTTATATAAATACATCTCTTAACCAATCTTTACAAAAATTTTCCTAAATTATTATTTAAAACTAAAAAGAGAATTCTTCTATTTCATCTTCCTATAGCTATATATACTAGAATTGTCACTCTCAAATCTAATTCACTAATTAATTCTTCATTGTCTATTTATTTCATACTCTTTTATTAAATTAATTTTTAATTTGGGTTTTTCTATTTTATTCATTTGTGATTTTTGGATCGGACATTCGGGTTTTATATGACCTACTTGCCACACATGATAACATTTTACATTGGTTTTACTATAATTGGTTCTTCTTCTTTTCATCCAATATTTTCCAAGTTTTCTATATCTTGTATTAAAAGGTTGGTTTTTATAATAAGTTCTTGATTTTCTTCTAAAAGGTTGTTTATATCTTTTGGGTTTTCTATATTCCCTATATCTATCTCTACATCCTAAATCTAAATCTTCTCCTAAATTTAATCTTTTACAAAGTTGTCTATTTAAATCTTGTTCTTTTATTTGACTTCTTTCTCCTATATTCAAACATTCCTTTTCTAACCAATTTTTTACAAATTCTACTCTCTTTGCCCTATATAAGGTGAGTTTTGAGAGGTTGAAAATTCATTCCATAATCTAACACCTCTTGGTCCTTGTTTTTTAATATATATTTATTTAAATATTCGAATTATTCTATATCCTTAGAAAGAATTGTATTTCCTAAATTTTGTTCATATTCTTTTATATACGAAAGGTTACATAATTTAGCTATTCAAACTTAAAGATATAATCTGGAGTTCATTACAGCTCCTCTTGGGTTGTTCCTAAAAAATATAATTTTATAAGGTTTATAAACGGATATACTAAAATTATTTCTAACTTCTGAAAATAGCTATTGTTTTTCTTGTTCCATGTTTCTAAAAAATTGTAATCTTTGTTCCTCTAAGTGTACTTTTAAAATATTATTATTCTTTGTTGGTTTGGAAAGCTACGATTACACCATCGAGAATTTAAGATTGTTAAGGTTTTAATGGTTTTCTAAGATTCTTAGTAATATCTATATCTAAGGTGGTCCATTGTTCCTATATTCATTTTTATTGTTTGTGAATACTTCTTTAGAAGGTTTATTTCTTGTTTTAAATTACGAGGCCTTGTTTAACTATTTCTGTTTTTACATTTACAAATTCTTCTTCAATTTATTTTATTTTTAACTTGTTATTTTTTTCTTCGTGTTCTTTTGAGATTACATTTATTTCATTTATTTTCTTCTTTTTTAAAATATATTGGTTTTATTATAAATTGGTTTTATTACTTCTATATCTAAAAAAATTTTAACTAGGTTTGTTTGATAAAGTTTTGAAATTATTTGATCATCTAAATAATTATTACACATTATGTCTATAAAGTTTTCTTGATCTATTGGTTCATCTATCTATTATTTTGTATTATTATTATTTTATTTTTTATTATTATTATTATTTTCTTCCTTTTCTTAAAGCTTTGACAACCAAATTGCTTTAATATAACCGATTGTGGCATAATTATTCCTAAATTAACCTTATTATTATTATTATTATTATTATTTTCTTCCTTTTTTACATTTTTTTCTTCCTTTTCTTAAAGCTTTGACAACCAAACATTGCTTTAATATAACCGATTGTGGCATAATTATTCCTAAATTAACCTTCTATCCATGCATAAGTAGAAAATTTCTTTCTACAAATATTGTTAATCGATATAGCACTGATTTCTTTCCCCTTTCAAAAGAATTGTCCCAAGAAATGTGTATAAAAAGATCAAACAATGTGCAGAATCTCCATGCAGTCGGTCATCGGTCATGGGAGCTAAAGTTTCTTTCTTGCTGCCTGTTTTTCTTTCTTTCTTCTTCCTCCTCCTCTTCCTCCTTCCCATTCTGTCTGAGGCAAGTACTTCTTCAGGCCTATCTCCCTTTGGGTTCTTCAAGAATCTACAGGGATCTCAAAGTACCTACAACGTTTTGGGTATATGAGCTCTACCCATGTCCATGATCATGATGATGATGATTTTGATGATGCCTTGGAGTCTGCCATCAAACCCTTAGAGTTATTATCATCTTACCCCACCGGAATTTTAGACGCCCCAATAGCTGACGAGATGTAAAGCCCCGAGATGCGGCGTCCCAAGATAACTCCCTCCCTGTCAGGTCATAAAGCAATGCAATTCTGATATCCATGGCCATCTGAACACTTAGGCAGTCATTTGCTTTCTTTAAAATAACCCAGTATGGCCCGTCGACCATAGGCATCTCATCTATTTAGTCGATACAGGCTCCCACCCGGAGCTACCGACGCAGTAATAGTTTTGACACATGGGCTGGTGTTACGGCCTTCAGCTTCAAGGCAAACTCAGACCCAGCAGCCGCCAATCTCAAAATAAGATTTCAAGTCGGAGATCATGGAGATGGAGCAGCGCCCTTTGATGGCCCTCAAAGGTCCTGGCTCACGCCTTTGCACCAGTCGACAGAGGTTTCATTACGATGCAAGATGAGAAATGGGTTGTTGGTCAGTTGCCAAATTCTTTCGACTTGCAGACTATTGCTACCCATGAAATAGGTCATCTTCTAGGCCTTGCCCATACTCCTGTTAAGGAAGCCATCATGTATGCCTCCTTTTCACCCAGAGAAATAAAGGGTTTGGCTCAGGATGATCTAGATGGAATTAAAGCTTTATATTCTGGTGTATGAATCAGATTTAAGTTATTTTCTTTAAAATTTTCTTGGAATAAAAAAACCAAAACATTAAGCTTTTTCTATTTAGAAAAAGCCATATTTTAAAAGGAAAAAACTATATTTAAATATCTTAAAATATTTTGAAATGTTTAAAACCCACACAAATATTTTAAAAGAACAATCAACATATTTTAAAGAACAAAAAAGTCATCAATTTTTTTAAAGTATTAGTGTTATATACTCTATTTTAATTATATAAAATAGATAAATATAATAATTATTTTTTAACAATGATAATAATAATAATAATTTTTATCTCAGGAATATTTTTATATTTTTGTCTTTTATTTTTATTTTTATTAATATCATTAAGATGTTGTACATGTATTATATAAGAAATATTTTCATTTTATGAAAAGAATAATATTAAATAAATTGCTTTTTTGATATAATTAAAATGTTAATTTTTAGCATATTAAAAAAAAACAACTTAGATACCCAATCCCAAATTCAGTCCTTATGTCTTTCTCGAATACTGCCTCACTCAAAGTGCCTTTATCTATTTTGACCCTATCCTCAATAAAATCTTTGTATCCCGTCATGTCAAATTTATGGAAAATGTTTTCGTGGCGTCTCCCACTTACCTCCGCCCACAGTAGCTGAACCTGTTCTGCCCTTCTCGCTTCATCATTCACCTTGAAACTATCTGCTACAGGCCTCATCCCCATCCCAAGTAGTCTCCCTGAACTTCCACCATCCTCACCACTTTGTGTGACCTCACCTAAAATGTTGAGATCTCATCACTCCTGATCCTCAGCCGACTTCCATCTCACCCACTCATACCATCAACCTTCCCCGATCTGCCTTCATTAACACCACTTCACGAGTCCTGCATTTCTCTCCCTACCCATAAGTCGGAGGCTCCCACTCCAGACTAATTCACCTTCATCACCATCACCCCACTAGTCCTTCAGTAGAGCTACATCCCCAACCCCGCCAACACCATTCCAACAGCCATCTCCTTCTACTAGCCTGAAGTAGGTCAGCCACCTCGACCTCCACTTGTCATCCTCGACCTCTGCACACATTTCTCTCCCTAATAAACTATCATCCCATCTGAGCCAGCTCTATAAAATGTTATCCTTAAACCTAACCGAAATATGGCTCACGGCGTAAATTCCAACTATCCACCAGACCACTGCTTTGTTGCCATGCTCTCGAAGATCTAAGATAAAGTTCAGGGTGATGCGAAAAAATATGATGCTCTCATCGAGAACGATTACTTGGACTTTGGTTCCCAGAAGTAGGAGCGAGAATATAGTGGGCAACAAATGGGTGTTTCGCAGCAAACAAAATCCCAAGGCTCTATTGCACGGTATAAAGCTCACCTTGTTGCTAAAGGCTTTCACCAACAACCGGGCATTAACTTTCACCAGATTTCCAGTCTCGTGATAAATCCATCATAGTGCGTATTGTGTGAATACACCGATGCAAGTGGGGACTTCACCAACTTGATGTAAATAATGTCTTTCTCAATGGGCATCTCACGGATGAGGTCTATATGGCGCATCCATAGGGCATGTGCAACGTTGATTATCTGCATCATATTTATGGTTATACCGAGCTGTTATGGTCTCAGACAAACTGCAGGCTTAATGCCGAAACTCTGCACCTTCTTACTCTCTCTCGAAAAGCCACATCCCATGCGGACAAGTCCCTCTTTGTTTACTCCTTCGTAATAGGCTCCCTCCATTTCACAGTCTATGTTGATTTGATTATTATAGGTGACCCCAACATCAACACTGTTATTCGGTAACATTTCTAGAATTCTCCATAAAGGATCTTAGGGTGGTATCTTTCTTACGTGGAGTTGAAGTTTTAGCCCTCCAATGGGTCTTCTATTATCTCAGTAGTATGTTATTGATTTTTGAGCATACTGTATTAGGTTGGCTTTGTCTACCTGCTAGTCATAGGGTACTTCTCACATTGCAGCTCAAGTAATCGCTACACATGATCGTGCAGCGTGTATAGTCGGATGGTTGGTGGCGCTATCTCTGGATGACTTGTGGATATTTCCTTTGCCTTAAATAAGCTCGTGAGTTCATGCGCGCCATCAGAACATCATTGGGGAGGCGGTCAACGTCTGCTTCGTTATGCCATCTTGAGATCCCTTAGTATCATTTCTGCGAAACCTCCTCTAACATTGCATGGTTTACGATCTTGGCATTTGTTTTGGTAACCCATATGATTATACCTCCACAAGGCTTTTCTTATTTTCCTTGGTGCTAATCGGTGCTGGAATTTTACAAAGCCGATGCCTTTGTTGCTCATTCTTATCGGTGAGTATTGTGCGATTAGAGCTCTTGCCCTCTTGAATTACAATTGGTGAAATCGATGTTGTCGAAACTTCTTGCCCTAGTGCAGTTGTCGCCTACCTTGTTCTCGAACAACCTGGGTGCCACTTATGTCTCCGCTAATCCTGCATTTCATTCTCGCATGAAACACCTTACAATTTATTATCACTTTGTTCGTGACCTGGTTTAGACGTCCAACCATGTGTTGTTCATGTCTCCGCTGGTGACTAGCTTGCTAATGCATTTACAAAATCTCTGTCTCAACCTCTCCTCTTTTACCTATGTAACAAGATTTGTGCTCACTACAAGAAAAAATGCAATTCTTGACATATATTATCTTGACTTAAGACAATATATGTCAATATTGTCTAATATTT
Source organism: Tetrastigma voinierianum (assembly GCA_016808115.1). Taxonomy (NCBI): domain Eukaryota; kingdom Viridiplantae; phylum Streptophyta; class Magnoliopsida; order Vitales; family Vitaceae; genus Tetrastigma; species Tetrastigma voinierianum. The sequence continues at coordinate 29,802 of JAEQBH010003610.1, forward strand.
AAATTATAATTATGACATACCACAACTTACTTCCAAAGCAATAATGACATACATAAAACTTGTCCATGATTTGGGGATGATGGAACCTTGACTTATGACAATATATGTAATGTGTGTATTTAATTAAGTACTATCTCCCTTTTTTAGAGCAGTTCCTCTCCCTCCCCATTTTTTCAGAAGCGCCAATTTCATCCCTCCTTCTTTTCACATCATCGGTCCTCTTGAATTTAACCTAATATGTCTCCCATTGTAAATTCCTCACGCCCACCACATCCCTTCTCTCCTCTCCTTTTCACCTTGAAACATAGCGCCAATAAAACCTCTTTGTGATAGCCTTGTCGTCAAACTTTCCTCTATCATGTTGTTCTCATGAGTTGATCTCCGTTGATGATGTTAAGTAATTGTTTTCAATCTCAATCTCAGATCGTAAACACAGTGATTATTTTCTTTGCCCCTTCCTTCCCTTTTTCATTTACGGTTTTCCTTTCTTCCATTTTGGAGTTTAGATTCACCGCAACTTTCTTGAGCAACCTTTTTCTTTCTCCTCATATATCATCGCTTTGTTTGTCGCCTTAAGAAATCCCATACCCTTTTTTGTTTTTCATCTTTGTATCTCATTTAGAGTATATACATGCTTCTTTTTCACGAAACCTTTCTAGGGTTTTAGGGATGAACGTTGAATAACAATTTTATTTTCATTACAGTTGTCTATGTTCATGTTAAAATGCATGCCCGATTCCTTGAATCTTGACAAAATAAAAATTAAGGCTATTTGATTGACATATACATGATACGTGTGCTGCTCTATAATATGCTTATGGTTTCTTGATTGTTTTACTCGATTCGGGATTAGACGTGTGTGGGCAGTCACGGAAAGAATTGTGCCCGTGGTTCATGTTCTCAATCTGCCCAAATAGAGGGAGATCTTTTTCTTTTTAAAGTATTCTTTAATTCAAATCCTTTCTCCATTAATCAATATAGCAAGAAATATATATTTGAATTTACCTATATCTAATACTTTCTAGGGAATGATAATTTTATATCGATATTAGTAAGAAACATTAGTATTTTTCTCTCTTTTATATGCTATGTTAAAAGTGATGAAATTTTATTAGGATTTAATGAATGTGGTTCCTATTTGGTGGGAAGTTTGGTGAATGGATGATTCTTGATGTACCATTTTTGACTTATATGTTTGAATATATGCATCCCGAGAGCTTAATTTGAGTTTTTAGGAGGGATGAAGTGCCTCTTGGTATTTCATGCTTTTGATGGTGCATCCCGAGCTTGTTTGGACATTGGTTTCCATATTCAAGGAGGGATCTTTAGTTTGATTTTTCTGTGCGATTTCTTTTGAAATCTGGAAGGTGAAAAATTGGGGTTTGGGTTTTATATGTCATCTTGAAATGGGTAGGCTAGGTTTGAGAAGAAAACTTGATTTTTCTCCTTCGGATATAAAATTGGGTAGGTTAGGATTTTTAGGTTCTTACATTCGCCATTTTTCATAATGATCTGTTTGTTAGGTTTCTTATAAAATGGTTTCTCTTCCCTGTGCACATTTTCAGAATGACTTGGTCCTTGAGTTTATCAAATGGGTTCTTCTTCCTAGTCTTGTTGTAGAAGAAGCGGGAGTCAAGAATAGGGTGGAAAAATGATGACAACAAGGAGGGGATAGAAGAAGGAAGGCAACTGACCTACTTCTGATTTAAGATTGTTAAATATGTATGAAGCAGGGCCTAGACGGTATGCTTCACGACTGCTACTTATAATGATTTCTTTATTTTTGGTTTTGAGGTTAATAAACATACTGTTTTTGCTTTGGTTTCCTATTTTGGTTTGGTTCGATTTTGATTGGTTTCTTCTTTGGAAAATTTGCTTTGGTATCACTTCCTCCATGCATAACATGTTGTATAGACTCTTTGTATTCTCTTATTAAGTGTTATGAAATAACTATATAGTGCGAGGAAACAAGGAAACAAAAAGCGAGAGAAAAAGAAAATGGTTTGAGCAGGGTGGGTTTACCTTTCAAATTTCAGAGAAGGTTGTGAACCCCCTTGTCCTCCACAGGCATAAATCTAGATTCTTGACTCAATGAGCTTTCCATAGAGTCCACGAACACCTCAAACGGAGTTCGGACGAAAAAGTTATGCTCGTCCGAAGTTAGAGACACAAAACTGGAAATTTTTGCACACGGGTGCGAAAATTTCGCACCCATGAACAGTGGTGCGAAAATTCGCACCCGTGAAGCTGATCTTGCCTTCGCACCATGAGCTGTGACGAATTTTCGCACCATGTGAATTTTAGATTTGTGCCTCCCAACTTCAGACGACTCTTTCATCGAACTCCGGATCTGAGTGTTATTCTTAACTTGAACTCCTATGAAACCCATTAGTCGAGAATCTAGATTTATGCCTGTGGAGGAGGACAAGTGGGATTCACAGCCTTGCTGAAATTTGAAGTAGTGAACCGGACCTGATGAGCCGAGTTTTCTTTTTCTATTTTGTTTCCCTTGTTTCACGAGACCATCTAGTTATTTCATAACAGTCCTAATAAGAGAATACAAAGAGTCTAGAGCATAGCAGGCATATGCATGGATAAGTGATACGATATGAAGCACCTGAATGCTATGAGAGAAGAATGAATGACGGGAAATACGTAAATGACATGAATATATGAATACACGAATGAATAGATAAAAGTATAAGATGAAAGTATATGATATGACGGTATAAGAATATGAGCATTACATGAAAGCATATGTGAAAACTCCACTAATGGTATTCGGGTGACACCTAGAAGCCGACATCATATAGGAAGCAATGGTATTCGGTTGGGGGTGTTACGATCCCATTGCCACACGAGAGAATAGGTAGCATCGAGAGCTCCACTAATCCTAAATAGTATGAGGAACCTCCAAAAACTTGTCTTTCTATGTTTGGTGCCTTGAATTTGAGGAGAATGAACCCTTGTTCATTACATGGGGTTTCATCTTATACCAATAATTAGTTAATATCATTTTTTTATTTCCTTATTTTATTTGGTATAGGTATCCAGTTAATGAAAGACTCCAAGATGGTATTTTTACTGGAGATTTCCAAGATGTATATCACGAATGTGTTACTAATATTTTTTGGTTGTACGGTTGTTATTTTGGTAAGATTAAAGTTTGTGTAGTTACTAGATTTTATTACATGGATTTCATCTTCAACTAATAATTAATTAGTGTCATTTGTTTATTTATTTTTTTAGCTACAGTCGGGTTAGTGAAGACTCAAAGGTGGTTTGCATCTTGGGGACATTTAAAGATGTATATACATACATGGGTTATTAATATTTTGGTTGTATAATTTATCTGTGGTTCTATGAGTTTTATTTTGATGTATGTATTATAAATAGAACTTGATTTACATTATCTTTTGAAACACTCTCTTTTATTCTAAGTAAAAGTTGCTTTAGCTTCTCTTTTGAATATATTATTTTTGTTTGTATATTATTGAAAGGGAGGACAACAATTCAAATTAACACAATATGTACATGTGTTTTTAATAGCTACATGCATATTTATATGGTGCATTGTGGTTAACAAGATAAAGTCTTGAATTATGAAAACAAGGTATATTTTTGTATTAAGTGTTTAAATTAGCGGCAATTTTAAATATGCCAACAAGTTATTTTTGCATCATACTTCTTCATTGCAACATTAAAATCTTATTTTTTAAATTTTCAAAGGCTATCATGACATATGCTTCTAATTCCAATTTATAATCTATGGTGGAAAGATCACCTTGACATATTTTTAAAGAAACCATGATTTATTTGAACACAAACCTTGACATATTGAGTGGTAGAAGAAGTTATATTTATTAATAGAAAACACATTCATTAACATTTTATATATGTATGTCAAGGTTCAGCGATACCTACCTTGACCTTTGCAATAGATGATGACATATAGTAGGAAGTTATGATGACATATAACACATACGATGACAGTCAATAACCGTTAAGATAGGTCTTTTTTCTTATAGTGCCACTTTACCATTTGAGTCAGGTTTTAAGGGCAATTTTTTTTACATCTATTCACTTTGCATTATATCATAATATTTTGTTCTCTTCCTTACAATTTTGTCTCATTAGGACTCAAACTTGTGGGTGACATGGGCTCTAATCCAGGCCCTCTAGCCGATGGGCCGACACCCCGACTAAATCCTACATTTGGCGGGCCATCGGCCCGACACGCAGGCTTGACTTAGGGTCAGGGTCGGATATCCTCTCATAGCTCGAAGGGGTTGAAACTGTTCCACGGACGCCATCTCGGGGAGAGCTCTTATTTGTACGAATGTTGTGGGTATATTCCTGGATAAGGCATGAGTCCTTCATGCTTGCCACGAAAGTCCAAGATAGACAAATGTTCCCGGGGGTCCCTAATTTGGGAAAAACTTCCCTTTCAAAGGAAGAACTTGTCTCCACACGGCGATATATGTGCCACCTTCTCCCTCATAGATCTTAGTTTAAAAGGGAAGAACTAGTCTTCGCCTGCGAGATATGCGCCACCTTTCCCTTCAATTTGGGAGGAGTATCCACTTTCCTCATAAAGTGGATCCCTTCCTCTCACGATAAAGGAGGTCGAGGACACGAATGCGGGGTGGCTCTCGGGACCCGAAAATCAGACTTTGGAGAAAAAGGAGGATCTAGCCGAGAGGCATCGGAGGGGAGACGGTAGAGACCTTCGCCCGCCGCTTTCCTAGTTGTTTGTTTTGCAGGTCGTCATAGGAAGGTGTATGTTCCGACGATCCAGTGAATCAGAAGATTCTGGAGACTACATGTGACACCCCGAAACACAGGGTCCGTTGACCACCGTCGGTCTCACGGAAGCTTGTGTGTCTCTCATATCATAGGACCCATGCGTAGTAAATGACCGCGGGGCCCATCATCCATGTACTGTCCATACGGTTTCAAGACCATACATTTCTATAGATCCAAGAGTTATTACATCACTCTTAATACAAAACATATATATTAAAACTAGTTGGATTACAATATATACATAAGAAGAAACAAGAATCAAGGCCACGGTCAGGCGCTTCTGAGCCTCTTTGGGGGCTACGTGCACTTTGTGCACCATCTTGTGTGCTGAAGAGGGGGGTCCCACGGCCAGGGTGAGCTACTTGCCTGATAGAGATAAATCCTACAAGAGTGTTGTTTCCCTTTGGAATTGCACATACAAATGATCATTTCACGGTCGAACCCGACCTTGATCCGTGCATAGATGTTGTCCTATCATGGAAAAATCTACATGCATGTATGAGACGACACTCTACATGCCCCAAATCTTAAGGTCAACCTCCGACCCACCACCCAATGCAAGTGGCAATGGGGAAATCAATCTTGAGTCGAGTCCAGGCTCCCCATCTCACAACACGTGATCTATGTGATATTTATTTAATTGTTTACGTGTCTTTTTGGGCACGAGGAACTTTTGGGGTCTCACCGTTTGGTCTCTTACACTACCCTCAGGCATTTTCGGACTCACGGGTGGATCTGTTGTCTAACAGGGTTTTTCGGGCTTTTCACACAGTGGAACATCTATCCTGCACTTTCACATGACACATTTCATTTCCATTTTTGTTTAACCTTTGTGGAACTCAATTGGACTTCGTCCATTCTAGCCACGATTCAACACCAAGCGAGTGCCGTCGATACCATGAACACACTTTCATGTAATGTGGTGTTACCGCACACCAATGCAATGTAATTTGTGCCACTGCACTCAAACCCATGACCAATGTATGAAGACCTCTACATGGACATTCTACACCATACACTATGTGTGTGCTATGAACACTCATGTCTAATGCACACAACATTTCATATATTTAACATACATGCAATCGTGTTAATATTCCACATATTCAAATCAATACATCACACTAAGCATGCACTACATCTTTTCTATCATTCGGTTCATTCATGTATCGACACATCATTCTGACATGTGATACAAAATAATTCTAACCATTACTTAGGCAAGTAATGCCATATTCTTGGGCAGAGACATAGTATGTCAGTCATACAACCCAATGCATATAATTATTTCCATCTTTATCACATAATTTCACATATTCAGCATGTCATTGAATTTATGGCAATAACACACATTAGCCGTTCCGACCATAAATCCGACCATCAGCAGCACACAGAAATAATCTGGACTTAGTCGGAAAGTCAATTACACAGTAAATACCACACAAAACATCAACACACAATTCCTGCTCAGGCCATATGCAGTCCCACGCATTTCGATTACAAACCGATTCGAAGCGAAGTTAAAAACCGAACGGACTATTCCTCGACTATCAGTGACCCAGACCAATTTTCCTTTACATGTTGGTGAAGACTTTATTTTGTTAAATTCTAGACTCAGCGAACTTTCCATAGAGTCGAAGCGTGAATCGGGTTCGGACGAAAGACAACGTCAAAAGTTAGCGGCCCGATTCACAAGGGTGTCTTGAGGAAATTTGGGCACCCCGGTTACTTCGATACGCTTTCGGGATTTTGCCATCCGAACACGGTGTTCGGTCTCAGGAACTGATCCGAAACCGTAAAGCGGTATTTGACCATCACACAATCACAAACAAACCACACAACATCCAAATTCGCCCGGGTCGGACGAAACGTAAACCATTACATTCGGCGTAAAATAGCAGTAGGAGGAAACATTTACCTCTTGTGTATGGTCCGGGTTCTTTCTTTGTCGGAGTCTTCTCAACTGCCTTGATACTCCTTCCCTCTTCCCTCTTTTTCTTTTCCTCTTTTCCTCCCTTTCTCACTGCTTTCCTCCCTTTCTCTTCTCCTTTCCTCCTCCTTCTCCTTCCCTCCCTTTCTCTTCTCCTTACTGCTCCCCCACGAACTGAATTTGTTGCCCCCCTCAATCCCATATTTATAGGTCTCAACATGGCCATGCATGATGACACATGGCATGCCATGTGTCACACACATGCCTGCCATGTGCCACCTACATGGCTTGAAGATCTGACCGGATTAACCTCATGAACAGGGGACCTCGGCACTCCGATGGATATAGAAACTTTCCTTAAAACGGTCGGAAATAAAATCCATGGAGCGAACCCCTTCTGATCCTTAACATATCTTTAGAAAATTGTCACGAGACGAAGTGGTAAAATTTTTTCTTTTCTTTTCTTTTTCAAACACTTGGATTTTGAGAAAAAGGCCAATTGAGTTTCCTCTGTTTTTAGGACTTCCCAATTTACAAATGCACATAAACATTTAAAAACACTTCTAATCTTTCAATTTTCAACTTCCTTGCATTAGGACTCATGTCCGCCTTTCAATCAACCCAATATATACACACATACTACATATATTCATTTCAATTATCAAAACATTCTAAACTTCTTCAATTCCATGCATTTTTTTATCAAAAAGGTGGGCTTGGCCAGGACTTAAGCCCAGGCCGCCTAAGTAGTTTCTTTTTCAAAATATATCCATATATGCATATATATACATGACAAAGTATTCGACATATAAAATATGCAAATTATTTATCTGATCTGATTCACATGCGTCGTCTCCTCGATGAAAGCTCAACTCAGCACCTTTGGAGGGTACTCTGGCCTTTTGTCTCGAATCCTGAAAATATTTTTTTTTGGAAACATATGGGAAAAGAATAAGGCTAAAGGAGCCGGTGGTGTACATTTTCATTAAGATAACATTTCGGTATATATCAAGTAATAAATACTTATACAATTAAAATCCATTTATGCCTTAACATTTATTCCTCAGAGCTTGTCTTCTTTCTTTATAATAAATACTTATACAATAAAAATCCATTTATATATACCTTAAACATTTATGCCTCAAACTTTTCTTCTTTCTTTATAATAAATACTTATACAATAAGAAATCCATTATGCCTTAAACAATTATGCCTCGGAAACTTTCTTTCCTTATTTCTTTCTTTACACGATGGAACCCGGGAATAAACATTCCGATCCAATTTAGAATGCCCAGCGGTGAGGGACCAGTCACATTACGCTTAAGGTACCTCGGCCGATGCTCGGTCATAACGATCATATGGGGTTAGGGTAACCCGCATCGGTAAAACATTTAGCCTCAAAATACATTTATAAATCCATTTAAATCCTTTACTTTATCATGAAAACTCATATATATATATGCAAATATACATATGCATTCTTTACACATTTTAAACTTTTTCATAATGCCTTAACATATGCATACATATATAATTTAATATAAATATATATATATATATATATATATATATATATATATATATATATCTTTCTTATATATATATATACCATATATATATATATATATTGATGCGAAGATAAACATGTACATTAAATTTTTTCATTTATCAAAACTTTTCATTTAGGCAATATAAACATTTACATTAAACTTTTCATTTTAACATCAAAATCATTCACTTTTAAAACTCAATTTGCAAAACATCATTTTACACTCACCGTTCACGCTCGATCCAGCTTTAGCGGCACAGTGTTGAGTTCCTGTTCCCTTAGATGATTCTTTTTCATTTTTCAAGAAAACCACAACTACACATTATATATTTTCCATTTTAATCCCCCATACACACTCAGTCCTATATTCTTATTCATCTGAATCTATTTACTTAGGAATTGGAATCAATCCAATCGGATCATCCCGACTAAAGTTATGGCATTTTCATGCCAACTAGTCCATTCTGGGTGCTAGGGACAGATTTGTAATACTCTCTCATTTTTCCCGAGTCTTAACTTCATATTTGACATTATCTCTTTGTACTATTTTAAAGCTAGGGTGCTAAGGGTTCTTCTCCAATTGGAATCACCCAAATCGGAGCACCGAAACTCACGTTACGTCCAAAACAACCGGCTAATCTATATTAGCTGAACCATACAGTGAAGCACACATGGCCACTACTTTGAGTATTGAATTTTTAGGCCACTTATAATCAAATTTTTGACGATGCCTATTTCTATATATATGATTCTCCTTGAAGTCTATTTTAACTAACGGCTAGAATCGCCTCAAATCGGATCAGAAATAGGCAAGTTATGGTCAAAATATATATGGCGGGTGAAAGCGGAAAACAGCATTTCCTGTACCAAGAACCAGACAGTGGCTTACATATGGTCCTACTTTGAGTGAATTTTTAGGCCACTTATAATCAGAATTTGATGATGACTATTTATATATGTATGATTCTCCTTGAATTCTATTTTAACCAGCAACTTGAATCACTCAAATCGGATCAGAAATGGAGAGCTTGAATTCCATGGTCAAAATATGAGCGGGTCGAACGGGAAAATAGAGTATTTCACATGCAGACGATCCCTTGAGCCATTTCAGTTGCTTCTTTTTTGCCACTTTTGCTACCAATTAACATCATACAACTTCTATAATTCATTTACCTCAAAATTTACATGGAATTCATCTAAAAACAACTCCACAACAATTGAAATGAGTGTTATGGAACTTGAGCCTCAAAACCTTAGGTGGAAATCAAGGAGCTAAGCCTAGGTCTGATTCTATTTAAAGCCACATGCTTTTGATGATTCCATGCTTACTTTACACCAATTGGGGAAAACTCTCATAATCCCAACAAACATCTAGGGTTTAGGTGATCTCTTCCAAAACCACCCCAGACCAAGAGACTTATCAAACTCCATACGAAGTCCTAGGAATCATTACACTTGATTCTAAGACAACAACATACTTGATTTTTGGCTTCTCCTCCTCCTTCTTCTTCTTCTTCTTCCTTCTCTTCCTCCTCTTGGCTCTCTCCTTCTCCTCTACAGTTGCCCTAACCCAAATGAGACCAAAATGTGATTTTTATTTGTCTCCCACATTAAAAATCTCAAGTTTCTTCTAATTAAAATTAAGTCCTCCATCTTCCAAGAATTTTAAGATCAACTTTCCATTAATTGGAAATTTAAAACCTCGCTCTCCTCAATTTGCAATTGTAACTTATTCTATTTATGTATTGTAATGGCCCATCTCTAACTAAAATTTTGATTTTCATAATTCTCTTTTGCTTAATGACAATTGTACCCTTCTTTTAATACCTTATTCGGGTTCCGTAAACTTTTCTTTTGCTCGTCTCCAAAATTGTTTCAATATGACACTTGGTACTCTGCATACACCCCTCTGATGTCATGTCTTGTACACTCTCGGGACGGGGTGTTACGACATATATGTCCTACAGGCATAGGCCTTTGCCGTACAATGTGACACATGGCTTGCCATGTGTCACTCACATGGTTGCCATGTATGCCCACATGGCTTGCCATGTGTCCCTTAGCGGCTTGCCATGTGTCGCGCAACTGCAGTTGTCTCGAAATACATGAAATTCCATTTTGTCTCGGAATCCAATTCTCTGGTGGCTAGATTTGCAAGGCAGTTCAACGGTGCAATCCATTTTGTCATCCGAGATACAGAAAAATCCCGACTTTTCTCAGAATTTATTAGATAAATTGATCGTTTTGCCCTTTTAATTTTTAAAAATCTAGAATTTACAAAATTTTCACTAGTTTTACACACTCCCCCCCTTAAAAAGAATTTTGTCGAAATTCACACACATACACAATCAAACATATACCGTCACGATAATCATTTAAAACATTAATAGTAGAAGCGCACCTTCCACGATCGAACAGAAGGGATAGTTAGGCGCGCATGTGGTGTCCTCGTGCTCCCATGTAAAGCCTCCTCAGGCTCCTAGGTGCTGCCACAACACTAGCCTTTACAAGCCTCACGGTCTTGCCTCGGCTATCCATGATGCATGCTTTGGTCCTCGCCAGAGGATCCCATCATCGACAAAATACAAAGCGATCCACTGAGTTAGATGCGGAGTGTGCTTAGGAGCATAAAGGCGTGAATACCTCATGAGCGCTTCAGCGAACTTCGGTGCTTAATCTTGGCGATATGCAACCAGCCCACCCTCTCGGGGCGTACCTCGAAGGGTCCGTGTGCCTCGATGGCGGCTTCCCTCGTTGCGAATCGATCGCTCCTCTCTTAGGCATCACCTTGAAGAAGACATGAGTCACGCACACCTGAGACTCTAGGTCGTCGTCGTATATCGTGTGACTTTTACGCCGGCTCGACGATAAGGGGAGACACTTCCGGGTTCCCATGCCTGCGTTCTCCGAGGAGTCTCTAATCAAATTTGGGCGATGATGGAGCTCTCTTACCTGCGTCCAGCATATCGGTAATCGACATGGCCTCCGTAGGGAGCCTCGCTGGGCGCCATCTGAATGCCACGATAGCTGATTGTGGCGAACTCTACGAAGGCAAGTGCTCCTCGACTACCCTTGAGATCGGGACACATGCTTTCATGACGCATGTCGCCTAAAATCGAATAGTCAGCTCACGATTGACCATCCGTCTAAGGATGGCGGTACTCATCGACATTTGTGTGTCCCCATGGCGCCACTGGAAACTCTTCGGGGCGAATAGCCAGGGATCCCGATCCGATGCTATAGAGGCGGCACTCCATTACAGCCGTACTATCTCCCGGTATATACAACTGTGGGAATTCCTCTGAGTGTGAAGGTCAGCCCACGCGGCTAGAAAATGTGTCGGCTTGGTGAGAATTCGGTCCAACATAACCCACAAGTATCATGCTTTCGGAGTGTCGGGTGGCAAGTAAGTCACAAAGTCCATCGTGATGTTGTCAGCTTCTGCTCAGCTATCTCCGATGGGTGGAGTAGCCACCTTTGGCCTCACGGTGCTCGGCCTTGACCTTAGAGCGAGACACATTGACTGGCGCCTCTTCATCCGCTCGGTAATGCGAAGCGAGGTCATGATACATCTTAGTGCCACTGGATGCCGCGTGAATCGGGAGCAATGGAACTCTGAGGATCTCCTCCCTCGAATCATCGACTAGGGACCTGACCCCTCCCACATGCCGAAGACTACCATCGTGAGGGATGGCCCGGCCATAAATCCATTGTACTGTGTGCTGGGTCCACGTGGATACTAGTTACAGTCCTGCACACAGGACTCTATCACTCTTCTCGATGGGAACGACGTGGCATCATACTTCCCGAGGTACCACGGGCACGCTCATCGTCTTTGCGATACAGCGCCCATTTGTCTCGAGCATCGCCTCCGGGAAGCTATACTAGCGATTACTCCTGTGACTTTTAGCTAGAATCCGCCGGCCACCACATTTTCCTTACCGGGATGGTAATGCAAAGTGAAGTCGTAATCTTCCAAAAACTCCATCCACCTACGCTGCCCCATGTTGAGATCTCGCTGCGTGAAGATGTATTTCAGACTTTTGTGGTCTGAAAACACCTCGAACTGCTCACCATATAAGTAGTGGCGCTAAATCTTCAGGGCAAAGACTACGGCAGCTAACTCCATTTCATGCGTGGGGTAATTCTACTCATGATTCTTCAACTGCCGAGAACCATAAGCCACAACCTTCCTGGATTGCATCATAACACACCCCAGTCCTTCCTTCGAGCATCACGGTCTGCGGCTGTACCTACATCCCCGCTCGGGACTATTAGAGATAGGGTTTGAAGTAAAGCCTCCTCTTCAATTCCTGGAACGCTCGCTCTTATGAGGCCATCCCGCGCCTAAACTTGACTCCTTCGGGTCAATCTTGTCATAGGAGCTTCTAAGCGGAGGAAATCTCATAAACCTCACGTAATACCACCTTGATCGAAACTAAGTATCTCGAAGGCGGCTTGGGTCTCTCCCGAAAGCTCATCCACGGCCTCAGCCTTCCCCGGGTCCACGACACTCATGAAGGCGACACCCACGTGTCCCCGAGAAACCCACCTCGACAAAGCCAAAACTCGCGCCTTCTACTTGAACTCGGCGCCTGGCCCAGTGATCCCTCAGTTTGTAGTACGATTCTCAGTGATCTCATGCTCACTCAATTGGGGAGTAGATCGGGATGTCATCGACAAAGACCACCACAAATTGATCTAAATAGGGTTGGAACACCTTTATTCATGAGGCCCATGAATGCACGTCGATGCGTTACGTGATCAAAGGGCATCAGTAAACTCAAGTGCCTATCTTAAGCGTCACATTATTTGTCTTGAAGTTAATACGCCTCCTAACTCTCAGCGATGGTAACGGTGCGAAGGTCACATCTTACGGTAGACTCGCACTCCTGTCAAGCGAGAGTCGCTCGATCCTCGATAATGGATACCGATTCTTGATTGTAACTCTGTTCAACTATCTGTAATCGATGCATAGTCGAAGGGTCTTATCCTTCTTCTTCGCAAATAGAATCGAAGCGCCCCATGGTGAAGTGCTCGGTCTAATGAAACCCTTGCCCAATAACTCCTGTATCTGGACCTTGAGCTCCTGCAACTCAACTGCGCCATCCTATGCGGAGTCATAGAAATGGGCGACGTACCAGGATACAACTCAATGCGGAAGTCTACATCCCTCGGTGGAGGTAATCCGTGCTTCGTCGGAAAACATCCTCGTACTACTTGAAGCCACCTAGGTAGACTCGTATCTGTCTGCTCGTCCTCCGAGGGGTAAATTGGAAATTTATGACCCATCAGTTTGCCGGGTGCCATAGTGAGATCGTACATTATGGGGTGAAACATCGTGCCTATTCCCTTGAAACACAACATAAGTACCGTCTAGTGTGTAGGCGGTAACTCTCATATGGTCACAATCTATGACAACCCAATGTGTCGTCAACTAGTCCATCCCGAGGATGACCTCGAACTCGACGTAATATCCCATGACTAGGTCCAGAGTGAGTAGAATCCAAGATCTCTAACTCACATCCCCGACATATCTATCCGATCAGTTCTCGCCTTGTAGTCCTAGGGGAGAATTCATGTAGTGGCTCGTCTAAGGTCTCAACCTCTAAGCCCCTTCCTCTGCTTGCCATCACATAAGTCGAAACTTGACAAGTTTAGAATCATTTTCGTGTCCTACTATTAGTGCACATGCCAACCAATAATAGACCTAATATCCCAAACCATCCTTTCGTTTCTCGAACTCCTAAGGTTACGTTTCTCAACCCTAGTATTCGCATTTCCTATATACATCCTACCACGTATATAGTTCACATAATTTGTAACATACAATCACGCACATACAATCCGAGCATACACAGAAAACACCTGATGCATGCATGAAGTCTAATCATCCCTTGCCAGGTTTCCTAGGTAACCTCCTACTTAGACCTTGATAACAAACTATGATATGGATATCAAGCACTAGGTAATTCTAACTGGCTGTTACGAAGCCATACACGGGCGTGATACTCCTAAACATTAATAGCATGTCCTAGACCCATGCCCCATAGAGTCTAGGTATTCCTTATGCCTAAGCTCGATACAGGCGAGCACCCCGAAGCCCGGGGTCTCGTTGACCACCGTCGACCTCTTTGAACCTGTGTGTCTCATATCATAAGACCCATACTTGAGTAAAATGACCCGATAGGGCCATCATCCATACTGCGTCCGTACGGTTTTTTTGAGACCATACATTTCTATAGATCAAGAGTTATTATCACTCTTAATACAAAACATATATATATTAAAACTGGTTCGTTCTAATATATACATAAAACAGAATCAGGCCACGGTCAGGGCGGCTTCATAATCCCGACCTACAGGGAGCGTCGTGCGCTGTACCTGTCTGTGCACGAAGGGTCCCACGGCCCGGGGTGAAGGCTAACGCCCGGTAGAGATAAATCTTCTGAGGGCTATTTCCCGCTAGGTGCACATGCAAATAGTCATTTCACGATCAAACCAACAACTTAATCCGTGCATACATGTTGTCTATCATGGAAAAATCTACATGCATGTATGAGGCGACACTCTACATGCCCCAAATCTGGTCAACCTCGACCCACCACCCAATACAGGAATTGCCAATGGGAAATCCAATGCGAGTCAGTCCAGGCTCCGTCTCACAACTTAGTAGTCTATGTGATATTTATTTAATTGTTTTGTGTGTCTTTTTGGAGCCTTGAGCTTTTCGAGTCTCACGCTGGGTCTCTTACCCTCGGAGCATTTTGCGGGCTTTCCTTAGGTGGATCACATTTGTCTAACCCGGGTTTCGAACTTTTCACGAGGGGAGTATCTATCCCCTACTTGCTACGCTAGACACATTTCATTTTCCATTTTGTTTAACAGCGTGGAACTCGATTGGACTTTGTCCCATTCCCGAGCCTGGCGATTCAGCACGGCGCGATTGCCAAATCGAGTACCATGAACACGCACTTTCATGTAATGTGGTGTTCTGCACACGATACAATGTAATTTGTGCCGCACTCAAACCCATGACCAATGTATGAAGACCTCTACATGGACATTCTACACCATACACTATGTGTGTGCTATGAACACTCATGTCTAATGCACACAGCATTTCATATATTTGAACATACACATGCGATCGTGTGTATTTACATATTCAAATCAATACATCGCATAAGCATAAGCTGCATCTTTTTCTATCCATTCGGTTCATTCATGTCAACACATCATTCAAGCATGTATTAAAATAATTCAACCATTACTTAGGCAAGTAATGCCGCCAATTCATATTCTTGGGCCGGGAGCATAGTATGTCGGTCATGACCCAATGCATATAATTATTTATCACTATCACATATAATTTCTGGGAGAATTGACATGTCATTGAATTCATGGCAATAACACACACGTATTAAGCCATTCCCGACCATAAATCCGGCCATGTACTTGGCCTAGAAATAATACGGACTTAGTCCAGAGAGTCCAATTTTGTAAATACCACACAAAACATCCAACACACAATTCCCTGCTCAGGCCATATGCAGTCCCACGCATTTCGATTACAAACCGGTTCCGAAAACAGAAGTTCCAGAAACCAGAACGGACTATTCCTCAACTATCCGTGACCCAGCCCAATTTTCAGCCTACATGTTGGCTGAGAACTTTATTTTATTAAATTCTAGACTCAACGAGCTTTCCTTAGAGTCCGAAGCCGAATCGGGTTCGGACTGAGAAAGTTATGGCCGTCCCGAGTTGGCCTTGGCGATTCACGAGGTGTGCGGAAATTTGGGCACACCGGGTTCCCTTTTCATTACGCTCGGGATTTTGCCATCCCGAACCGCCGGTGTTCGGTCTCGAGACCTGATCCGAAACTCCCGTAAACTTGGTATTTGACCATCACAATCACAAACAAACCACACACAACATCCAAATTCGCCGGAAAATCGGATTGAAACCGTGGAAACCATTACCGGCCCCTAAGGCGTAAAATAACGAGTAGGAGGAGGAAACCTACCTCTTGCCTTGATTCAGGTTCTTTGCGTCTCCCGGGTCTTCTCTTGTGCAATACTCCTTCCTCTTCCTCTTTCTTTTTCCTCTCTTCCTCCCCTTTCTCCTTTCCTTTCCTCCCTTTCTCTTCTCCTTTCCTCCTCCTTCTCCTTCCCTCCCTTTCTCTTCTCCTTGCTGCTCCCCCACGAACTGAATTTGCTGCCCCCCTCAATCCCATATTTATAGGTCTCAACATGGCCATGCATGATGACACATGGCATGCCATGTGTCCGCGAACATAACTGCCATGTGCGTACACATAACTATGCATATGTCTACATGTAATACATAGGCCTTTGCCATGCAATGTGACACATGGCTTGCCATGTGTCACTCACATGGTTTGCCATGTGTCACCCACATGGCTCGCCATGTGTCGCCCGACACCCGTTGTCTCAAAATACGTGAAATTCCTACTGTCTCGGAATCCAACGAAATTCGACAAGGTAGCTAGATTTCGCAAGACGATTCCAACGGTGCAATCCGTTTTGTCATTTGATATCTAAAAAAATCCCAACTTTTCTCCGGACTATTTCGATAAATTACCGTTTTTGCCCCCTTTTAATTTTTTTAAAAATCTAAATTTAAAATTTTCACGGGTTTTACACTACAATTGGCACCGTCTGTGGGACACGCCTAGTAAGAAATCTCGGGGCGTCTGCGAGGAGCACAGATTTCATCTACTCCCTAGTGATCTCTCTTTGCCTGAAAGCTTGGTAGTTCCCAATCATCCCATCGGACCGTCAAAATTTATCACCATGTCTAGCAACCCAGCGAATCAGCCCATCAAAGACCAGTTTCTCCGCTAGCACCAAGAGATGTAGGCTAAGCAAGAGGAGCAGGCCAGACAAGTGGCCGAATTGCTTGAACATGCAAACCATTTACAACAAGAGAACGGCTACGGGCAGCAGGACCAAACGGGAGTCGAAATCCCACATGGCTTAGCTGCCCGTATGTACTCTTAACCCGAGCAGATAAGGGCAAAGGGGCTACCCTACCCGACCATAGTGATCACCGGCAGATGATGAGTTCTCTTCGAATAGATCTCCACTTCCCCGTCGCTCATCACCTCGGAAACGTGCGAAGCCCGAATTTAGAAAAAAGACCACCTCGCCCGATCCTAGGGCTTTGGCGGTCTGGCATACGAATCTGAGAGAGGCCAGCGAGAGATAGGCCTCGTTCGGAATTGGCCCCGGAACATATATCTACCTGGTTCGGTATGCCCCCACGATTTCCACTGACGATACGGATTCGAGATACCTCCCCCTCTTACGTAACATTTTACCCTGTCAGGATGGAAGTCACGACATGCTATCTTCCCCCTTGGGCCAGCATATTTTGGATGAGCCTCATCGCGGATTTGTCATTCCATCGTTTGCTATATGCAGTGGTTCCTCACAGTCCATATGATCATATGTTGCACTTGACAGCGATGATCATACTTAGCCCAGGAAACGATTGGCTCTGTGTAAAGTATTCCCCAACTAGCCTAAAGGTCGCTTTGACACGGTTCCACAAGCTGGGAATCTCTAAACTCATTCGGTAGTGCCAAATTAGCATTTGTCTCCACAGTATCTATATGTTCATTCGGTAGAAGCTGAAACATCGACTCATCGATCCATCTTGGCGAGACGATGAGACCATCCGGGATTTCACCCAGAGATTTGGACAAGTCGTCCAACAGATTGATACTTATAGTATGGATGCAGTCCTACAAAACTTCCGAATGAGCTTTGGGCCCACTACTCCTTTCTTCCAGTCCCTTTCCCTTGATCCACCTGCAACCATGGAAGAACTGTATCGGCGGGCGAACAAATACTCCACTTTGGAGGGGGGATATGCGGGCGCCTCACGGGAGCCCATTGTGATAGCGCCTAGAGTGGTAAAGCTACCCTGAAACCCCGACCGAACGAAAGGAAGCCGGAAGTAGGGCCAAGCGCCCCCAAGAGCGATTCGAAAGAAAGAATCCTCCCCAATTCACCCCTTTTAACATCTCTTTGTAGAATTTGCTCTCCTCGTCAGGGATCACCCCGAGTTCAAATGGCCTCCGCCCATGCGAGCAAGTCCGGACCAACGCAACCGGTCGCTGAGGTGTGACTATCACAGGGATCACGACCATGAAAAGAAATCAATGCCAAGGCCTGAAGTTCCTGGTAGAAAGATTGATCCGAGCAGGGCACCTCAGAAGATTTATTCGGGAGCCAGCCCGCGGAACCGAAACTGCCCCTGCAGCCGACAGAGCTATCGCTGCCACTAAGCGTCCGTCAGAGCCCCAACCCACCATTAACTTTGTATTGGGAGGTCCCCTCGATGATCAATACCAGTCTAAGAAGCAGAGACGAAAAATGCTCCGTGCGGCCTCAATCAGAGCCAAAATAAACACCATCGACCTGAGAGGAAGCGACCTGTGGTGCGGCGGTCGATGACCTATATCCTTTCCTCCTATTAAACCCGACCCGAGGTCATCACGCTTCCATTATGATCTGGTCTCACGACTGCCTTGTGTATTAACAATTTTGATGTGCACACGGGAGTTCTGAATTGGCCGGGCGGCGCCGCCCGGGCGTGCACCTTCCAGATTATGCGAGATGAAAGTCCAGCTGATATCTCATCTCGATTCAGCCGGCCAATTTTTACGGATTCAATGGATCCACCTCACTGACAGTGGGAGATATTCCTCTCTCTGTCAAGGCAAGTCTAGTAACTCAGCAAGTATTGTTTTCAATGCTATCGTAGGTCGAACCTGGTTGCATGCCATAGAGCCAATCCCTCGACCTACCGCAGGACTATCGGCTATCTCAGCATCGGGCGGCGGAGTCGGCCTCCCGAGGTAGCCAATTAGGCTGCTCGTCGGTGTTACCGATTGTCAATTCTAGAAGCTAGAAAGGGTAAGGTCCGATAACTCCCCCTTCGAACCTTACCACTCGTCATAGCAATTAAGGCCTGCTACTCGGGCCACTCCGGAAGACGAGGGGAACAAGCGTTTTGTAGATCCCTGCAATCCATGTTGATAGATGGCGGACAAATGCACCTACGTTAGTTCCTCCTCACCGAGAGAGGGAAAGAGCCCGGGTGTAAGAGGCTACTAAAGGCCAAGCGCGGACGTATTTACTGCAGGTCCACTTTCGAGACATGAAACAGGGATAAGCCGTGCGCTTCCCGTAAGTTGAGCGGCTTCCCATAAGTTGAACGTTTTCCCATCCGCCAGACCCATTCGACAGAGACGCGCCGCCCACCCGAATCACCACCGCTACCAAATAATCCAGCTCTAGGTGGATAACTCCGCTGGTGGCCGGCTATCGAGAAGGAAATAATTCGGCGTACTTGCTAACGTGGTGGTAGTTCCGAAGAAAGGGGGCAAATGGAGAGTGTGCGTAAACTATACGGATCTTAACAAAGCGTTCCCTAAGGATAGCTTCCCACTACCTCGGATAGATAAGATTGTTGACGCATCGGCCAGGCATGGCATGTTATCGTTTCTCGATGCATTCTTCGGTTACCATCAGATTCCCATGTACCCGCCCGATGCAGAGAAAGCGTCCTTCATTACCCCCCACGGGCTCTACTGCTACAACGTGATGCCATTTGGGTTAAAGAACTTCGCCACTCTAACAAAGACCAAGAATCAAGATATTCTTAACGCTGGGAAAACTATGCAGTTTATAGACGTATATGTCGATAAAGTCCAAGAAGCCGTTTATCGGCGTTACCATTTAAATGGTATTCGACCTCCTCAGAACCTATGGTATGAAACTCAATCCCGCAAAATATGCATTCGGGGTCAGTGCAGGTCGGTTCTTGGGGTTCATGATGACTCAAAGGGGGATTGAGGCCAACCCCTCCCAGCTTAAAGCCATCTTAGACCTCCGTCCCGAACTTCTGCAAGCTAGCGGCAACAATTAATCGTAGATTACCTTCTTTGGGACGATTTATTTCCCGATTCACAGACCACTTAAAGCCATTTTTGCTAATTCTAAGGGAGCTTAATCAGCCTAATGGAATAAAGATCAGGATCTGCCTTCGGCCCAAATCAAGCAAAGATTTAAATGAACCCCGATTCTAGCAAGTCCTCGAGACACAAGTAGACTCTCTTCATCTACTCATGTTTCAGATAATAAAGAAGATAGCCGCATTGTTCAAAGAGAATGAAGACGGTAAACAGAGGCCGATATTCTTCGTCAGCAAATCCTTAGCCGATGTAGAGACCAGGTATAGCCGTCTTGAGCAAAGCACTTTAGCCTCCTGACAACAAATTTCCAAGAAACTTCGTCCTTACTTCCAAGCACATCCCATTGTTGTATTAACTGACCTCCATCTCCGGAACACTATACACAAGCCCAATTTATCGGGAAGAATGGCTCGCTAGGCGATCGAACTGAGTGAATATGGCATCCAATATAGGCCAAGGCTTTCAAAAAGGGGGCAGGTGTTGGCAAACTCAAAATAACTCCTCTAAACGGAAGCACGCCTGCATGTTTTAGATTGAGGATACTCACATCGGACAAGGCTCAAACAAACCGGCCGCATCCGTGACGCCTAAACCCGGGGTCCGTTGACTACGCGTCAACCTGCGGAAAATCTATGTGTCTTGTATCACGAGACTCATACCTGAGTAAAAATGGCCACTACCCCCGCATCAATACTCATCAAACATGTACCAACTATATTCCAATAAATTAAGAGTTACTTTATTACTTTAATACAAATACATATTAAAATCTATAATTTAATACATATTATCCAAAAACATCAAAGCCACAACCCTAGCTTTCTTCAAAAATCGGTCTCTAAGAAGGCTCGCCTTCGAACACCTCCAGACTTGAAAAAATGTTCCCTCGACTCGGGTGAGCTATCGCTTCAAGAAGGGAACCACCCTAGCCCGTTACTTCTCCACCTGCCGCATACGCAATGTCTAATTTAAACACACACACTCAAGTAAATACGTGATCCTACTTGAATGTCTACATGCCCATTCCCATGTCTCGAGTCCTCACCGACTCGCGACTCTGCCTGGGCTTGTGTATGAGTAAAATATCATTTTCAAACAAAACTCATGTTCTTGAAAATAAACCACCGGCGTCGGTAAAAAATACGGACTACCCTCCGAGCTAATTGGTTGGTGAGCTCAATGTTATAATCCTCATCCGAAATGATCCGCTGGGCCCATCTCCCAACCCAATTCTCCTGAAATCATCCCGTGAAATTCCTTTCGCAACCATAATTGCTTTTTATAATCATGTCATGCACTCCCACCTAAATTCTAGGTTACTCCAAAGGTATATGAAATGCATTATGTCATTTCAATCATTTTTATACAATATATCAATTATGCATATATTCACAAATTACATTCACACCACATGTAATTTAACATGGATCAACCATCACCCAAATTAGCTCATTTGAGCAATTCACAATCTCATCTCCAATGGCCTACACACACAATTATATTCCATATAATTGAGCAATTCACAATCTCATCTCCAAAGGCCTATACACACAATTATATTCAATATAGATCATGACATCGCGTTAACATGCACGGTTTATGCATTAACCTATTAATTCCACACAACTCAAGCCATTCATTTCAAAAATGTTTCAATAAATTATAAAACAAACACCCCAAACAGCCCCAACACAGTCACGGACTATCCAAATGGGCTCCAAAAATTCTCCAAAATTCTGGGAATAATTCGTCCTAAAGTTTCGACCACCAAACGACCGCTCAAGGCCTCAAACCCAACCGAACATTACAAAACACTTAAATAAAGTAACTCAAGTAGGATAAAAACTCTACCTCATGGAGTTTGTCGAAACTCCAACTTTTCGGTCTACGTAGCTCTCATCGTAGATCAACTTTGCCTTTCGGGCCCCAAACGAAACCTCGCTGGTCCGATTTTCAGAGATCCGAAAAACGAAGAGAGAAAAAAATTAAAAATAATTCTCTCTCAACTCTCACGCGCCTCCCTCCGATGCCTCACTCTCTTTGATTGATTTTTTCCTTTTTATTGTTATTATAATATTATTATATTATTATTATTATTATTATTATTATTATTATTATCATTTGATAAATTCATTTCTATTGCCCCATTCGGGCCCATTTCTTTCCCGGTAATTTTATTTTTTCGCTTCAATTATTTTAAATGAACTTTTAACTCACGCTTATTTTCGACTTCCAAGATTTTCAGAAAATCCCGCCCCCGCCAAATACCGCCATTTAGCACCCGTAGAATTGTGAAAATATTTTGATTGTCTCAGAATCTCGACGAAACTTTTTCTCGGGTCACTAGATTTCATGAGACTAATTTAACTAAGGCATCCGCTTTGTCATCCGAGAGCCCAGAGAATTTTCGATTTTCAACCGAAATTACTGCTTATTCTTTTTTAAAAATTGAATTTTTCTCGGGTTTTACATTTCTCCTTAACAGAATTTCGTCCCTGAAATTCACGCACATACGCATCACTCACATGCATATGCTACCTTCTACAACTCCAAGACCGTGTTTATGATAACCGTACCAGTCAAAGAATCATCGACAACCCGAGAGGTTGTCAATTCATCCATGTCAAGAATGCCATCAAAACCAGATATATCTACCATATCTGACCAACTCTCACCCTAGATCCTAGAGGAGAATTTTCCCATACAATGGCTTTTCCCAGAGGTCTTAACCTCTAAGCCTAAACTCGAAGAAGGCTGATCCTCCTTTCTCTTCCCACCGGCACTCGCATCTCGAATGCCTTGTGCGTCATCCATCTCTTTCTCTATGGCCAGAGTTGTCCCAACCATAGAGTCCATGTTTTGTAGGCGGAGGCCCACAAACTTGCCCCGAATGGACAACTTCAGTCCATTCTCAAATCTCCCGACTCAAGCTGGCATCTCAGCCACATAGTAATCACCAAACGTGCCAACTCAATGAATCCTACCATGTACTCCATCACCGTCACATCGTTCCCCTCGCCAAATCTAGAACTCGGGCCTTAGCATATCTAGCAGTGGCCGGAAAATACTATCTCATAAAGAGCCCATGGAACTCGCCAGTCATTGCCTCCTAAATCCCTAGGTCTTTAACCCAAATTCCACCACACTGGGACTCACCGTCGAACGCTAGCCTACTGATTCGATGCATCGGAGGTAATATCCATAACCTCCAATACATTCTCAATTTGCCGGAACCAATGGTCTGCCACCATCGAATCCTCTCCCCCTGTAAACGTCGGAGGATGATGTGACCTGAACCTCAAAGGTTACCTGACCTCCTCGACAATTAACTCCGCACTAACTTATGCAATGCATAAAGAACAGAACCCCAACAAATTTCAAGAAAGCCTCATTGGTCAACATCGGTGGTGCTTGGCTAGCACCTAGTGGACGACCTCTACCTACTCGGCCTTGACTTGCCATCTACACATGTCAAAAGGCAACAAACTTTATTTAATCTCATTTCATTCTAACTAGTAATGCACGTGTCAATTACTAATAGACTTAACAACTATGAATTGACCAGTTCATCGCCTAAGTGGTGCTACTTGCCAACCACTCCTTTTAGTTATTTCAATAAAATTCAATACTTTCAGGTTCATTTCATTTTCCGAATCCCTAAGGTTATAGTTCCTAACCTTAGCATTCCACTTCTTCCTTTATACAATATGTCATGCATATAATTTTCCAGCGCAATAACCACGCAATCACATTTCCCATATACATCATACCGTGTATAAGTTTTCCACGCAATGTGTTACACACAATCACACAATGACAAACATGGAACACATATCCAACACAACACCTAAACACACCATGCATGCAAAGGGTTCAAACCCGTCCCATAAACTCCTAGGTATTCGTACCTAAACTCCGATACTGCCTATGACGCCTAGTATCAATTTCACCCCAATAGCAATGGCCTAAGCCCATGTCCCTGCTTCCTAGTAGTCGTGATACCTATACTGATACTAAGTCAGGACGCCCCAAAACCCGGGGTCCGTTGACTACCCGTTAACCTGCGGAAAATCTATGTCTCAGACGCGAGACCTACCAGTAAAATGGCCACTGGGCCCCAGATCAATACTCATCAAACATGTACCAACTATATTCCAATAGTCCAAGAGTTACTTTATTACTCTTAATGCAAATACATATTAAAATCTATAATTCTAATACATATTATCCAAAAACATCAAAGCCACAACCCGGCTTTCTTCAAAATCGGCCCTAAGAAGAGTCGCCTTCGAACACCCCCGTATTTCTGAAAAATGTCTCGACAGGTGAGCTATCGCCCCAAGAAGGGAATCACCTTAAATGGGCTACTCTCCACCTAAGTGCATATGCAATGCTCCACCTCAACACACACTCAAGTAACACGTGATCCTACTTGGAATGTCTACATGCCCATTCCCATGTCTCGAGTCCTCACAGACTCCCTCACACTTGCCTAAGCCATGTATAAGTAAAATATCATTTTCAAAACAAAACTTGTTGTTCTTGAAAATAAACTACCGAAGTGTCAGTAAAAATATGGGACTACCGAGGTGAATTGGTTGGTGAGCTTCGAAACAACTATGGTTCATCCGAATGATCTGTTGGCCCATCTCCCAACCCAATTCTCCATAAAATCATCCTGTGAAATTCCTTTCGCAACCATGTCTGCTTTTAGAAAATCTATGTCATGCACTCACACCTAAATTTAGGTTACCCAGTGCATATAAATGCATTATGCCATTTCAATCATTTTTATACAATATATCAATTATGTATATTCACAAATTACATTCACACCATGTAATTTTAACATGGATCAATCCATCACCCAAACTAAATTTCACTAACTATTCAATATTCATCAAACATCACCCAAATTAGCTCATTTGAGCAATTCACAATCTCATCTCCAATGGCCTACACACACAATTATATTCTATATAATTGAGCAAATCACAATCTCATCTTCAAAGGCCTATACACACAATTATATTCAATATAATTGTGACATCATGTTAACACACTGCTTATGATTAACTATTAATTTCCACACAACTCAAGCCATTCATTTCAAAATGTTTCAACAAATTATGAAACAACACCTAAACAGCCCCTACACAAATACTGACTATCCAAATGGGTCTCCAAAATTCTCCAAAATTTGGGACAATTCGGGTCCCAAGTTTGGGACCGACCAACGACCGTCTGCAAGGCTTCAAACCAACCGAACATTACAAAACACTTAAATAAAGTGTAACTTCAAGTAGGATAAACCCTACTCACTGGGAGTTTGTCGAAACTCCAACTTTTTGGTGTCCATGTAGCTCTCATCGTGATAGATCAACTTTTTTGCTCTTCGCCCCGACTTAAACTCGCATCCGATTGTAGAGATTTGAAAAACGAAGAGAGAAAAAAATAAAAATAATTCTCTCTCAACTCTCACGCGCCTCCCTCCGACGCCTCCCTCTCTTTGATTGATTTTTTCCTTTTTATTGTTATTATAATATTATTATTATATTATTATTATTATTATTATTATCATTTGGATAAACGATTTCTATTGCCCCATTCGCCCATTTCATCCCAAAAATTTTATTTCTTTCAGCCCAATTATTTTAAATGAACTTTAACTCACGCTATTTTTCGACTCCGAGATTTTCGTAAAATCTCACCCCAAGTCATCTGGCGATGAAGCACCCGTAAATTCGTAAATATTCGACTGCCTCGTGACTGACGAAACTTTTCCGGGTCACTAGATTTCGCGTAGACTAATTTAACGTCTAATCCGCTTTTGTCATCCGAGATCTAGAGAATTTTCTACACAATCGAAATTACTATTTTACCCTTTTCGTAAAAATTGGAATTTTTCGGTTTTACAACACTCCGCTTGAGGCTAAGGTCCCCATCGTGGATAAGATCAATGTGCAATCCGCCGGATTTAGTGCCTCTAACAATGAGTTCGAATACGAGGCCATCCCGGCCTGCCTAACTAGCACCCACCCCCGTCTCGCTAAGAAGCCTCGTCCAAGTGATTCCTAATTGGTACGATAAGTAAATGAGGAATTCAATCCCGAGATCCCCGAACGGTGAAATATGTGTTCGGGAAATAACGCTTTAAGCAAATTTTCCGACTGAAGTCGGAGCACGCTTCAAGGATCGCAAAGAAAAGGCGCATGCCTTGCCAGGGCTACTTCCCTACCACTCATCAACTATACTTCGCCATCTATTATCGTACCGACTTCTTCACTGGGTCCTCGTAAATAAATCAAGTAGATGAGAATACCCCTTCATGGATGGACCCCATTTCGCTATATCTAAGCACAGGCCAGCTCCCGCTGAGAGAGATAAGGCCCATAAACTTCAAGCCCAGTCAGCTCGATTTTCCTTGGTCAATGGACAACTATACAAGCGATCCTTGGGCGGCCCATATTTGAAATGCCTGACCCCTGAATAGAGCTAGTATGTGTTAGCAGAGCTGCATGAAGGAATATGTGGAACCATCCCCGGGTGGCGTAACTTTAACCTATTAAAATTATACCCGCGTATAATGGCCAACCATGAGAGCCGATGCCAATTATACTAAAGTGCGTGATCACCGCCAAAGGGCTTGCCCCGTCCCAAATCGGCAAGATCCGACTTATTATGGTTCCCGCCCTTTGCTCAATGGGATCGATATAGTCTGAATCCACGCCCACCGCCTGCCCAAAAGAAGCATATCGTGGCAATTGATTATTTTTGAAGAAATGGATTAAGGCAAAGCATTCTCCTCATCAAAGATAAAGATGTCACTCGCTTATCCGGAAGAATATTGTAATGCCGTTCAACATCCCGCATCAATCGTGCTTGACACCGCCCCAATTCTGACAAATTGCCCATCTAACTTCGTCAGAATTAAACATCAAAAATCTATACTCCACCCCCCGGTATCCGCAGAGCAATGGTCTGACGGAAGCCTCAAACAAAGCCTTGTTGATAGCACTAAAGAAGCGGTTAGATTCAGCTAAAGGCAAATGGGTGGATGAACTCCCCGTACTTGGGCTTACGTAATCCATCGCCAGAAACCCACCTGAATATCTCCGGTTTAAATCACTACGGATGCGGAAGCTATAATCCCTACGGCATCGGGTATGCCTACCATCCGTCGATGTCCCGAATAGGAGAACACAGATGACGGTCAGACCTAGACACGGCTCGATGAATTGCGTAGAGTTAGCGCAGAATCCGCATAGCATCCTACCAAGGTCTAAGAAGCAAATTTCATAATAAATCCGTCAAACTCGTATCGCTCCAATTTCCAGGAAATTCGACCTAAGAAGGGTATTTGAGAATACAGCTGATACGAATGCAAGAAAGTTCCAGCCCAACTAGGAAGGACCATATCTTGTAACACGAGCCGGTGAATCCGGATCTTACGTTGCTGGGACAAACTTGATGGAACCCCTGTACCTAGAATGTGGAACGCTACGCATCTTAAGAGGTATTATCAATAAAGAATGATTCATTATCAAACATATATGTCCTCTATTTACTCTCCCCTTGCAGGGTCAAACTAAAGCCCGGATGGCACAGTAAAATGACCTATCCGCCCGACAGTCAGCACCTAACCCCGGGTCGTTCAAAGCCTCAGACGGCGCAAGAAAATGACATATCCGCCCTACGTAACACCAACCGGGACAAATTAAAGCCCAGAGATGGTGCAAGAAATGACCTGTCCGCTCGGGTCGTGTAACACCTAACTGGACAAACTAAAGCCCGATGGCGCAGTAAATGATCTGTCTGCCCAAGAGGTAAGACCTAACCTGGCCAAATTAAAGCCCGAATTATAGCACATGACGATCCGGGGTCTTGGCTGGGTAACACTTAACCGGTCAAATTAAAGCTCTGATGGCGAGGTCGATCGATCCGGCCCGGCCAAACACCTAATCCCACAATTAAAGCCCGGATGGCATAGTAAAATTACCTATCCGGCCCAGTCGAGTAACACCTAACCGGTCAAACTAAAGCCCGGATAGCGCAAAAGATGACTTATCCGGCCCAGCATAGTTAAAATATCTTGTTGGTCTATATGAGAGTCCAGATGGCGCAGTATAGTGAGACCTATCCGGCCCGGTAAAGGCAAGTGTTATCTAACGTCGCATCCCTAATGATGCATCAACTTTTCAAAGATAAACCCTGCATAAGTATCAGAATGAGATATTCCAGGATACTATAACTCTACCGAGCTTTAAACCACGAAAAGAAAGAATTTTCGTAGTGCTTCCAAGATAAAGTGTCAAGGTACAAAAGAAACAAAAAACAAAAAATGTATATAACATGTCCCACATGAAAAGTACGCTCGACGAGCGAGAGGCGATTTCAGACCCTAGCCCTCTATAACAACCTTAGGCTCCTTATCTGGTACAGTCGGGGGCCTTGACAGAATATCTACGCCTCCCTCAACAGTCAGGAGATCCTTGGTAGGCAAATCTTCTCCAGTAGTCTAGACAGGATCGACAGCGGGCAAGACAGATGAAGAACCCAAAATGTAGGATTCACAAAAACTGAGCCGCGCCGACACGCCCTCGGCATCCCGGGCCGGAATCAAGGGCTTGCTCCCACGAATATCGTGCACAAAGGCACAGCAGTCGTAGCCGTAATTAAAAAACACATCACCACTAGCATCAAACTCTGCCTCCAGTGCCGACTTCTCCATGGAACTCTTCTCCCTGAAAGCCACGAAGTCCTCTTCTCGATAGCCCCTGCCCATAACCAAAGACGCTTCATCCATTGCTAACCATTCTCTCTTCCTCCGCCTTCTGAAAGCCCCTTCAGCCTGCCGTGGCTTGTCGGACGGAGTCAAGCCTGACTCGGGCCCTTCACCACCACCTGAGGTAGCCGCAGCGCATTGGACTCGGACGCTGACCCACCCCGCCCGAGCATAGCTCGCCGCCTCAGTCTCTAATCGCGCCACCGCCGTTTCGTGATAGGAGGCATCTCTCTCCGCCTCTGCCCCCGCCTGAGCCGCCTTATCTGCAACCTCTTTAGCCTCTAGCTCCAGGCGTCGGGCGATCATCTGAACCTCTTTTAAAGAGGCATCCAAACTCTCCTAGGTGGAGAGCCCTGACTCAACATACAACCGAAGCCTCTCGGCATCCCTCAGCCGAGTAACAAATTCACGGTGCTGGAGGGACATGTTCCGAATGGCAGTGATAGCCTGCGAAGAAGCATATTTAGTATAACGACAAAACTACGATTCCAAAATTTTTGTAAGAATTATCATTTTACCAGCTCCGCCGACTGGACGTAATTGCGATTGCGAATCTACATCCCGTCTTGGACTATTTGCTGGATGTCCACTTTTATAGTACCCACGGGGACAGCCATGTTGTAATCCTCCCCCAATCCGGCTTCCCGGACGATTACGGGCACCTGCAGTGTTCTCAAGTACAAGTCATCTAGATGACTCAACGCGTGACTCACCCGATTGAAAGATCTCCAAATATGAAGGATACGCTTGACGCCGGTCAGCTCGAGTCACACCTCCATTGCTCCGGGCCGGTCTCGAGGAGGAGATAAGAGTTTAATAAGATACGATCGGGCGACAACAAAATTTCACACCGGGCAACGCGAGCCACTCACCCGGGCAACTTTCGACTACCGTGGGGAGGACCACTTGGTAATGTGGGCTTTAACGGTACTCTCCCGTGGCTCTCCATGGGCGGTGTGCTTCGGGCCCGATTGGTCATTAGAGCCCGTTTCAAGAGAGGCAAGAATCACGATTGCCTGCACCTCCGAAACCCCATCCGTAGGGAGCCGCTGATCTCGGGCCCGATCGGCCTCCTCTCAAGATCCTTCATCGCTGCTTCGGCAGATAACGATCAACTACCATCTCTTCTTCTATCAACTGTACCGCTAGGTTCGTGATGCACCCAAGGTATAAATCTTCCACTGGGGCCCCGGAGCAATTTTCACCCAACCGTCCCTTCTTTCGATTTGCGTGACTGGGAAGGTAACTGGTCCCCTTTCTAGCAAAGAAAGCCGCCGCGGATACCCCTTTCTCTCACGGTCCCTGAGAGGTCGAGTTGAATCCCCACCGGTGGGGTCGGGCCGATGTAGCGGCCAAAGGACACTTGTTCCTGGTGCGATAAGCTGCCTCTGATCCCCCTGTGGGCGGTGCACGAATTTCAAGTAAACTAGCAGTCAGCACCAAATGTTCCTCCACGGCTCCTAACTGGGCAGAATGGGGGATAATCGAAGACTGTAGGAGCCGGCTCATTCTCACACGCTAGTTCTTTAACGTGAGGAACCTCACGGCATTCATGTTCAAAGACCCCAACAAACTCGCGAATCTTCGCTGGGCTCGCCTCCACCCACTATACTAACCTGCCTCTTCAGTTTTTCCCTGAATCAATAATCCACAATCAGTCCCACATAAAGACATAAATGTGTATCCGAGTACCTAAGCTCAACCCACTTCTTGGCACCTGCACACACCTGGAAAAGACTGGGACCGGTTGATATTAAACGGTAGATCGGGAGAGCCCGGAGTCTCATCCCAAGGCCCCCTTACCAAAATAACTCCCTTTGCCTCTGTTTTAGTAGAATCGAGGAGTCCGTTCATGAACTGCAGCCGGGAATCCAGGATCGACATAGACATTCGACCCCCTCGCTTTACTGTCAAAGTATAGGCGAAGCAAATCTCGACCAATGAAAGGTCAAGCTAATATAAGATATTCAGAATACTGCATCCGGTTAGAATCCGGATTATGTTAGGATGAACAAGGGCAGGAGGCACCTTGGTAAAATGCAAAAACTGTTTAACAAGGGCGAGCACTGGAAAACGAAGTCAAGCCGTAAGTTGTTCTCGGGTAAAAAACACGGCATTGTGTTCTCCCCCCAAAGTGGATTTGTCCGGCTTGTCCATTAACTTCAAGTCAATGTTATTGGGGATCTCGCAGTAAGTTCTCAATTCCACCATTGTCAGGGACGAGACAATATGGCTTGCAGAACGCACCTTTCGCGCGGACCCTATCCGCGCCTACCTCGATCAAGAGTTTCCTCCCTCACTTTCCACAAAATGCATCGTGAGGGAGGAAAGAGAGTGAGTATCAGCCCCAAGCAACGCACCTAACAAGTAAATTGGCAAAATCACCAAACCTAGGCAAAAACCTTTCGGGCCTAAAAAGCCCTAGACCTATCCTTACCCCAGAGTTCCCCATGGCCGGACAAAAGTCAGTAGTAAAGATCCAACACACTTCCAACGGAGATAGAAATTACCTGTAAAAATGGAACTAAACAAGCATCTGAAAGAGAGATTCGAAAACGCGCACAAAATCGCAGAGGTGTATATGCAAAAGGTTTCGAATTAGAGAAAGGAATGTAAGCCCTAGAATGATAAGAATGGGAAAAAGAAAAGCCCAATGATGACTCCCTACATACCAACCTCCTAGACCTACTTCGGAAAGTATTAAATGCGGCAATAACCCATCACTCCACTAGTCGCCCACTTCCCCGCGACGCTCTAACTCCTAGGCAATAATAAGGCACACTGTCAGTTAGTAGGCCCTCTTACCTAACCCTCTTGCCTTAACATGTTGGGCCCCCATTCAGAGCCATTCATTAGCTAAAATCACTGAATATCCCAGCTGATGGCCAATGGATCGGCCCCTACCTCGAGATAGCAAATAAAGTACAGGGATGTCGAGATAGAAAACAAAGTACATAAATGTCAAAGAAGTACGATTTTATTGATTGGCCAAATGGCATCCATCATTACATCCATATCCTTACAAGTGATGTAATCCAAGCGGTCAGATAAGCAAAGAGTGTGGCGCCGAAGAAGAAGAAGAAGAAGGCGAGTAAATAAAGGAAAAGAAAACAAGCATAAAGAGCGAAATTGCTACCAAAAAAAAGAGAAAAGAAAATATAGAAAGGGGGCTTAAGAAGAGTAAAAGCCCCGCTGATTCGAATGGGGGGTGACCATGGATGTAGAGGATTCCATTCTAGTTTTCCGACTCCGCTCAAGCCATATAATCTCTGGTCCGATTCATGCTTGGAAAGCATGCTCAAACGGTCGATCGCAATCATCCTGCCATCCACCAACTGACCAAAGAACGCTCAATTATCCGCCCTCGCGCAGTTGTGTTACGGATAACACGTGGGCACAACTTAATTCGCCACCTCCAAATTTCTTTTATAGTTGTTCTCGTCTCAGTGGTCGTCTTAAGCAACCACATGACATCTAATGCACCCTCAAAAAAGTTAGAAAATTCACATTGGAAAATACCTACATTGATTGTTTATTGTTTCCCATAACATGATGGTCAAGCATGCTCTCTACTTTTTCCACCTGGGACGACGTCTCCCCGCAGGGAAAAAGGGGCATCAGGCGCTATGGGCCTGATCTAAGCCCTAGCTGGTAGGTCCGCACAAATTAAAGCCTACACCACCGGCCCATCCGCCCCGTACCGCAAGCTCCAACTTAGGAGTCCGGGTTCAGATATCCTCTCCTAGCCCGGAAGGGGTTGACATTCCCTAGAGAGCTCTTATTTAACGAATATTGACAGGTATATTCCCTCGGAGAGAGCATGAGTCCCTTCATGCCTGCCAAGGAAGTCAAGATACAGACAAATGTCTCTGTGGTCCCTAATTCGGGAAAAACGTCCACTCAAAAGGAAGAACTAGTCTCCACGCGCGATATATGCGCCACCTTCTCCCTCCGATCTTCCGTTTAAAAGGAAGAACTAGTCTCCGCATGCGAGATATGCCACCTTCCCCTTCCAATTTGGGAGGAAGTTATCCACTTTCCTCGCAAAGTGGATCCCCTTCCTCTCTGATAAAAGGAGGTTAGGACACGAACGAAGGTAAGTTCTCGAGACCCAAAAATCCAAACTTTTGAAAAAAAATGAGGATCTAACTTCAAATCGGAGGGGCGACGGCGGAGACCTTCCCCCGCCGCTTTCCTAGTTGTTTGTTTTGCAGGTCGTCATAGGCAGGTGTATGTTCCAACGATCCAGTGACTCAGAAGATTCTGGAGACTACAAAACCTTACACCCCTCATCTCTCTATGTCAATCTAAACTCTTAACCACTTGAGCTAGGTTTTATAAGGGTCTTAAGGGCAATTATTCCTTCTCAATTAAATAATTTAAAAAAATTTCTCACTTAATTTTAATGTTTAGATGAACATAAAAAATATCATAGATACCGAAGGATGAGAAAAAACAATGGAAACAAAACTCAAGAAATTGCCCATAATAAAGTGAAAGGAAAAAATATAATTTATTTTATATGTTAGAATAAATCCATTTCACTTTTTTTTCAAAAAAAATTAATTCATTTTAATTGTATTATATTTTTTTTTAAGTGAAATAAAATTACATCAAAAAAAAAAAATAAACCACACATTATAATAATATCTATTTCACTTTATACTTACATGTTAATTTAGTGTTTTTATGTTTGAACTCTCCAATCACCTGTTTATCCAATTTTTTCTTTTTACTAATTTTGATATATAGCAAGCATTGATTTCTAATACTCGAACCAAATTTTTTAATTTCAATATGTACTTGCTTCTCAATCAGACAATATTTCTTCTTTTAGCTTAATCTATTCCACCGTTTCATCATTTCAAACCTCAAAATAAATAAATCAATAAATATGAATATAAATGAAAATAAAAGTTGTTTAATGATGATGCTTTTTCAACCGGAACTGGGCTGGAGCGTGCTAGAATCACTTCAGCCGGTCCGTCGACTTCGATGTCACTTCTCCAGAAAATAAGAAACGAAAAGGATCGCGGGCTCGCCGTTCCTCCGATGCCTAAGCCAGTTCTTTCGTGGAAGCAGTAAGATCAACCGTTTAGGGAATGGTTTTAAAGTGCATCTTTCACCGATGGGGTGGCCTAGTATTTATAGTGGATGATTTTCCCAATTGAATGGTAATAAGGATTCTCTCTTATTGAATGTGGGATTTTCTTTCCTTATCATTGTCATATTAATAAGGGATAATTAGAAAGCAGTTATTGGGAATTATTCTACTTCCCTTATTGGTGGAGATTTGATCTGATTTATGCGATACGCCTCTGGCCTGTGTTATCGGCCCTGATGGATGAACTGGCTCTGCTTAGCCTACTCGGAGCCAGCTGCTTTAATTGGTCCGCTTATAAGTCTTCTTTGGGCCCGCTTCGATCAGGAGTGGCCTGCACGCCTATTCTTTAAACCTAATCATTTAAACTTAAAAAAAAAAAAAAAAAAAAAAAACTTACAACAATAGAACCTAATGTCTGCTTTTACCTTTTAAATAAATAATTCATTGTTTTATTTAGTTTTAGGGTGAACTAATTGTCGATCCGTCAATGGGGATCTTTCGACTTTCAAGATGATTAGATGATTATGTAGTAAGTGCAAGAGAAGGATGGGAATCATGGGATAAGCAACACTTGCCTTGAAAATATGTTTTTTTTTTTTTTTTTTAGAAGCAATGGAAATTTTGTTGCGCAATTAACAAGTGCAAAGTAGATTAGCACACCCAATAAGGTTGTCAAAGTTATAAGGAAGAAAGAAAAAAAACATAGAAAAAAAGAAAAAGAAAAGCAAATCCTTTTTTTGCAATATACATAATTAACAATGTAGATGCTTTTATTGTTATTATTACATATTATTATAAAATGCATTTTCAACATATTTTATAAACAAATGGTCAAATATGTTAATTGATTTTTTGACATCTATTCACTTAATTAGTATATTCTGTGAGTACTGGGTGGTTCTGTGACCCACTACTCAATGGGCCTAGGGCCCGTTTGGCCTAAGGCCCACTCCGCGTAAGTGTATGAAGCGCCCCAAGCCCACCTAACAGTATTGAAACCATGCATTCCTAGACGAGAGAATTTGAAAGCCCATCTCGCGAAAGCCGTGTCTCCCCAAATGCCGATTCGTATCTCTGCCTAGAGTTTTTAGTCCCCCAGCCGGTTATCCTTTTGTGTATGGAAAGTTAGTTATTGATAATATATAAAGGTGGGAAATACGCAAAGGGTATTTATCAGTAAATTTCCTAGTTTCCAAATCTCATACCTCTCGAAGGAATAATCTTTGATAAGGAAGAATTAATTCTTGATAAGGGAAAATCAGTCCTAAATAAGGAAAAACATATTTATCCCTGAAAATAAGAGATTCCTTCCTGAGATAGGAGGGAGATTCGACAACAAATTTTTATAAATCAGGAAGATCCCCCACGAGGGAGAGGTATGCAATTCCTACTGCGCAAATTCCCTTCTTCTTTTTCTCCATCCTTTTGCTGACTTAATCATCAGAGAGGCGGTCGGCACACTGTCACCGAATCGCTTATTTTGTGGGTTCACATTGTGTCACTGATGCCCCGAACGTCAAACAATCAAGGTAACAACAATTGGCGCCATCTGTAGGAAATGAACAGAAAGTCTCATTTACATGCTGCAAGGGCTTGGCTTCAACGGCAATCTAGCAGCCCTTCGCCATCGGCAGCTCTGACAATTCCCCCTTCAACGCCTTACTCGTTCGAGGCAGTCATGATGTCAAACAACCCAATGATCCAATCGCCAAAATATAAATTCCTCCATTGGCCCTAGGACATGGAGAAGAAATACGAGGAACAAGCAAGGAAGATGAAGGAGTTACAATATCAAGCTGAACACATGCAACGTGAGAATGACCGATTGCAAGCCCATGTAGAAAAAATATGCAATCTTGGTGGAATAGATGTGCAAGATAGCAGTCGAGCTTTGCATCCAATCCCTCGCAATCGAGGAAAGGAGCCCATTTAGCCGACAAGGCCAATGCCCTAGCAGATGACGAGTTATCCTCAGGTAGTTCCCCACCTTTGGGCCTCTCACCACTAAAGAACACAAGGGACAAATCAAGTAAGAGGACCTCGCATAGCCCTGCCTTCAACGATGTCGCGCTGGCGCCACCCCGCCGTGCAAGGAGAGAAGGTGCAAGGGAATCCAACTGCACCGAGCCCTCGCGACGCATCGACATCGCTCGCGGGCTTATGCCATCACGCTTTGTACATCCAACTTTCCGCATAAAGCGTCGAAGATCTAATGTTGTCGCCAACAGCCTCCACCTAGGACCCGATCAGATGCTTTCCTCCTCGCCCTAAGGCAACTCATTATTGACTATACGAGCCACCTCGTGGGTTTTCCATACTCACTTTTTCCATGTTCGACGACTCTGTTGACCCTTACGATCACATGCTCCACTATAATCAGGTAATGATACTAAACGCCAGCAATGATCATCTGTTGTGTAAATTGTTTCTGCTAGCTTGCGGAGGCCCGCGTTAGCCTGGTTTCATAAGCTCCCACATCACTCAAGAAACTCATTCAATGACCTGTGGGCAGCATTTGTATCTCAGTACCTTTGTTTGGTACGACAAAAAAGGAATACTAGCTCCTTAATGGCTATTCTCAAGCAGGAATCGGATTCTATTCGAGACTTCCCGAGGAGATTTAGGCAAGCCGTTCAGCAGGTATAATCTTACAGCATGGATGTGGTCCTCCAAAACTTTAGGAGAAGCTTTGGGCCATCCACGCTGTTCTTCTAGTCGCTATCTTTAGACCCACCAGAGACAATGGAAGACCTATACAGGCGAGCCAATAAGTACTCAATACTGGAGGACAACGTTCGTGCAACAACCCAAACTGTCATGATTACAAGTCAACCAGTCGAGGGACATAAGCCATCTGGGAAGAAGTCGTCCGAGTCCAAAGAAGGGAAGAGCAGAGACCGAAAGAGATCTTGTGATCAGTCACTGAAAAAGAGAGAGAAATGTAAGACCCAAGAAAACTCCAATTTTCGGAAAAAGGGTAAAACGGTCATTTCGGTAAAAATCCAAAATTTTTCTAGATCTTGGATGATGAAACGGATTTCACCGTTGGAATTGTCTCACAAAATCTAGCTACCATGTCGAATTTCGTCAAATTTCGAGACAGTCGGAATTTACACGTTTTTCGAGGCACCAAGTATCGAGTGAAAACGACATGTGATGTGACAAAAGTCACCTATAACATGCACTCTTGTGACACATGTTGCATGAGTAGAGAGATGATGGAAATGGACGGCCTAGATAGTGCCAAGTGTCAAAAATCCAAGATAAGGAACATATAGGGAATTTTGAGAATTGTTAATGATAATAAGACAAAACGTGAATAGTGACCTTCTCCAAATTAAAAGACCAAAAAAACGTGAGGGGCTGGTGTGGGATGCAAAGTGAGGTGCAGATTTGAGGTTTCCTGAAGGAGAAAGGAGACCTTCTCTCTAGGATCTTATTGACGGACCGGGCCTGATTGACTCGAGCAAGAAACAAAGTTGCTCTACTCGACGAGGGCTACGCGTGGACACCAATTTGGTGGAGTTCCAACAACTCCAAGAGGTAGGGATCTTTCCCTACTTGTGTTAATCCTTGTTTAAGAATCATGTAAATGGTTTGGAACGTTCTGAGGTTTGTTTTAGTCGTAAACTTGGTCTCAAAAGCTTTGAACCGAGTGGAGAAAATTCCTATTTTGTGTGGTCGTGAACATTAACCCGAGGGTTTTACTGTTCATGTGAATAGTGATGTGAATATTTTTGCATTAATTTTTAAGATGTTGAGTGATTCAAAATGAATTGCTTGTGTTTGTTAATTAGCCCATGTGAGCTAATTTTGGTGTAATTGGTTGAGAAATTACATAACATGTTTGTGTGATTAATTATGTTAATATATATGCATGTGAATATATTAGTATGAATGTGTTGGAATTGGCATCATGCATTCCATATGCACTGGGGCACCCTAGAATATTAGAAGTGAGTGCATGACATGAAATTGAAAGTTAAATGAAAATGTTTGTGAAAGGAATTTCGACGGAAGATTTTTCGGAGAATTGTGAAGCCGAGATGGTCCAACATCACACGCCGGAGGAGCCCATGAATTGTTTCCGAAGGTTCCCAACACATTCTCGGAGGGTAATTCAATATTTTTACCGAACTCAGAGTATGTTTTCAAGAACAAAAGCTGGTTTTGAAAACTGATTATTTTACTCGCATGTCGGGCTTAGCATGCGAGGAGCCGGTGAGGACTGGACACGTGATTCGGGCATGTAGACATTCGAGCACGTCATGAAATTGCTTGAATGTGAGTAGTTTGTCATGCATGTGCACTTAGGTGGGGAGGAACCTGTAGGGAAATTATCACTACTAGCTTTGCTCACCTGACGGATCACTATTTCAGTACAGGAGTGTGCACGTAGAGGACGGCGCCGCTAGAGACCGTATTTTGTACTAAGTGCCGATTGTGGCTTTGGGTATTCGTTTTGTATAACATGTATTAAAATTGTAAACTTTTGATATATGTTTGGTAAGAGTGATTTATTAACTCTTGAAACTATTGTATATAGTTGGGACATAGTTTGTGAGTATTGATGCAGGGGCCCAAGTGGCCATTATTTTACTTGCATATAGACCCTACGTGGTCATTGTTGATTTTTGGGATGTGCTGTAAATTTGCAGAGCTCCCCCGTACAAAGGAGACTCTGTCCGATTTTTGTGAGTGGTGTCGGGTCACCTGACATTCACGAGTATTCCACGGGTTGACGGGGTTGTCAACGGACACCCCGATTTTGGGGCGTCACAGAGCCCCCACAGTTCACGCCCTTGAACATCTCGTATGAAAGGTTATTACCCATCATTTGTTATTTTCCAGAATTTAAATGGCTTGCACCAATTCAGACAGATCCTTCCCAAAGAAACAAATCCTTGCAATGCGATTATCATATGGATCATAGGCATGAGATCGACAGATGCCGAAGCCCAAAGTTCTTAGGAAAACCGGTCAAAAGCCAGACACTCAAGAGGTATATCAAAAGAAGTAGACCACATAGAGAAATCAAGGCATATAGAAGATGCACTGCAATGAGCCACAACCCCATCGCAACCTAGACCAGCTTTGATAAATTATATATTAGGCAACCAGCTCGATGACCAAAGATCAATCGGCGCCAACAGAAGAAGATCTTAAGAGTTGCCACAATCAAAGCCAAGATAAATGATATCCACACAAAAAGTAGCCATGAAGAAACTAGGCCCATAAATGGTTCCATATCCCTCCCTCATGTCAACCCGAACAAGATTATTGATCTCCACTATGATGTATTAGTACTCACCCTCTGTATTAGCAGTTTTGATGTGCACAGGGTATTGGTGGATCCTGGCAGTGTAGCGGATTTGTTTCAACTACCCGCCTTCAACCATATGAGGCTTTCCTTAGGGGTGTTGAATTCAACCAGGTGATTCTCTCTGCTTTTAATGGTGCGACTACTGTAATGCTGGGTGATATCACGCTTCTTGTAAGGGCCGACCTAGTCACTCAACAAGTTCTATTCTCGGTCGTTGGAGACGTGGGCCCTTACAATGCCATAATGGGGCGAGCCTGGCTGCACTTAATGAAAGTTGTTGTTCCTTTGACCTACCAACAAATGGTCAGTTATTTTACTAACAACGGTCGCCAATTTTGGCAAACAATTAGCCACAAGGCGGTAAGTATTAGTTATTTATGTAGGAACAGAGGAGAAAAGCCTAAAGTCCAACTGGAGATCAAACCCCGTAAAGTAATCATAAATACTTCCAAATCAGTATAGCTAAGGAAAAGGACCACCCGGCCGCGGACCCCCTTGGAAATACCGTCGACAGCAAGAGAAGTTCACTTATGCCAATTCTTTTCTAATCGATGACGAAAAGAACAAGCATAACTCGCGCCGTTGAATAAATACAATGTGTTCGCCGAGCCACTAGATATGGTCATAATTAATCCAACAAAGGGCGTCTCAAAACTAAACATCATCTCCACTCGCCAAACCAACACTACAAGAAATTTTGGTTTTCCGGGGACTCAAAGTTTTCACAATGGTAGCCCAAACTAGTCATTGATTATGATTTTCTATGATGAACTTTGACAATTGGTCACTAATTTTAATAGATAGTCAAATTAAATATTTTATTTATTTACTACCAACAATTCTATTTATTGTTACCATTGTTTGGTCGTAGATATTATAACATGCGACCAATTATTGATTGGTTGTAAAATATATTTTTATTTATGATAAATCTTATATTAGTCATAGAAAATACTATAATCTACAAAAAGAAAAAAAATATTGCAACTCGTCCTTGAAAGTTTGATACTTGTGAGGACTATTAATTTTAGTCTCAAAATATCTTATAATTGGCGACCACTTATTGATTGGTCATAGACAAGTATCTTATTTGTGATGAACCTTATGTTCCTCTCAAAAAAATTATAATCTATGAGAAATATTTTAATTGTCTC
Source organism: Tetrastigma voinierianum (assembly GCA_016808115.1). NCBI lineage: Eukaryota > Viridiplantae > Streptophyta > Magnoliopsida > Vitales > Vitaceae > Tetrastigma > Tetrastigma voinierianum. The sequence goes on from JAEQBH010003610.1 coordinate 70,460, forward strand.
TAAAATAATGATATTTTGTAAGGAGCAGTAAAATTGGTCACAAGATGTCCTATTATCTATGATCACTCATTGGTTAGTCATAGATCGATGCACATTATGTTGGTCACAAAAACTGATATATTCTATGATAAATATTATATCTCATCTCCGAAAGTTTGATATTTTATGAGGATTATAAAGGTAGTCTCAAAAAATGTCATAATATTTTAAGTTACTAATTGTGTTTGGTCTCATAAATCTTTATTATTTGTGACAACTCTTTTGTTGGTCGCATGAAATACTTTAATATGTGAGAACATTTATAATTAATTCACCTTTGAAATTTTAATATTTTTGAGGATGTATAATTGTAGTTGCAAATGTCTAATAGTTTGGGATCACTATTTTTGTAATTTTTTCAAAATACACTTTCTACACGAGTTTAAACAATTTCATATTATTTTCAAAAGTTACATTCTTAAAATACATATTTTACATGGCTTTTTAATTGCATTAAAAGACTACTCTTAATATGAATTATAATTTATTTATAAAAATTATTACTATATATATTTTTAACTAATTATACATATTTCACTTACATAAATTAATCACAAATCTTTTAAAATAATTTAATTCTTTATGAACTTAAAGCATTTGGAACAATTAAAATCATCAAATATATTATTAAATTGTTTTGATAAAAATATATAAAATGTTAGATATTTTTAGTTAGACACCAATTTAAAATTAGTTTTTTTATTTTTATATAAGTCTATTTAAACACTTTTTGCAAATTTATCTGTAAAACTCTTTAATGCATATCTTACGTTTCATTAATATTTTATATTTGTAGGATAATTAAAAATTATCCCATGATTAAATGAAGATAACAATAGATGTGAATGATGATTAGACTAGAAGAATTATAAGGTAGAGGGGAATGTTTTTTTATTAAAAGAATCAAAGAGTTAATATTAAAATAATAATTTTTAAGAATTTTAATAATAAATATCATTAATTTAGATTCTAATATTTTATTAATTTAAATGTGTTTGGAATTACAAATAAATTTTATTCTATATTCCACTTGGAGAGTTATCATGATTCCAAAGTTCTTTTAAAGGATCTTTTCTTTATGAAGATTTTTTTAAAATAAAATATGGTATAAAATAATAAAAAAATATATATATAATATATTTATCAATCATTTATAATAATAAACAAATATACAAAATAGTAAAGTATATTTGTTTTTAGTTTTTTAAAAGGAAACTTAAAAGACAATGAGAATTAGTCAAGAATGGTAGGAAAATATCAATAAATAATTATATTACTTTTTAATTATTTATAATATATATTATAATATTAATCTAAATATTAATAGTATTAGGAATAAAAAGGACTAAAAATAAAAAAGTATGTAATTAATAATAAAGAATATCTATTATATATATAATTATTTATTAACTATTTACCATTTATATTATAAATAAGATAATTTTTAATATGTTATTTTTTTAATAGTATAAAATACAAAATATAAAGTATCTTTGTTTTATTTTTTTAAAGGATAATCATTCTTTTACTTTAGAAAAATAAATTAGAATATATATATAAGATATCTTTTTGACAGATTTTTAGAAATTTAGTTTTTAGATATTATTCAATTTGAAATTATACTTCACTTTCATATTTGGTTAGTATGAAATTTGTTTTAATTCATTAAGGTAAAAATATTTATGTTATCAAGGCTATTATTATCATTGTCCATATATATATATATATATATATATATATATATATAGTAAATAATTAATAAATCAATATATCTATTTATATTAATATTTTTTATGAAAAGTAAAATAAAATATTTTTTCCTAATAAATATATATATATATATATTATTATAGATTAAAACTAAATAATATTTTAGTAATCAAATAAGACATTTTCTATATTTGATATTTCATAACTTTGTATATCAGAGCACTGCCCTTCCTCTACCCATTCATTAAAGTCTAAAACTCTAGCCATTGTGTTACATCGTAATTTGGAGACATCGATCACTACCTCCCTCACAAGCCACTTCTTCTTCTTTCATTGATCATCCAAATCTTGGTTTCGTATTCACAGTGGTTTTTTTTCATTTTTGCTTTTGGGAATCTCTAATTCATTTAAAAAGTTTTTTATTTTTGGTTGTGAGAGGAAAGATATGATGTAGATTCTCTGTGAAATAACATGTATTTGTAATTTTGTTGGAAAAATGGGTTTGTGCATAATAAATTAGCTATCTTTGAGCTAAAATTAAAATGGGTCCTATAAACTCTTTGTAGTGGGTCCATATGGGAATGTGTTCTCCTCCATGTGGAGATGAAGATTATATATTGAGTTGCTCAAAACCATTAAGGAGTGAATTAGAACTTGCCTCCAAACATCACCACTTGAAAATGGTAACAAAAGCTTTAAGCTTGTATCCCACATAGGATGGGAACATGACTTTTAAAGAGTATATATACACCTACCTTGTAGTAGGGTCTGGGCCCCAAGGGGCACCCCAGTTTTGTGGAAGGGGGGGGACCTAGAACATGCTTGGTTCGCCGCCCGCCCGCCCGCCTCACTACGACCCCGACCTAGCCGGGCAGGGCTCGGGTACAAGTGTGAGTGTGATTTGGCCAAGCCCTATCTTTTTGGAGAAATGTGTCTACTAGTTGTGTATATATCCTTAAAATTTTCAAACCTGAAACGCTGTCGTTTTGCAATGAGCTTAGGTGTAAGACCCGAGAAAATTCCAATTTTCTGAAAAATGATAAAATGGTCATTTCGGTAAAAATAAGAAATTTTTCTAGATCTCGGATGACGAAACGGACTTTACCGTTGGAATCGTCTCGCGAAATCTAGCTAACACGTTGAATTTCGTCGAATTCCAAGACAATCGGAATTTGCACGTTTTTCGAGACATCGAGTATCGGGTTCCGTAAAATGACATATGATGTGACAAAAGTCACCTATAACATGTACTCATGTGACACATGTTGCAGGAGTAGAGAGATGAAGGAAATGGATGTACCGATAGTGCCACGCCAAAATCCAGCTAGTGGACATGATTGGTATCTCTTTAAATTTTAAATGATAATAGGACAAGATTGCTAATAGTGTCATCCCCTACCTTTAATTGGAGAACCAAAAAACGTGAAAGGGAGAAACACTTTACAAAGAGCTTAGGGCTTTTATTTTGGGCGGAGAGAGGAGCGTGACTTCTCTCTAAGATTCCTAAGATCTGATCGCCGATTTTTGCCTAGCCAAGAAGGAAAAGTGGCCTACGCAGTCGAGGACTACGCGTGGACACCGGTTCAGGAGTTTCGACAAACTCCGTGGAGGTAGGGCTTTATCCTACTTGGAGTTACACTTGTTTCATGTTTTGTTGATGATTCGGTTAGTTTGAGGCCTTGAACGTTTGCTGATCGTCCCCAAATTCTTCGGGAACCGAGGGAAGTTTTTGAAACCCATTTGACAAATGATCATTCCACGACTGTTTGGGTTGTTAATGGTATAATTTGTGCTATAAATTGTATTGTGGTGTGTATGAGGTCGGAAATGGCTATGAAATTCGGGTTCACAAAGTGGAACTCGATGTTTAAGGCATTATCGAACAAGAACCCGATGGTTTCACTCGGCTCATGTGGAATAGTGTTCACAAAATATTTGTGAGAAAATGTGCTTGGTTGACAATTCAAATCGAATTGCTCTCGTGTTTGTTAATTGGCCTATGTGAGCTAATTTTTGGTGTAATGTATTGAGAATTTATATACCATGTTGTTTGATTTAAATTATGTAAATATATGCATCATGATATATTTGCATGTGTTATATAAATTGTGTTGAAATGGCATAATGCATTTCATATGCACCGGGGTAACCTTGAAATTAAGTGTGTGTGTGCATGACATGAATTTTCTGAAAAACGAAAATGGTTGCGAAAGGAATTTCGCATGATGATTTTTTGGAGAATGGTGTTGGGAGATGGTCCTACAATTACACTTCGGAGGAGCCCATGTATTGTTTTGGAAGGTTCTTCAACACATTCGCCTCGGAAGGTAGTCTCATATTTTTACCGAAACTCGGTAGTGTATTTTCAAGAACAACAAGTTTTGTTTTGAAAATGGTGTTTTTTCATACATGGCTTAGGCAAGTGTGAGGGAGTCGGTGAGGACTCAAGACATGGGAACGGGCAAGTAGACATTCAAGTAGGATCACGTATTTACTGGAAAAGTGTGTGTTTAAATCAGATCATTGCATGTGCACTTAGGTGGGGAGTAACCCATTTAGGTAATTCCAATTACTAGCTATAGCTCACCCCTGCGAGGGAATATCATTTCACAAAATGTGGAGCGTCCGAGGAGATAGCTCATCATAGAGGTCGCTTTAGAAGAAAGCCGGTCGCGCTTTGGTATTATTATTTATACATGTATTAGAATGTTTTAAACTTTTAATATATGTTGTATAAGAGTAATTTATTAACTCTGAAACTATTGTATAGTTGGTATATTGTAAGTATTGATGTAGGGGCCCAAGTGGTCGTTATTTTACTAAGGCTTGACCCTATGGTCGCTGGTATGGTCAGACAGGTTATATACTCTGGCAGACTTCGTATAAAGCGAGACTCTACTTCCCATTTTCAAATAATAGTGTCGGGTTACCCGACATTCACGAGCATTCCGCGGGTTGACGGGTTGTCAACGGACCCCGGTTTTGGAAGGCCATACCAGACAGCTTTGTGATAGCGAATACTTGGGCTTGAGGGATTCATGAGTCATGGTCGTAAGGTGTAAGAACATCACCACTTGGTGTGGCTCGATGTTAGGTTTAGGTATGAGATTACCTAGGAAGGCATGGGACAAAACTAGAACACTGCATGTGTTTTATTTATAATCATGTAATTGTTTGATGGATTGCTATGTGTTGTGATGAATGTGTGTTTAGTGATTAGCACATAGTGTGTTGAAAATTTGTGAGCTTTACTATCAGGTAAAAACTCGGGAAAAGAAAACAAAATAATAAATTATTTGGTTTATTGGGAAAAAAATGAGGTGGAGAAATATAAAGCTAGGTTTTACAATGTAAAATCGAGAAAAGGAAGAAAATAATTTTTTTATAAATTTATTAGGTAATGGAGAATGAAAAAATTATATTATGTTTTTTTTTTTTTTTTCGTGTTTCCAAGAACAAAAAGAGAAAAAATTGGAAAATTGGTGAAAAAAACGAAAAAAATGGTGCGTAAAATTGAGGCCGGAAGATACTAATCGTGTCACAATACAATAGGAAATTGTATTGTGACACAGCATGTCTTGGGCATGCTATTTGGGCGAGCAGATCGGTCACAATACAGCTTATCAGACAGGACACAGGGCTTTCTTGAAGGCTGGTTTGGTTGGGGGAAGGCCGTGTCACAATACAAATTTTGTATCGTGACTAAGGCAGCTAGGCTGGTGAGGGAAGTGTGTCGCAATACACGTTAGTGTATTGTGATAGGAGGGCTGGCTTTGGTCAGATGTGTCAATACACTAGGGGTGTACGTAGACAGTAAGTGGAGTTACGAGAAAAGGCCAGACGCGACCTAGGCCACGACACGGCCAGGTGCGCACGCGGCACACGGCCGCCTGCGTACGCGACACGACCGCCACCCGTGACACGGCAAGAACACGGCCGTCATATGGCCACGACACGGCCAGGGCGTGCCCACGACACAGCCCCACGCCGAGCACCGGGCGCAGAAGCCGAGTCACTATGCACTTTGTGCACCTGGGTACCGCTGACCCACATCGCTTCAGTCACTGCTTGGACACCGCTCATGAACACCGGCTCACAAAATTTTCAAAAAAATGAAATAAAATTTCTTAAAGTAAAATAAAATAAAATAAAATGAGATAAAATTTTTTAAAAAATGAAATTTTTGATGTTAAATATGATTTGATACATAGAAATAGTTGTCTTGCATTGCTTATGAATGCAGGGACTTAGCATGTAATATATTTTGTGTATGAATAGTGTCTCGGGGCTGTGTTTATGCCTTAGAGATACTGCATTATATTTAACCGCCATTTGAATTGTGTAGATGGCTAGTCGAGGACGAGGACGTAGAGGGCGTCCACGGGGTACTAGTTAGCACCACCGCATTCGATCACCAGCCTGTTGAGGTTGTGGTATTGGCGGCTACGCCTATAGCACAAAGCTGGTGTAAAGGTGTAGTTAGGAGGTCCGAGTAACCTCTAGCGGTTTAGGGCACATCATCCTCCGACAATCACAGGGGGAAGAGATCCGATGGTGGCAAACCATTGGTTCATGCAAATCAAGAAGGTGTTAGAGGCTATGGAGATTACCTCTGATGCTACCAGGATTAGACTAGCTGCGTTCCAGCTAGAGGGTGAGGCCCAAGTATGGTGGAAATGGGCAAGGACCTCTAGAGATCTAGAGGCAATGACATGGGCAAAGTTTCCGAAGTTGTTCATGGGTAAGTACTTTCCGGATACTGCGAGGCATGCGAAGGCTCAGGAGTTCCTGGAGCTGAAGCAAGGGACGATGACTGTGATGGATTATGTGGCTAGATTCACAGAGCTAGCCCGTTTTGTTGATGATTACGTGGCCACGGACATGGACAAGGTTAGGAGATTCGAGAATGGGCTGAAATTGTCCATTCGGGCCGATCGAAGACTTCTCGCTTACAGATACGGACTCCACGGGTCGGGACAAATCGACCATAGAGAGAGATCGAGATGCTCGAGCACTCGGGCTGCGGGTGTTAATAGCAAGAGGAAGGAGAGCGCCTTCTATTCGAGAAAGAAGCAAAGGGCATTTAGTTCACGAGGTCTCCAGAGTAGCGGCCATCCGGCCGTGGACGGATCGGGGGAGTCACGCTACGTCGGGGCCGGGCAGATGGTTACCATTGCCAATGTACTCGACATATGAGGAGGATTGCCCCCAAAGATGTGGATCCAGTGGTTTTAGTGGATAGCACCGTCCCGGCCAACGGTGGACAAGAGAGGATACAAGACATTCCTTCCACAAATTCGTACAAGCCGAGGAGCTGGGCCTAATTTGGGTGGAGCTACACGGCACTCCTGCTACATTGTGCAAGCCGAGAGGCCGTGAGTATGGGCCGAGGTAGAGGACGAGTCCCACAGGCAAGGACATTAGGGGTTTAGGGGCGTGTCTACACCATCACACCGCAGGCTAAGTCAGCAGATCAGTCAGTTATACAAGGTACGTTTTTGCTATCTCACCTATGGGCAAGAGTGTTATTCGACCTGTAAGCCAGATTCATTCATTGGCTGCATCAACTGTGATAGAGTCAGCTCTAGAGGTTAAGACCGTGGAGGAGCTCTTTGTATGTGAGTTCTCCCTAGGGATTAGGCTTGGTGAAGGATGATATGTCGTGGTTGCAGTTGAGATCTCGGGACTCTACTCACAAAGTGGACCCGAGGATCATGGACATGTCGTAGTTCGATGTCATCCTAAAGGATGGATCAAGTTGATGGCTTGCTGTGGTCGTTATCGATTGTGAGCGTAGGGGGGTTACCGCCTACACAATCGGATGGTACTCGTGGTGAGATTTCGTGGGGACAAGCATGATATGTTGCCCCGTATAGTATACGAGTCCAGTGTCGTGACATGAAGGTGCTTGGCTAGCGAGCCTACTCTGTGAGGACGAGGCGAGAGTTTTAATTTAGGATCTACCTCGAAAGAGTTTACAGTACGAGGATGTTTTTCCCGATGAGCCACTGGGATTGCTCCACAAAGAGGGTGGTAGACTGCATTGAGTTACACCTTGGTACTTCGCCCATCTCTATGACTCCGCGATAGATGGCACCAGCTTGAGCTGCAGAACTCGGGACCAAATTACAGGAGCTAATGGATAGTGGTTCATTAAACCGAGCACTTCACCATGGGAGCTCTGGTCCTGTTTGCGAAGAAAAAGGACAAGACCCTTCGACTGTGCATTGACTATCGACAGCTTGAACAGTGGTTGGCGATCAAGAATCGGCACCCACCACGAGGATTGATGATTTGTTTGACCAGTTGAGAGGAGCGCGAATCTACTCCAAGATAGACCTTCGCACTGGTTACCATCACCGAGAGTTAGAGACAGATATCCCCAAGACGTAGTTTAGACAAGCAGGGGCACTTTGAGTTTACTGATGCCTTTGATTGACGTAACGCGCTGCATTCATGGATCTCATGACAGATGTTCCAACAACCCTATCTGCATCAATTTGTCGTAGCTTCGTGGATGACATTTTTGATCTACTCCTGCACTGCAGTGGAGCAATGAGTATCACTTGAGGATTGTATTACAGTTGTTGAGAGACCATCATATGTATGCCAAGTTCAGTAAGTGCAAGTTTTGGCTTACTCGAGATTTTCAAATACTGGTGTCGCAGCATCGCGTGTCGCTGGACCTGCATATGGTCGAGGTCGTGATGAGTTGGGAGAGGCCGAAGTCAGTTTTCGAGATACGTAGTTTCTTGGGATTGGCTGGTACCACAGAGATTTGTTGAGGATTTCTCCGATTAGCGGCAATTCGATGAAGATGTCAATTCTAAGGAGGTCAAGTTTGATTGGGATGACTGATGCGAGGAGGCATTCCAGGAGTTGAAGAGGAGACTTACTTCAGCCCCTATCTTGATAGTCCCGGACAGGGACAAAAAGGTACACAACAATGTATTGTGATACCTCAAGTGCCGGACTGGGGTGTGTTTTGATGCAATCCGAGAGGGTAGTAGCTGATGGTTCCACTTCGCTTGAAGAATCATGAGCGCACTACCCCACACACGATACGAGTCAGGCCGTAGCTCTCATTGAAGATTCGCGCCTACTACTTTGGCAAGGGCGTAGGAGTTCGGAGCGCATTTCACCGCCAAAGTCTGAAGTATATTTCACGCAGCTGACCTCAATATGAGGCAATGCGTATGGATGGAGTTCCTGTGAGGGATTATGACTTCACTTTGCATTACCACCCCGGTAAGGCAAATGTGGGCGGCCGATGCGCTACCGAAGTCACGGGAGCATCACAAAACAGTTTTGGGAGGGCGGATGCTCTGAGACCGTGGGGACATTTTAGGCTACAAGATGCCGAAAGCGTGCCTGGGTGGTACATTGGGGAGTTTGGTGGCTACACAGTCACTGTTGAGTAGAGTGATTGAGTCCCAAAGGTGACGGTAGATAGTGTCCATCGGACCGGGTACAGTCAGCACAGGATTGAGGGTTTGACCGGCCTACGCAGATGGTAGTCTTTGATATAGGGACGGTAGTGGTTCCTCAGCTTGACCCCATTTGAGAGGAGATTCTCGTGGAGTTTCACTGCTTCTACTTTCCATGATCTAAGTGGCACGAAGATGTACCAAGATCTTGGTCGCAGCATTTCACGGAGCGGGATGAAGAGACAAGTAGGACTTTGTTCGAAGATCGCCTCACGCGGTCGCCAGGTTATACGAAAGCACCGGCCGCAGGCTACTTCAAACATTGAAGGGTCGCGGAAGTGGACACGTCACGATGGATTTTGTGACCCACTCGCCACTGACACCGTTGCAGACATGATGCGCATGGGTGATAGTAGACTATCTCACTAAGTCGGCACATTTTCTAACCGTGCGATGACCTCACATTGAGATTCACTGGCTAGGCCAATCGAGAGATAGTCCCATTACATGGAGTACCGTATCCACAGTGTCGGATAGAGACCTGAGGTTTACTGCACTTTCGAAGAGTTTCCAAAAGGCTATGCCGCACACCTACGACCATGAGTACAATTTTTCCACCCACGCATGCATGGTCAGTCCGAGAGGACTATGGCTGTGTGTTAGATGACATGTCGCGAGCATGCGCCCCGATCATAAGGGTATCCGGGAAGAGCATTTTCCCTTAGTGGAATTCTGCTCTGCAACAACAGCTTATCGCGAGTATACAGATGGCACCATATGAGGCATTGTATGCGAGGCCATGCAGATCACCGTTATGTTGGACTGAGGTGGGAGAGCTCCACACCGGCCCCACCGATTAAAGACACTCCTCCGGAAGGTGAACTTGATATAACAGCGCCTTTCGCTCTGCTTAGGGAGCCTGTGAGAAGAGCTATGCTGATGTACAACGCTCGACTCTTGGGGAGTTCGAGCGGGTGATCACGCTGGGCGTGATGCCCGCAGAGGAGCGGTCAGCCCGGCAAGCGAGGGAGTGATCACCAAGGTTTATTAGGCCTTTCGAGATACTCGAAAGGGCAGGGCACAAAGAATAAGATCGGCTATTTACCGCCCAAAGATGTCAAGTCCACGAGATTTCACGCTCCATGTCTCTAAGTATTCCGCATCCAAATTTCATGTGGTGGATTGGGGACAGATTGAGGTTGACACTGATGGGACCTTCGAGGAGGGACCGGTGTGCATTTTGGATAGCCTTGATCAGGTTTTGCGATGTAAGACCGTGAGGCTAGTGGGAGGTACTATACTAAAGACTACGCGAGCGGAGTGACTAACGTGGGAGCACGAGGACACGATGCGAACCACCTATCCCTTCTTGTTTAGGGATGAATGTACGTGGTTTAGTCGTATAATATTTAAATGACGAGTTTACATGCATGGTATAGTGCACGTTGCATATGCATGTGAGAGATTATGATTGTCCAGAATTTCGGGATGAAATTCCTTTTAAGGAGGGGAGAATGTAAGACCCGAGAAAATTCCAGTTTTCTGAAAAATAGTAAAATTGTCATTTCGGTAAAAATCCGAAATTTTTCTAGATCTTGGATGACGAAACGGACTTCACCGTTGGAATCGTCTCGCGAAATCTATCTAACATGTCGAATTTCGTCGACTCAGATAGCCTGAATTTGCACATTTTTCTCGAGACATCGAGCATCTAAAAGCCGAATGATATGCGTGATGTGACAAAAGTCACCTATAACATGTACTCATGTGACACATGTTGCATGAGTAGAGAGATGAAGGAAATGGACGGCCGAGATAGTGCCACATGTCAAAATCCAGGCTTAGGGACATGATTGGTATTTTTAAATTTTAAATGATATTAGGACAAGATTGCCAATAGTGTCATCCTCTACCTTTAATTGAGAACCAAAAACGTGAAAGGGGAGAAAACACTTACAGTAGCTTAGGTTTTTTATTTTTAGTTAGAGAGAGTGTGACTTCTCTCTAAGATTCCTTGAGACCTGACCATAGATTTCTCGTTTCACAAGAAGGAAAGTGGTTCTACGCAATGAGGACCATGTGGACATCGGTTTGTGAGTTTCAAACCCTGAGGTAGGGTTTTATCCTACGGAGTTACACTTTGTTTAAGTGTTTTGTTGATGATTCGTTGGTTTTGAGGCTCGAACTGCCATTTGATCGGTCCCAAATCTCGGAACCGAGCGTGGGAAGCTGGAAACCATTCGATCAGCTGCTGATCAGTCTACGACCGCTTGGGTTGTTAATGGTATAATTTGTGCTATAAATTGTATTGTGATGTGTATGAGGTCGGAAATGGCTATGAAATTCGAGTTCACAAAGTGGAACCGATGTTTAGTGATTGGCCGTGAACAATAACCCGAGGGTTTCACTGTTCACGTGAATAGTATTCACAAAATATTTTGTGAGAAAATGTGTTTGGTTGAGTAATTCAAATCGAATTGCTCGTGGTTTGTTACCTCAACGGCGCGAGTTTCAATTTTCGCAGAATGTATTGGAGAATTTTATATAACATGTCATATATTTTAAATTATGTAAACATATGCATTCATGATATATTTGCATGTGTTATATAAATTGTGTTGAAATGGCATATCTATTTATATATGCACTGGTAACTTTAGAAATAAAGAAGGATATGAATTTTAAAACGAAACACAAGGGAAGGAATTCCCTCAAGTAAGATGATTTTCCCGGAGAATGGTGTCGGGAGATGGTCCTACAATTATACGTTTGAGGAGCCCATATATTGTTTTAGAAGGTTCTCCAATACATCTTTCGCGGAGGGTAGTCTCATATTTTACCGAACCTAAGAGGTATTTTCAAGAACAACAAGTTTTGTTTTGAAATGGTGTTTTTCAGTACATGGCTTAGGCAAGTGTGTGAGGAGCTTCCAAGTGAGGACTCGAGACATGAACCGCATGTAAACATTCACAGGATCACGAGCTCTTACTTGAGTGTGTTTAAATCTGATCATTTGTGCACTTAGGTGGGGAGTAACCCATTTGCGTAATTCCACTAATCGGGCGATAAATTTCAACTGCCGAGGTCATCATTTCAGTAATGTGGAGTAAAGCCCGAGGAGACTCGCCATCATAGAGGCCGCTAGAAGAAAGCCTGGGTTGTGGCTTTGGTATTATTATGTATACATGTATTAGAATGTTTAAACTTTAATATGTTGTATAAGAGTAATGGACAACCCTTAAAACTATTGTGATACAGTTGGTGTATATTTATATTGATGCAAATGGGCGGCCGTTATTTTACTCTGCTGGGACCTCCCTGTGTGGTCATAAGTATGGTCAACAGGTTGAGGTACTTGGGGTAGAGCTCCCTATAAAGGAGATCGCCCGATTTTTGAATAGTGTCGGGTTACCTTAGGACATTCACTAGTATTCGGGTTGATCGGTTGTCAACTAATTTCTAAGCTTAGGCAGACAGTTACCATTAGAGTCCAACGCGCCGTTGAAGCATTGTTTGATCGAATGGGCTTTTCTCCGATAATTAGTCTGGTTTCCATTAACAGAATGCATATGACTAAGTCACACGCCTCGTATTCAAATACCAGAGTAAGTTTATAAATAGGACACACAATCAAGCATTTTTAAAAGAGAAAAATTTGAATTCATTTCTATTACATATCATCTTCATTTTAAGAGAGTGAGTTCCCCGCATGTTCTAGTTCGACAAACAACCATTGGGAGTGCTTTCTTTGTGTTGGGAGATCATTTTTATCCTGAGAGACGATTGCCAAGAACTCAAGCACCATCAGCAGGGCAATAAACTGCCTTAAGGAAATCAGGTCCAACACAAGACTTGACCGCTTTCACTTCGAAACAAGTTCCATTTTATCGCATTACAATTATGTTCACAATTTTAGTTCGTTTCTCATAGTCATACTGGAGCATAGATACCAACAATCTTAAGACAATTTAGCGTTTTACATATATATATATGTATATATCAGCTTTTAATCTCGCTTGCCTTCCGTTTGGGTAAAGTTCAAGGAAAATCAAGAGAACTACATATCTTAATTACAAAACTTCTAGTACACTGTTTTGATTTAATACTATTTTATTGCTCATAATTTGGTTCCATTATTTCTTAAATTTAATATTTTGTTTCTGTAAACAGTAATGGCAACTGATTCTACTCCTACTATGGTGCCTCCCTTCCAATCATTATGGAGCCAATGACCTGAGTCGCTGAGAAGCCAAAAGTTTAATGGGACAGATTTCAAGAGGTGGCAACAAAAGATGTTGTTCTACTTGACCACTTTAAATTTGGCTCGTTTCCTTCGAGAGGATGCTCCCGCATTGAAGGAAAATGAAACTGGAGGCAAGGCTATGGGAAGCATGGAAGGCTACCGATTTCTGAAGGTCAACTGGTTATCTTGAATGGTTTAGACAACACATCAGACAATGTACACCTTCAATACTGCAAGAGAACTGTGGGAATCCTTGGACAAAAAATACAAGATCGAGGATGCAAAGGCTCAAGAAGTTTGCAGGGAAAATTTCCTAGATCACAAGATGTTTGATTCCAAGACTGTGATCAACCAAGTTCAAGATCTACAAGTGATTTTGCATGACATACATGCAGAAGGGATGTCTCTTAGTGAATCCTTCCAAGTGGCTGCAATTATTGAAAATTTTCCACCCATATGGAAAGAATTCAATAATTACCTAAAGCATAAGCAAAAGGAAATAAGACTTGAAGACTTGATAGTGAGGCTAAGAATAAAGGAAGACAACCATGCATCTGAAAAGAAGGCAGGCAAGGCCATCATGGAATCCAAGGCCAATGTTGTGGAACATGGGCAAACCTCCCACAATAACAAGAAGAGGAAGCACAATGGCAATGGTCCCAAGCAAGGTCCTACGAAAAAGTTCCAAGGCAAGTGCTATAGGCAATAAGCAAGGGCACCTTGCTAAGGACTCAGAGTCACAAGGACTAAGTGAATCTAAAGTAGTAAAACGCCTCAAGCCAATGTGGATCAAGTGGATGGCCTTTAGCGATGTCTTGTACATGAACCTCTCACCGTGAAGTCTCCGAAAGTGGAACTTCATTGGCAAGAATACCAAGGAATGGTGGGCGGGCACAGGCTACTTTGTCATGTTTCGCTCGTATAAGAAGATGTTCTCATCATATCATAGCATAGATAATGGAGACAACTCTTTATGGGCAACTCCTCTTCTTCCAAGGTTGAAGGCCAAGGGAAGGTAGTATTGAAGATGACATCGGGCAAGGAACTTACTCTTAATGATGTGTTGCATGTGCTAGAAATTCAAAAGAATCTAGTGTTTGGATCATTGTTACGTAAGAAGGGCTTTAAGTTGGTGTTTGTCTCAGACAACTTCATCCTCACCAAAAATGGGATGTATGCTGAAGGGGTACATGAGCAACGGCCTTTTCAAAATTGAATGTGTTCTTACCATTGTACCTCCTATTAAGAATATTAATAAGAACACATCTTTTGCTTATATGCTTGAGTCTTCAAATGTGTGGCATGATAGACTAGGACATGTTAATTATAATACATTGCGTAGATTAATTAATATGGAATGTCTGCCTAAATTTAAAATAGATCCAAATCATAAATGTGAGATTTGTGTGGAATTCAAATTTTTGCAAGAACTTCTTTCAATCAATTGAAATGAAGTAGTGAACTCTAGGAATTAATACATATCCAGATATCTCAGGTTCGAAATTTATTCAAAATAGAGGTGGTAAGAAATATTTTCACATTAATTTCGATGATTGCACAAGACACGTTATGTTTACTTATTAAGAAGTAAAGATTTAGGCATTGGAAATGTTTAAACATTTCAAGAATGAGGTGGGAGAACCAACTTGATAGAAAATCAAGGTGATAAGAAGTGATAGAAAGTGTGAATATGAAGCACCTTTGGTGATTTTAATTACAACATGGTATAATGCACCAAACTATCGCACCCTATTCACCTCAAAAATGGGGTTGCTGATTCAGAAGAACGTAACTTTAAAAGAAATGATGAATGCATTACTATTAAGTTCGACTACCTCGTAATTGTGTGGTAAATGAAATTTTTCCTCCTGAAATTATATTTTCAATCGATGATCTCAAAAGAAATCCAACCAATCCCCTATGTCGTGGAAAGATCAAGACCTTCTTAAAATAATATCAAAAGGGTGGGGTGTTCGCAAAGTGAAGTGTACCTATACCTAAAAAGGTTAAAATATGACCAAAAACAGTTGATTGTGTTTTCATTAAATATGCACACGATAGTAGTGCATATCGCTTTTTGATTCATAAATCATAAATTTTTTATATGCATGTCAATACTATTATCGAGTCAAGAATCGTAATTTTCTTGAAAAAGTATTTTACAAATCCACACGTGGGTTTAATCATGATACCGCAATGCGCAGTCAAGGCCAACAAGATGATGATAAACCTAGACGCAGCAAAAGAACTAGAACATCAAAATCTTTTGGTTCAGATTTTCTAACGTATCTGTTAGAAGATGAGCCTTAAAGCTTTACAAGCAATGTCGAGCCCTAAGCTCCATATTAGAAAGAAGCTGGCAGAATCCATTTTGCAAAACTACATGGGAACTAGTGGATCTTTCAACAGTTCAAAACTCTAGGATATAAATGGATATTCAAGAAGAAAATGAAAGCAGATGGATCCATTGATAAATATAAGGCGTGGTTAACAGCGTTACAATAAAAAGAAGGTTTTGACTATTTTGATACTCTATTCACCAAGCATAAGAATATCATCCTGACTGTATGTTAATAGCTATTACAGCTATACACAATCTTGAGATACATCAAATGGATGTAAAGACAACTTTCTTAAATGGTGACTTGGATGAAGAAATATACATGGAACAACCCAAAGGGTTTATTGTTCCAGGTCAAGAAAAGAAAGTTTATCGGCTTGTTAAATCCCTTTATGGATTAAAGCAAGCACCAAAGCAGTGGCATAAAAAATTTGACAGTGTAATGATGACAAATGGGTTCAAAATCAACGAGTGTGACAAATGTGTATATGTCAAGAACACCGAACGTGGGTTTGTTATTATTTGTCTCTATGTTGATGATATGCTCATTATTGGTAGTAATAATGAAGTCATTAAAACTACCAAGAAAATGTTCAACAATAAGTTTAACATGAAAGACTTAGGTGTTGTCGATGTTATACTTAGGATAAAGGTCTCTAAAACATCAAATGGGATAATATTATCTCAATCACATTACATTGAGAAAATTCTTAAGAAATTCAAACAAGATGATAGCAGTCCAACAAAAGAACACCTGTAGATGTAAATCTACATTTATCCAAAAATATTGGCAAAAGCATATCACAACAAGAATATGCTGCAAGCTTAATTGGAAGCCTATAATAGCCACATCATGAATTGTACCAATCAGACCTTAGCTTCTGTATCGACAAATTGGTAGATTCATAATTAATCAGTCGGGACAATTTAGGAATAGTTAAAGGATTTGAGATATTTGAAATACACCCAAAACTATGGATTGAACACTCCAAAATATCCGGCGGTACTTGAAGGATCTTGTGGCTAATTGGATGTCCAGAGCACCAAAGACTTGAAGTCCTGAGTGGCTCTATTTACACTTGGTGGTGGAGCGGTGTCTTGGAAATCTTCTAAGAAAACGTGCATTACCAGATCCACGATGGAATCTAAGTTTATTGTACTAGATAAAGCTAGTGAAGAAGTAGAGTGGCTTCGTCATTTCTTATAAGATATTCCAATGTGGCCACAACACATTAATGCTATCTGCATTCATTAGATAGTCAATCGTGATGGTAGAGCACAGAGTCATATGTATAACCGTAAGTCTCGACATATTCGTCGAAGACATAATACCTTAAGACAACTTCTCTCTAATGGTATTATGACCATTGAATACATAAGGTCAAAAGAGAACATTGGAATCCAGTTGGCAAGGTTTGAACGGAGAGCAAGTAAGTAAATCATCGAGGGGAATGGGTTTCAAAGCCTATACACTAAACGTCGCCATAATGGCCTTGACCCAGCTAAGCGGAGATCCTAAGATCTGGGTTCAAAGGGACTTGAATTTGTGTGACTCATTGAAGATCACTACGGAGAACAAATCTCCTACTCGTTCCTATGATCAGAATAGTGATGCCTGCAGCGTTGAACAAGGTAAGCCACACTTTTAATGATTCTTATATTTTGTTAAAGACAAGTGGGGTATAGCGTGTCTTTCCATAAGTCACCTATGTGAGTGAAGCTGGTAAGAATTCTGTAGGGAATGATGAGGCTAAATTCTCTAGAGCCTCATAAAACCAAGAAGGAATTGTTCGGGGCGAAATGAACCTGATATTGAGAACATTTGTATCGAGGAAAGATTACATGTGAATGCTATTGTCTTGGTTTACACAAATGATTGAGCAGGTTCAAGACATCATGTTCACTTTGGATCAATCAACCCTGATGGCATTTTACAGAGAACAAAAGAGGCCACAAGCTACCTTCTCTATAGAAAATTTCCAACTGAGCTCTCTCTTGAGTGACCGACATGTCATTTGCATTATTTTAAGTCAATTTCATTCATGTGGGGGATTGTTGGAAAAATGGGTTTGAACACAATCAATTAGCTATCGTTGAGCTAAAAAAAAATTAAAATGGTCCCACAAACTCTTTGTAGTGGGTCCACATGGGAAGCGTGTTCTCCATGAAGAGATGAAGATTATATATTGAGGTTGCTGAAACCATTAAGGAGTGAATTAGAAATTGCCTCCAAACATCACCACTTGAAAATGGTAACAAAAGCTTTAAGCTTGTGAAAAATCTTGTGTCCCACATAGGATAGGAACAAGACTTTTAAAAAGTATATATACACCTACCTTTTAGTGGGGTTTGGACCCTAAGGGGCACCCCAGTTTTGTGGAAAGGGGAGGACCTAGAACATGCTTGGTTCGCGCGCGGCGCGGGCGCCGCTCGCCCGCCCCTGGCCGCGGCCCAGGCGGCTAGGGCCGAGGCTCGAGTGCAGTGTGAGTGTGTGTGTGATTTAGCCAAATATCTTTTGGACAAAGTGTCTGCGGTTGTGTATATATCCTTAAAATTTCAGGACACGAAACAACGTCGTTTTCTTGTGCATCGTTGCATTGGGAGTCAAGCCGGCGTCGTTTGGAAGCATTGTTTGGCCCAGATAGAGTCTTCTCCTGAGCGCTGCGTAATACCATTTGCCATAAACAGAACAGACACGACCCAAGCTTCATGCTTGTACCAAACAGTCATGAGTAAGTCTATATATATGACACACAATCAAGCCTTTTTTGAATATAGAAAAAAGAGAAAAAAAATTGAATTTATTTCATTACATATCATCTTCATTTTAAGAGAGCGAGTTCTGCACAAGTTCTGGTTCGATAGCCAACCATTGGGAGTGCTTTCTTTTGTGTTGGGAGATCATTTTATCTGGAGGCGTATTGCAGAGCACCAGCACCCTTCTGAAGCGATAAATTGTCTTAAGAAATTGTGTCCAAACCGCAGACTTGATCGATTTCGATTTACGCAACGAGGTTCCATTTGTCCATTACGAGTTATGTTCGTCAATTTTAGTTCTGTTCTCATAGTCATACTGATATAGGAAGTCAACAAATTTTTGTAGAATTAACTCAAAAACTCGGTCGAGATATCCTGTTTTTTCCAATTCACTATCCGATTATTGTATCCAGTATCGTACTCACCACGATAAGTTTTTAGGGGGATATGACTCGACCTAATCGTATCAAAATCGATCGATTTTTTTAACCATGTTCATGGCTTCTTGGGATAAGAAATCGTTGAAGTCCTCTACAAGTTGAGGCTTTTGAACAATCTTTGGTTTGAATCATACTACTCCTTAAGGTCTCTATGTAAGTGTTTTAGAATACGCTCTTTATTTAATAAAAAATAATTGTCATATGACATTTTTGTTTGATTTATTTAGTTTCATTTGTTCATAGTGGAAAAGTTTATAAACTAACACTACATATTTTATTTTGTTCTTTAACACTACTTTTTCTTAAATTTATTATACAGGAAAAGATAAAGAAGTGGAACAAAAACTTGGGTACACCTTTGTCGACTAAAGAAATTGTTAAACTTATTCTTGACAATAAATTTGAAGGTTTTTGGTTTAAATTTACACAACCTTCTTCTTGGCGACATCCTAAGCATCACATGTATTCGACTATGTGGGATAATTGATGGTTAGACGAAAGACTTAAAAATGCTAGGTACAAAGAATTGAAACTGACCCTGTCTTTGAGATTGAGTAACACATGTGATAGTGAGTGTCAAATTGGATTGAAGATACAAGCTGGAACTTGAGAAACAGTTAGAGCATATGAATTATGAAAAGAAGCGATGGATTGTATTGAGAAAATTTTGTTCCCTATTAATTAATGTTAATTATTAGCTACTTGAATTATTTTGTATACTTTATTTTCTTCTATTTAATAGCTTTCATTTTATTAACTTTGTATTTCTTTTTATTATTTCAATTATGTAATAATGACTTCTTTATTATAATTAATTTAAAATATTTAATTTTATTAATTTTTTAAATTTCTATTTTATAAATTGTAAATTAAACCAAAAACAACATTTGGCGACCAATAGCTTAGTTGCCTATTCATTCAACTTGTTTTAATTGCAACATGAATTTATTTTTAACTACTTCTTCCTCGTCAAAAAATAAAGAAATAAGCAAAACTTAAACACTAAATTTACGTTGTTGAAACTTGTTAATAGATCGCTCGGTTTTCTCGTAGAAACATTTAAACTTGTGATCGTAACATTTCTTCGTTAAAACATTTAAAATCGACTATTAATTTTCATGATGGAAATAATTAAATTAAGACGTATTTATTTTTCATTGCATAAATGATCGCACAACCTTAATTTCATCCTGAAGAATTTAAATCCAATTTTCATCATGAAAAATTGTAAATCATGACTATGTGTTCTTTGTCATAGAAATACAAGAATTCACGACCATTAAATTCATCGATAGAAACATTTAACGTGATCAAATCTTCATCACATAAATTAAAATTGACTGCTCGATTTACTATTAATTGGTACAAAAATAAAATTAGTGACTAAGTTGTTGGACAAAGTATGCCAGAGGGCTAATATCCATCCATCACGTAAACAAATTATCAGCGATAAAATCAACAAATGGTCATAATAGACATTCCCTGACGGACATATTGCGACGACTTTGTGACCAACATTTTTTTGTTGTAGATTGTTATTTGCGACCAAAATTATAGTTTCTGGGATAAATAATGTAGTCACGGAATAGCCAATTTCTAGTAGTGCGAGTGAAGACGGGAGTAAGGTTTCCACCCGGATCCCAGTCGAGATCATCGGGCGAAGGTAGACAAGCGTAGAAGGTCAAATGATGTATATATGAAAATATGGTCAAGGAAGTGAGCAGTGGTGGTGCTCCAAAAGCTGATTTTAAAAGTAAGTGTACTCAGCGAAATGAAAATATTACCAACACCCATCTCTTTTGCATAAGTGCACGGGTCATACAAGTAATAAAGTGAACTCTGGGGATTAGGATCATCTCCCAAGATTGGAGGTTCTCTCTCCTAGTGGAATTTAAGCAACTCTAAATACAAGGGCTCTTATTATCTATGGTGACCAAATAGTGAAATTAAAATCCATTTTCACTAAAGTAAGCGATTTAAAACTAATCAACTAATTCTAAATCTATCAAGCAAACAACTACTAAAATCTAAAATGTATGAAGAGAAGCACTAGGAATGGAGATAATTATTTAAATCAGTTTGCATTTCTTTGACGGTCTGACATTTGTGAGTTGAATGTTGGATTTGTCTAAAATAGTAGTAGCCTTGGATTACTCTAACACTATACATTTCACTAATTAGATGACCATATTCCTCAACGGTCCCGATGGTCCTAAAACCAGCTACTTTTGGATTTTATCTATCTTTAAGATATGATTGTTTTCTTTTCAATAGCTGACCATTTCTTAGGACTGAGATCTGCTTGTCCCCATAGACAAGATAACACAAGCCTTTCTCAATGTAATCGGTACCTCAGTCTACAATTTATTAAAATGCTCTTTCTCCTTGATTAGAATCTATCTAACACGAAATTAAGATCATTCTATCAAATTGAGATGAAACCTCTAAGGGTAAAATGTGTCTCCAACAGATCCTAATTCCTCAAAAGCCATTTGTGAAGCAACATAATTAAGCAAATTAGTCCATGAATATCAATGCAAAATACCCCCCAAGTGGCCTTTGATCTCAGAGGAATCTCCATCTCTGTATTACTCAGAGAGCCTCACGAAAATCAAGCACAAATACTGTATTTTCTAGGTATAAAATGCATTGTTCAAACAGATCATCACATGAACAACACGGTGTAGAAATCGAGTTTTCAAACCCATAAAATAAACCATAAATCTGAAAATGGATGTTTCAACAATTAATCCCACCCCTGGAGGTGTTTAATGTTCCATTACTGGATTCAATCATCACAAACCAAGCAAAAGCTTGAAGAAATAGAAAAAAAATCAAGAGGTAAGAATTGAGAGGCAAATCGTGATTTGACTTCAAACTTTGTCTCTTGATAATAAATCCCCGAGACTCGATGTACAACACCAAAATCTCTTCAATAAAAATAAAAATCTATTCTAAAATGACTCTAAGATCTACTAAAAATCAAAATCTACAGCAAAACTAAAAAAATTGACAATTTTAGAGAGAGAAACCCCATGAGAGGTGTTCTCTCACCTCCTATATTGCCCTAAAAACCTAAAAAAATGAGTATTTATGATCTGTGGTGGAAATGGGCTTCATGACGATCTAAAACAATTTTCTAAATATACAGTGCACTTACAGTGTCATGACATTGGACTACAATGTCACGACATTGCTTTCTACTCAGCGGCTGGTTTTATTCTCCAAATTGTCGAGACCATAAATTCTTCGTTTCAGCGAGATTTGGGCGCAATGAGATGTCGTTAGAAATCTCTTTGAATGTAGAATGCAACCATGAATGGAGTTGAACCATTTTAATTCTCCGGATAGTACATAAAAATTCATCTTCTAATGATGTGTTGTAGATACCACAGTTAACTCTCTTTGAAGCAGGTTTGCATCTTTTCTTACTTAATCACCTTTCCATTAAGAATCTGCAAAACCAAGTTTAGAGAAATGTTGTGAGGATTTACGAATTTGGATATAAAATACTCAAAAATAGCATGAAATGGACTCGAGAAACATAGATGAGTTTTACACTTACTAAGGCAAGTTTCATCATAAAAGTAAAATTGCACGAATGGCTAGCCTTGTCTTAGTGAGTGGCTCAGAAAGAGCGGCAGAGTGGCAGAGTATGTATAGATTAAGCGAGCCTCCAGCGAGCATACCCCAGATATCTTCCCCTTGCCGCATATAGATCAAATTGTTGACTCCGTAGCCGGGCATGGGATACTGTCGTTTCTGGACTCTTTCTCCGGATATCATTAGATTCCCATGCACCCGCCTGACGTAGAGAAAACAGCTTTCATTACACCACACGGGCTATACTGTTACAATGTGATTCCTTTTGGATTGAAGAATGTTGGGGTAACCTATCAAAGATCGATAACTGAGATATTCTAATCGCTTTTGGGCAAAACCATGGAAGCCTATATCGATGATATGCTTGTAAAATCCAAAGAACGCTTCGATCACATTCAACATCTATAGGAGGCCTTTTAGCTATTGTGAAGGTAAGACATGAAACTCATCCCTTTCAAATATGCGTTCGTAGTCAATTTGGGCAAGTTTAAACATGGTGACTGACAATAACAAAGAAGCCAGCCCCATGCAACTGAAATGGACTCTCGGGCTCCTACCTTCGGGAAAAGAGTCTGGCCCATTTGGTAGCTAATAGCCCTCGAGCGTTCATATCCCTTTATGATCAACTAAAGCCATTTTTTGTCACTCTAAATGGAGCCAAAAAGGCTAGCTAGAATGAGGAATGCGACCAAGCTTTCATGTTTGATCCAAAGCGTTATCTAGAACCACACCCATTCTAGCTAGCCCCGAGCGAAATAATCACATATCTCTACCAGATTGTAGTCTCGAGTAAGTGAAAATTTGGTCAAGAAGATGGTATAGCAGACCAAAATTCTTCATAAGCAAATCCATGGCATAAGCAGAAACTTGGTACACCCATCTCAAATGGCCCCGACATTGGCTGCTTAGTGTGGCGGCAGAAAGCCGCTAACAGGCACACCTTATTGTTGTCATTGCGACCAATCTCCCCATCAAACAACATACCTGACTTGACCCATCGCGAAGGATAGCGTTGGCGATTGAGCTAAGTGAGTTTGATATCCAGTATAAACCTCACTTAGCATTGAAAGGGTAGGTATTGGCATATTTTTACCAGAACTACCCTAGCCAGATGTGGACCAGGATAATGGTGGTTGGTGGATTCTTAATATGGACGGCGCTTCTCGCCATACAGGAGCTGGAGTCGGCTTGCAACTTAAAGCCCCAACTGGTGAACGGGTAGAGTAAGCTATACAACTAGACTTCCCCACATCCAATAACGAGTGAATGAAGTCCTAAGCCAGGGTCAGATCTGCATATGTCCAGGTATCATCGAAAAAACTCCTTATATGCGTGACTCTCAGCGTAGGACGGAGTAAGCGAAGAATCTGGCTTGTAGAACCAAAGCATGCAGGTATGTGGGTTTGGTCCAAAAACAACGACAAGGAGTTTTGTGGCTTGGAAGCAGATATCCCGAGGAACTCGAATAAAAGGGTAAACACATTAGTAGTAGTGGCTGCATCCATTCCAATAAAAGAAACTGTTTTCCTCCTAATCTACTAACAGTCGACGCCATCTATTACAACTGATCGAGTAAGTTAGATAGATGAGGCAGGCCCTTCTTGGTTGACTCCTATAAGGTCCACAAAGGTCGGATAGCGAGTTGGAAACCGAGTCCGAGATCACAGAGGCGAAGATTGTCCTTGGTGGACGGGCCATATCTTAAGTGTCTCACCACATAACAAGGACAGTATATCGACGAAATCCATGAAAAGGGCATCGAAAACCAGCATGTAAGCGGGGAACTTTGGCTCACAAGGCCCATACGAGGTAATGCAGCTTTGCCAACAACAAGCCCTCTTGTCAAGGAGGTCGGCTCAAGATCTAGCCACCATCACGAGCCCCTGGCCCTTTGCTTAGTGGGGAATTGATATAGTTGGACCACTACCTACCGCCCTAACTCAAAAAAAGATGTTGTTAGTTGTCACTGATTATTTTAGTGAATGGATATAAGTTGAAGCCTTCACCTCCATCAAAAATAAGGATGTCTTCTGATTTGTGTGGAAGAATATTGTCTGCCGGTACAAAATACCTAAGTCAATTGTAACTAACAATGGACCATAGTTTGATAACGGTGTATATAGAAATTTCTACTAGTAGTTGAAGATCATAAATTTATACTTAACTCCATGAAAGGTACTTACAGGCAATGGTAGAGCGAAGCATCTAACGAGGCCATATGACGACTTGAAAAAATGTCTACATTCGGCTAAAGGAAAATGGGTGGATGAGCTACTAGGAGTTCTTTGGGCCTACAGGACAACCAGTTGGAAGCCAACTAGAGTGTCGCCATTCGCCCTCACCTATGAGATGGAGGCCATCATTCCTACAGAAATTGGGATGCCCGCGCCGGATTGAAATCCTTGAAGATATCTTT
The DNA here is from genome assembly GCA_016808115.1 of Tetrastigma voinierianum. NCBI lineage: Eukaryota > Viridiplantae > Streptophyta > Magnoliopsida > Vitales > Vitaceae > Tetrastigma > Tetrastigma voinierianum. The sequence continues at coordinate 95,436 of JAEQBH010003610.1, forward strand.
GAATCCATCACCAAGACTGGAATTATGGCAAGCTGACTCAGGAAAGCGAGCCGTTATACGTATAGCCTCGTACCAATGTGAATCTATATAGAAGTAGTGAGGGCCACATGCGTTAGAACAGACATTTCAAAAGGATCTTTGGCTACGATTGACGAACAATTGAAATTCTAGTCCAATTGGGAGGGCCATACATGACTCAGGTGAAGTAAAGGTAGGCGGCTCACCATGCACTTAATAAAATTAGGCAGAGACTCCGTTACTTAGGATGTCATGATACTCTGCATCTTAAGAGTATTATCAATAAAGTTCTCTTATTTAAATGAATTCTTCCTTTAGTGTTGCTGCTCAATCTTTGCAGCGCCCCCATCTGAGACTAGACTTATGGCTCTAAGCCTGCGGCCTTTCAAAAGACTTGTGGCTCTAAACCTGTGGCACTTCCAGACCCGAGAGCTTATTTGGCTCTAGCTTGTTGGCATTTCAAAAGACCAAACTTGTGACTCTAAGCCTGTTGGCACTTTCAAAAGACCAGACTTGTGGCTCTAAGCCTTTTGGCGCTTTCAAAAAACCAGAGATGTGGCTCTAAGACTGTCGGCACTTCAAAAGACAAGAGATGTGGCTCTAAGCCTACTAGTACTTTCAAAAGACTAAACTTGGGGCTCTAAGCCTGCTAGCACTTTCAAAAAAGACCAAAGATATGGTTAAGCCTCTTGGTACTTTAAAGGCCAGGACTTGTGGCTCTAAGCTTCTTGGAACTTTCAGACCCGGAGATGTGGCTCTAAGCCTGCGTAAACTGAGGGCCCCAGCCTTGTGGCTCATAGCTTCCAAGCTAGCATGTTTAATACGGAGTAGCTCTTAAGCTTGTTGGCTAAAGCAAGAAATGGTGCCTTGCCAGCGGCCCCAGCGCAGAAATCCTATAAGCTCTATCTCTAAAGGCAACTATCTGCTTGATGTTAGGTGAAGGGTGAGAAATAGTAGAATTCATAGCATGAGGCATACCATAAATCATATTTCACTAAAATACGCTAATAAAAGGCGTCGTGACTACAAAAATATGGTGTGCAAGCAGTTATAAAAAATTTCAAAAAAAAAAAAAAGAAGTAATGAAGAAAATCGGCCTACGATCCCGACAGAGGCATTCTGTAACATCCCAAAAATAGCCTCTTCGTTTGATTATTTTACTTTATAACATTTTCTGCAATTATAAAATTTTATTTTATTTATTCGATATTTTATTGGTTTTAAGTAATAAAAATAGAGGTTTTGAAAGAAGATGATGAGTTAGTGCACCCCAGATTAAGCCTACTAGTTTAATGATATGTTTTAGGGTATAACACAAAGTTAAATTTGAATTTTTTAGAATTTAAATGCTAAGTTAAAAAATAAATAAATAAAATAAAACCGGATTTAATACAAGAGGGTAAAATAGAAAAATGTCACATTAAGGACTGAAGAATTAAGTAAAGCTGAAGAATACATCCAAGTTGAATATGTGATAAATGGTGCAAATAGAAATGGAATGAGAAGGACTTTAATGCAAAAATGAAAAGAAAGTAAAGAGAGTCAAGCAAGATAATGGATGAGAGCATAAGACCAAAAATTGATCTTAAATTGGGTATTTTCCGTTTTGGAAAGGGAGAGAGTTAGGTTATGGGTTCTTGAAGATCATTTTTGATTGTTCTCCATTTGTTCAAAGTTTTGCAAGAAGAAGAAGAAAAATGAAGCTTGATTTGAAGGTTTAAGAAAAGCAAGGTATGGATTATCCTTTTGCCTATTGGAACCACTCCCTCTTTCATTGTGTTTGGATTGGTAAAACCATAATTCAGTATACATATGTTTGAGTTAGAGTTCAAGCAGCCTTTTTGTGAGACCTCGGATAAAGTAAATTGATAGACACGGGTTACAAACCTGGAAATTCTCTAGATCTCAGATGACAACGCGGATCACGTCGTTGAATTCGTCTCAAGAAATCTAGGTGCACAGTCGAATTTTGTTGAATTCCGAGACAGTCGAAATTTCACGTATTTCGAGGCGAATGGACAAATGAGGTGGCGACACATGGCATGAAGGTGCATGCCATGTGGAACCAAAGGAGAAGATACTTGGCAACTAAAGTCCAAATGTCTTGGTTTGGATTTGCATGAGAATTGGCTTTAGTGGAGGCTAGGTGTCCAAAGGAGATCATGCATGAGAGGGAGTGAATTGGATTGGTTGGCACTTGGCATATAAAATGCTAGGTGTCAAGAAGGTTAGAGCAGGTGTTCTCCACCAAGACACCATCCATTTGGTGAAAAGAAGAGGAGCAAACTGTTGGAGGGTTCTCCAAATTCTGCCCATAATTCAGTAGAGAGAAAGAAAAGATAAGAGAATAGAGAGAGGGAAGAAGAAAAGAAATGAAGGAGAAATAAACGAAAATTGAAGAGAACCAACAGTTCTCTAGTTGACGTACAGCAGCTGTGAGTTTGATCTACACTTCATCAGGTAGGGGTCTTCTCCTACTTCATCTATTTCCTATTTAAGAGCCATGAAATGGCCATGAAAGATAGCCTTAGCTGTGGGCTAATATAAAAACAGTTCTATAGAAACTGTTGATGTCAGGACCGGTTTCTGGGTCCTTGTAGATTCCATAATTTCTCTAAAATTGATCTGGTTAAGGTTGGTTTTGGGAGCACTATTTTTTCTGGAAGTTGAGAAGAAAAAAATATCAATTTGGTGTATTGTTGCTTACATGACTAACATGTAGAATTTTCTGGGTTTTAGAGTAAGGAAATATTGGTTTGGGGTATTATTGCTTGCATGACTAACATGCAAAATTTTCTAGGTTTTAGACTGAAGAAATATCAGTTTGGTGTATTGTTCCTTGCATGACTAATATGCAGAATTTTCTGGGTTTTTAGACTGAAGAAAACATCAGTTTGGTATTATTGTTTGAATAGAAAGAAGCTTATACGAGAATGTGTGAATATACATGTTGATATGTACATGTTGATGATTAACATGATACTTAAGATAAAGCATAAATGATATATATGTTGCATGTAGTTTTCATTATGCATGTAACATGAGATTTTTATGCAGTAGCATTAGCATTGCATGTGCACAGGGACATCGAGTAAAATCGAGTGTGAGTGCATGTCATGGATTTTGAATGAATTAAATTCAGAGGGTTGTCCAAAATATTAAATTTTGGAGGATTGTCCATTATATTTAATTTTGGAGGATTGTCCAGTATATTGTACTATCGGAGAATGACATGTACAATATAATATCATATCGGAGGGTTGTCCAATAGATATTATGATATCGAAATTCGGAGGGTTGTCCACTTTATTATAAAATCGGAGAATATCCAATGAGTTTCAAAAACAAAAAGCTTTTGTCCTGAAATAGTTTTCATACATGGATGGCATATGCATCTGTAGAGATGGGTGAGGACTCGAGATATGGGGCATGGCATGCTAGACAATCATATAGGGACATGCATGTTTTATATGAATGTGTAGAATGTGTGTGAATTTGTAGTACACATGCACTTAGGTGGGAAGTAAGCTGTGAAGGATTTCTCTTGGGCATTGCTCACTGTCGTGGAGCTCATTTTTAAGAAATCTTGGAGGTACACGAGGGTGTGTAACGCCCCGAAAATATACTAGGAATTTTATAATAATTTTATTATTTATATTCTGGGTATGAATTGAGCCAAACTTGGGTTTTTTCGGGAAATTTGATAAATTGATAAATTGTGAAAATTTAAATTGAAAGTGTGAGCATATGATTGAATATTATATGCTAAAATGACAAAGTGGTTGAACCCGGAAATAACCCAAGTGAAAAAGGGCAAATGTGAAAAAAATTGTAAAATGAGGACCTAAGGGTCAATTGTTATAAAATGTCTAAGTGAATTTATGATGAAAGAATGGCCAAAATTATAGGAGACTTAAATGAAAAAAATGAGTTAAAGGCCAAACAAGGCCTTATGGAAATAAAGAATTAAAAGACCAAAGGAATGAGGAATAAGAATAAGTGTGTAGGCGAACATGGCCTTACATAAATGGATTAAAGGCAGGCCTTATGGATTTAAGGGATATAAAGACCAAAAATGTGGTCTTAGGGCTCGATATATGAGCAATCTCATTTTGAGGAAAGAAAGAGAGGAAGGAGAAAGGGAGAGAAAAATCTGGGTTTGCAAGGAGGGTGACTTTGGTTGGCTTTGGCTTCCCGTTTCTTGCTCTATGAGACCAATCTGAGAAGGGTGAGGTAAGGGTAAGAAAAATCAAAACCCTAACCTCATTCTTTTTTATTTGGATTTGGGTGAAAAGCCCTAACTTGAGGAAAATGGATTTTTATTGATTCTAAACCACATTTGGAGTTGTTTTGGGTGGATTCCATGGTGGATTTTGATATGGGACGAATTGGAGAAGATTTGTGGAAGAAAAATGTGTGAAAATTCCAAAATCCTACATTTCTGGGCAAAAACCTGTAGGTGGTACCGGTACCCGAAAGAGTGTGCCGAATGCCATGACTACGATGGGCAAGTGAAGTCTGGGTACCACTCAAGCTGTCTGCCCACTAGCGGTGGATGATTGGTACCGACTACCGAGTCAAAAAAGATGGTACCGGTACCACTAGTTCCAACAATATATTTTGCATATTTTGATCTGCCGATTGTTTAGGGAACCTAAGAAATGATTAATGGGGGTTCAAATAAGGATAGAACTAAGTGAAAAACGTCACTAGTACCTCGCCAGCCGTGGCTGAAGTGAGTTCATCTTCGAGGCGGACTTAGTGTCTTAACCAGGAACCGTTAAAGGAAATAAACTTGTAATTCACTAAAATTGTTTAAGAATTAATTATCTTAAGAGTCTTTTAGTGATTGTTATTGACTAGGGATGGGGTGATGATCATAACCTAGGGCCAGAGATCGAGAAGAGAAGGAAGCTAGATCAACAGCTTAGGTTTGTTCTCGACTCTATTAAATATTTAAGTATTTTAGTAGTTTACCAAAATGCTATAGAAATAGTACATGAATGAGTATATGAAATGAGTATATGAACTAAGTACATAGATTGAGTATATCTTTGAAAAGATAATACAAAAGTGAATATGGAATTGAAATGTGAGATTTGGAAACCGAATGAATTGAATGATATACTGAATGAACCGCCTGACGGGATGCATGAATCGGCATCCGTCACGAAGGCACCACGAGGGTAATCGATGTCCCCAGGCGGGATCATGTCGGCGTCGTCATGATGGCATATCGCATTGAAGAAATGTCCTTGGCGGGATGCACCCGATCGGCATCCGTCTTGATGGCGTATGGCATTTAAGTGATACCATATGTCGAGTGCCAGCGACATCGGTGTGATGGGAGACCCGTTGTTAAATGTGTAAACACAATACCGAATGATAATAAAGTGAGTTCATTAAGCGAGGAGTCCGTCATAAATGTGATTTGAATAGTCAAAGTGAAATAACCAACATTGACGAGTGTAAATGGGAATTTTATGTATATGCTTAAATCTCATAAATTAAATTGTGAATTGAAATTGCATGTTGTGATATGATAAATGAATTGTAAAAATGAAAGCATGCGAAAGTGAATAGCATGAGTATATGTTGATATAATAGGCATGGTTTAATGTTAAATGCATGCCAAGTTAAATTGAATATTGAAATAGAACTGTATAGAACCACTAAGCATGAAAATGCTTGGCGTATAGTTTTATCTATGCGCGAGGTTTGAGTAAACGGGAAGGAAGACAAGATGGTGAAGCGCGAGTCATAAACGAGTTGCGGAGTATAAGTACATACCCACAGCCATGCACATATCATTTCCTTTTGAACATAGGATATTTTGTGAACAAAATAGTTGAACTGGAACTAATGTTTTGTTTGTATATCATTTTGAAAGACATATCCTTCAACACTTTGCCAATTGCATTTTATGAAATGTAAATGTTTGTGGGCCTACCATTTGAAAATGCTTACGCACAAATCGAAAACCTAAAGAGAAATAACATAAAGAAAATGTTTTGATAAGATAATTGAAAACGTCGGAGTAAACCGGGCTCGTTCGGATCCACCCTTCGGGTCGAGCCAGGGATTTGGGTCGCGACACTTTTGAAAAAAGAAAACGAAATAAAATGTAAATAAAAAGAATTAAACAGGCGTCCCCGGGGTTTCGGTTGGGACTCGCCAGCGGGCGGCTCGGGGGTAGATTAGGGCGACGAGGCTCTGGGATTCCCTAATCGTGAAGAAAAGATTCGAAAGTGCCTTGTTTTGTATTGTGATTTTGGGTTGAAACTCAAGTTTTATAATACATGGAACCAAAATGTTGTATTTAATTTGTTTGTATAATTAAATATATTTTGGCAAGTTTTCAGGAGTTCTTGTAGCCCTTGCAATGCCAAGGTTGATTTATGTATTTAAGTGTAAAAAAAAATTGTACAAAAGTGACCCCTGGGTTTTGGGGTGTCACACTTTTTTCTTTGATTAGGATTGGTTTTAAGGAATTTTTTTTATAAAGGAAATGTTGGGGTTTTAGGGGAGATGATGTCAAAATTTTCCAAAACCCATGTTTTTGTTCATTATAACTTAGCCATTACTCATCAAGTGAGTTCAAATTTCTAGGTAAACTAGACTTATGGAGAAAAATTTCCTTGAAATAAATGTATTCATTGGACCCCATTGGATCATTTGTCAAATTGAAGCTTTGTTTTGAATGATTAAGTTTACGGTTTTGGTACGATTTTGGTGTTTTGGTATAGTTTTGTTGGCCATAAGTTGGTTTCCTCTGTCAGTGGTGATTCAATTTTCTGGTGAAACTAGACTACAGGAAACAAATTTCCTTGAATTAAATTATTATTCAAATTTAGATCCCATTGGACCCAGAAATTAGTCAAATGAAGCTCTATTTTAGACAGAGTGCAGTTCTATTTTGAAAATATAGTGATCAGGTTGTTTAGAACATATCTTGAGTTTTTGATCCTTTCTGAATTGGATGATTCTAATTTAGATAAAATAGATTTATAGAGGAACAATGGACTTTAAGGAAGTTAAGGTAAAATATGACTCATTTATTCCTTAAATTTTACAGCGAAGGTGTATTGGGTAGAAATCAGCCTAACCAAAAACAACGTCATCTGCGGCTAATATTTTCTGTTTGTGATGGATTAGGGGTTGGTAGCAAGGAAACTGGTAAGATCATTCGAGGATAGAAGTCAGGAGAACAGCCTTTTGGTTTGTTCTTCTCATTCTTTTCTTGTGCTGACTTTGTATTGGATTTTCAAAACCCCGGAAAGTGATTTACATGGAAGCTTGCATGTGTGTTTGTTTTTTAACCATAAACAAATTTGTCTTAAGTGATTGAAATTGATTACAAATGGATTGCCATGTGCATGAGCGTCAAAATGTGTTTATTGATTATATATGTATATATAATATTGTAATTTACTATGATGATATTAATGTAAGAATGTTATCCATCATATTAAGAAGTGGATGTTCCGGTATGCAATAAGGATCAATGTAATGAGTCTTTGCCCAGTAAATGATTTATAGTGGCATCACAGGTAATGGCCAATGAAGGCCGATTATCGATAGTGTAGACAAAATGAATTAATAAATAACCGATCAACGGCCAGCCCAGGACCGTCTTGTATTATTAATGTTTTATCTTGGCACGCAACCTAGTCAGATCGTGCCGGTGATTCCGTTATCCTATGCACCGAAAGTCATGGTTAAATTCGTTTAAGGGCAAACTTATAAGTAAATGTGTGAAATGCATAATTTGAGTTTGAATGAAAAATTAACATATATATTGTTTATTGCATTGACCATTGAAAATGTGCCAAAATGTTGTTTTCAAAAATATACATATTTTGTGTTTGATTGAAATGAGGATAGAAATGCAAAGAGCCCCTAAGCATGAAAATTCTTAGCGCGTTGTTTTATCACGTGCAAGTATTGAGTGAATAGGGGCAAGATCCAGACCATAAAGCCCGAGTCATCGTCAGATGGGTGCGGAGTATAAAGTAAATCTTTCTGTCTCATGCATACATTTCATTTCAAAAAAAGAAATCATGTAATTGTTTTGCAATGCAAACAAAGATGTATAAATCTTCATGGGAAGATTATATTTTGTACGTTTATACATGAACTACAATGTTTTGTAAATGATTTAAAAAGGGCAAGAAATGTCATCTTATATAAATGTGGGAATTGAGCAAATGATGGGCTCTCTACCATGATTGATGTATATATATATATATATATATATATATATATATATAATGCGTATTAGTAATGAGATCATATTTTCATACATACATAAATATGATTTAAATGGATATTAAATATCTCATAGAAAATAAGTATATGAAATGTGTTTTACAGATAAATTGATTTAGTGGTCCGCGTCCCCAGGTCCGCATCCAGTCATTGATTGGATCAAATTTGGTCAAGCCAAAAATTTGTGACATTTATTTGGTATCGAGCTAGGTTTAAGCGATTCTATAAATTGATTTTCGAAATTGTGTGTGACATGCATTGCATTTTCATATAAAAGGATGACATGACTCTGATGCAAATCTTGTTGGTCTTAATAGGTTAAGCATGGAAAGTTCAAGCCACCATGGGGTCGGAGGTAACTCGAGAAGTCGCCCAAATAGCCCCGCTAGTGTGGATGGTGGGCAAGCGTCCCATGCTCCATCGATACATGAATAGGGACAAGCCGCAGGAGGTACTATGAATATCCTTCAACAGATAACTCAAGTACTACAAAGAGCAAAGCAACCAGCCCAAGTTGTCCCTCAGAGGATAGCAATTGAGAGAATGGCAAGATACCGACCCATAGATTTTCTTGGAAAGAAAGATGATGAGCCTTCCATGGCGGAAAATTGGTTCTAAAGAACAAGGAGAATGCTTCGACAAATGCATTGCACACCAGAAGAAAATTTAGAGTATGTGATCTCACTCCTCTGAGGATGACGCTTACCGAGTGGTGGGTGTCATGACTAAACGCACCATTGGAAAGCATTAGTGGGAGTTTTCATAGCGAGTCGAAATAATACATGAGTCGTATCTACCTTAGCAATATGAAAAGAGAGTTCCATAATTTTAGCGAGGCAGATGAGTGTGATAGAGTATCAGGAGGAATTCTGCGATTGAGCAAGTATGCTCTAAAGATGCTGGAGGAAGAAAAGTATCGTAAGTTTGAGGATGGCTAAGTAAACATGTTCGATCTATGTCACGATTTGGCCATGATGATTTCTCTGGGTGTGGCATGTGCATTAAATGTTGAAAGGGTAAAAGAGTATAATGAGAAAGAAAATGGGGTAAAAAACAGAAAGTCGATCCAAGTTCGTATGCGCATCCCGAGAACATGAAGTTTAAAAGTCCACAAGGTTCTAGTTAACCTACACTCTATGGATCAGCTCAGACTACCGGTAGTAAGACTATTCTACCAGCACCGTCAGTAGCTAGTGCCCTAGGAGGTTCTTCGAGATGACCAACTTCTCCTTATTGCACATATTGTGGAGACATAAAGGAGATTGTTGGAGACTAGTTGCTTGTTGGTTTGTGGATCAATGTATTTCATAGTAGTGTTGTCTGAAACTGCGTTCTTTCATAGCTCCCCAGACTGGGGGTATAGCTTTAGTAGTATAGAAAGGAAGTAAATACAACAAGAGAGTTGTATCACCGAGCGCTCCAAGGCAAGCGACATAGACCATAGGCAAACAGGATGCCCGTGCTCTAGCTAGGGCATATGCAATGAAGGCAGTTGAAGATAAAAATGCCCTATATGTGATAGTTGGTAATTTTCATATCTTTGAGACTATTTTACATGCATTGGCCAGATCCGGGGATCAACTTCATTCCTATGTTGTACTTCCATTAGAGGTTGGGTGGTTTACCGAAGGTGAAACCAGTATGATAACTGGTGACAAATCCGTTAGGAGCATAGTGTCATTATGAATGAGTTTGATTGTCCCATCGAATACAAGAGTATGAGTTTTGGAACGAATGAGGTTATCATTCAGAGAGTTTGATGTGATATTAGGTATGGATTGGTTGTCCCGACATCAAGTGGTAGTTGATTGTAGGATAAAACAAGTGACCTTAAGGACACCACGTGACAAGGAAGTGACTTTCATCAGTGAGAGGCCAAACCACCTCTCTAATGTGATATCCGCCGCCACTGCTAGAACGATGGTTCAGAAAGGGTGTGAAGCCTACTTGGCATATGTGATTGATACGGAAGAATTTGAGCCTGGTTGCTCGAGACATCATACAGGTTTGTGATTATCGAGCGTGTTTTAGAGGAGTTGCCGAGGATTCCTCCACGGATAGGGTGATTTCGCAGTCGGCGTTGTTCAGAAGTACCACTCAGGCATCCGATACCACCCGTATAGAGATAGGCTCCATTAATGGAGTTAAAGAGTTGAAGCTCAAATTGCGGGAATGATTAGAGAAGGGATTTATTAAGCCGAGTATCACCATGGGGAGCTCCGGTGTTCTTTGTTAAGAAGAAAGATGGTACACTTCGATTGTGTTGATTATAGGTAATTGAACAAGATAATAGTGAAGAACAAGTATCCGTTACCTAGAATTGACTTGTTCGACCAATTGAAATGTGTGGGTGTCTTTTCGAAGATCGACCTACGATCTAGGTATCATCAATTAAGGATTAAGGATGCGGATGTGCATAAGACGACGTTTAGAACGCTGTATGGACATTATGAGTTCCTATGTCGCCAATTGGAAGACAGAATTTCATGGACTTAATGGTGTGTTTTCCCATTTGCATGTAGATCACATTTTGTCGTGGTGTTTATAGACAACATCCTCGTGTATTCAAAGGATCGGGAAGATCATGATACGCACCTTCGAGTGGTGCTAGAAACCTTGAGAAAGTAAAAGTTGTATGAAAAAATGAGTAAGTGTGAATTTTGGTTAAGGGAAGTGTCCTTTCTTGTAAACATTATATTGGAAGAAGGAATTAGGGTGGATCCAAGGAAGATAGAAGTGACTCTTAAATGGAAACCGCTGAGAAATGACACGGAATTTTGTAGTTTCCTAGGATTGGCAGGTTACTACCAAAGGTTTGTTAAGGGGTTTTCCATGACTGCGGCCCCTATGACGAGATTGCTCCAAAAGAATGTGAAATTTGGGTAGAGTGGAAAGTGTCAAGCTCGTTTTGAAAAGTTGAAATAGTTCTTAACCGAGGCACCGGTTCTTACTCAACCGACCTACAGTAAAGAATATGTGATCTTTAGTGATGCTTCATTAAATGGACTCAGATGTGTCCTTATACAAGAGTATGAGAGTGGTAGCTTAATAGCTGAAAGCAATTGAAGTACTTGAAAGAATTACTACTGCGTGATTTGGAATTGGTGGAGTCGTGTGTTTGCATTGAAAATATGGAGACATTATCTTCACGGAGAAATGTGTGTTATCTACACTGATCACAAAAGTCTTAAGTATTTGCCCTTACAACGAGAGCTTAAATTGAGACGACGTAGATGGATGGAATTGATCAAGGATTATGATTGTGTGATCAACTACCAGCCCGAGAAAGCTAATGTTGTGCGGGCGCTCTGAATAAGTCGATCACAAACATTCTGAGCAACGAAGATGTCATTTGTCATTATCAGACGATGGTACAATAGTAGTGGAATTGATAGCAAAACCAAATTTGTTAAATCGAGTGCTAGAGGCACACAAGAGTGATTAGAAAATTTCTGCAATTGTAAGTCAGAATATAGAGGGGAGAGAAACTGAGTTTTCAGTGAACGAGGATGGATTCTTGAATTATAAAGGAGCCGGTTGTGTACCCAATGATGAGTTGAAGAAATCCATTCTTGAAGAGGCACCTGAGTGGATCCTTTGCTATGCATCTGGTAGCAATGTATCAAATTTAAAGACTTCTTACTAGTGGTCGAATGAAGATGTTTAAATTTGTGACCCGGAAATGTATGGTGTGTCGGCAGCGAACATTAAGTTCCTTCAGGATTGTTGCAGCCTATTAGAATACCCGAGTGGAAATGGGATCGAATCATAATGGATTTTGTGGTCGGGTTACCATTGACAGGGAGAAGGCAAGATTCAGTTTGGGTCATGGTAGACCGATTGTGAAGTCGGCTAAAGCTCTGCCCAGTAAGAACCGACTATTCATTTGATAGGCGCGCCCAGCTTTACGCCGAGGAAATAGTTCCCCGGTTACATAGGATCGGTGTCTATCATTTTAGAGATAGAGATCGAGGGGTTCACCTCGAGATTATGAAAATTTCGAAGCTTTAGGCACTTTCGACTAGAGATTTCGACACGACTCCACCACGAGATGGATGGACAATCGAAGAGAGTTATTCAAGTTTTAGAGGATATGCTTAGAATTTGTGTGATCGACTATGAGGGTAGTTGGGATAGACATATTCCTCTAGTTGAATTTGTGTATAATAATTGCTTCCAGTCGAGTATTGGAATGGCCCCTTACGAGGCTCTTTACGGAAGGAGGTGTAAAACCCCACTTTGTTGGACAGAGTTAAGTGAGAATAAAGTGTCGGCCACTGATTTGATCCAAGAAGCGAGGAGAAGGTAAATAGTCAGGAGAAAGATTAAGGTAGCATGAGACAAACAAAGTGTTGAAGAAAAGACATTCATTATGAGATCGACGAAAGCGTTAACCCCAAAAAAGTTTCTCCTTGGATGAAAATCATGAGATTCGAGGAGAAGAAAGGGGCAGGATTTGACCTAGTTCATTGGGATGTATGAAGTGATCAAGAAAGTGGAATCTAGTGGCATATAGGTTGACTTACCTCGAGTTGGAAAAGATCCATAACGTTTTCACGTTTCAATGTTAGAGGAGGTATAGAGTCGAGACCCCTCATGTGGTCTCTTTGGAGATTGTGGAGCTTCGCCCGAGCAACTACGAAGAGGGCAAGTAGAAATCTTGGCTCAGAAGTCAAGAATTGAGGGAACAAACGAATTCCTTTAGTCAGTATTGTGGAAGAACCTGGAAGATATTGGGAAAGTGAAGAAACTATCACGTCGGCAATATCCCTGGCTGTTCACTAAGTGAATTTCGAGGACGAAATCTCCTAAGTGGCGAGGAGTTGTAACATCCCAAAAATAGCCTCTTTATTTTATTATTTTACTTTATAGCATTTTCTGATATTATAAATTTTTATTTTATTTATTCGATATTTTATTGGTTTAAGTGATAAACATAGAGGTTTTTAAAGCGAGAATTCGCATAGTGGATTAGTGCACCCCAAATTAAGCCCTACTAGTTTAATGGTATGTTTAGGGTATAACACAAGTTAAATTTAAATTTTTCGGAATTTAAATGCTAAGTGAAAAAAATAAAAATAAAATAAAATAAAACCAAATATAATACAAGAGTCAAGGGTAAAATAGAAAATTGTCATATTAAGGACTCAAGGGTCATAAAAGCTAGAAGAATACATGTTAAAGCTGAATATGTGATAAATGAATTGCAAATAGAAATGGAATAAAGGACTTTAATGCAAAAATGAGAAAAGAAAGCCAAAACGAGATAGTCAAACAAGGTCTTGTAATGGATGAGAGCATAAGACCAAAAATTGGTCTTAAGTAAGGTATTTTCATACGGAAAAGGGAGAGAGAGCTAGGGTTATGGGTTCTTGAGAAGATCCATTTTTGGTTATTGTTCTCCATTTGTTCAAAGTTTTGCAAGAAAACAGAAGAAAAAGAAAGCTTGATTTGAAGGTTTTAAGAAGAATGCAAGGTATGGATTAACCCTTTTGCTCGTTAGGAACCCTCCTAACTCCCTTTTTAATTGTGTTTGGATGGGTAAAACCATAATTCAGTATATATATATATATATATGTTTGAGTTAGAGTTCAAGCACCCTTTTTTCTTGGATTAAGATTGGTTTTAAGGAATTTTTGTATAAAGGAAATATTGGGGTTTTAAGGGAGATGCTGTCAAAATTTTCCAAAACCCGTGTTTTTGTTTTGGCCATAACTTAGTCATTACTCATCAAAATTGAGTGATTTAAATTTCAAGGTAAACTAGACTTCTAGGAGAACAAATTTCCTTGAAATAAGTGTATTCAAATTTGGACCCCATAGGATCCATAAATTCATCAAAGTGAAGCTCTTGTTTTAGGGCAAATTCTGATTCTGGTTTGGTACTGTTTTGGTGTTTTGGTACACTTTTGGTATTTAGGCCATAAGTTGAGTTTTACTCATCCAAATTGAGTGATTCAAATTTTGGAGTAAGCTAGACTTCTGGGAAGACAAATTTCCCTTTCAATAGGAGTGTATTCAAATTTGGACCCCATTGGACCCAGGAAATTCGTCAAAGTGGCTCTATTTTGGGCAAATTCTGGTTATGTTTGAAAATATAGTAGTCTTGGTTGTTTAGTACATATCTTGAGTTTCGGTGCTCCGAATTGGATGATTCCAATTTCTGAATAAAATAGATTTATAAAGGAACAATGGACTTGAAGGAAGTTGGGTAAAATATGGTTCACTTGTTCCCATAAAATTTTACAAGTGAAGGTGCATTGGGTAGAAATCAACCCTAACCAAAAACACTTTCATGCACGGCCGATATTTTCTCTGTTTGTAGGGGTTGGTGGCAAGAGCCTTAGTAGATGAAATTCCAAGGATAGAGGAGTCCAAGGGACGACCTTTTGTTTGTTCTTCTCATTTCTTTTCTTACTGCAGCTTTGTATTGGATTTGTCAAAAACGAGGAAATATTTATGGAAAAACTGCATGTGTGCTTTGTTTTTAACCATAAACAAATTTTTCTTAAGTGCTTGAGAAATTTATTGCAAATGGATTCCCATGAAAACTGTATGAGCGTCAAAATGTGTTTATTGGGGTATATATGTATATACAATATTGTAATTTACTATGACTTAGTATTATTGCCCTTAAGAAAATGTTATCCGTCATATTCAAATTAAGGATAGATTGGTATACCAATAAGGGTCAATGTAGTAGCACTGCGAACGAAATGATTGATAGTGGCATACTGATTCATAGCCCAGCGGGACAGTATCGGTAATGTACACAAAATGAATTTGTAAATAACCGATCGGCGACCCAGGACCGATGCGTGTTATTAAATGTTTTTTATACGACCATCAATCAGTGGGGCCGTCTTGATAATTACATTATCCTATACACCGAAAGTCACGGTTAAATTCGTTTAAGGGAAAACTTATAAGTAAATGTGTGAAATGCATAATTTGAGTTTGAATGAAAAATTAACATATATATTGTTTATTGCAGTGACCATTGAAAATGTCTTAAAATGTTGTTCAGAAAATATCATATTTTGTGTTTGATTGAAATGAGGATAGAAATCGTAGGCAAATAAAGCGTGAAAATTCTTAGTACGTTGTTTTATCAGCCTTGGTCTTAGAGTGAATAAGGGGCAAGATCAAAGGCTTGAGATGCAAAGACCCAGTGAAAATTTTAAATTTAAATTTTTCAAATAAAAAGGGGGGCAAAATGGTAATTTACCGAAATAGTCTGGAGAAAAGTTGGGATTTTCTCTCGGATGACAAAGCAGTTGCACAGTTGAATCGATATATGAAATCTATTAGCTGGTGGATTGTGGAACAAGATAAGTGGGCACTCATGTTTGAGAAATCAGGCGTGTGGCCATGTGGATGACACATGGTGGGCCATGTGGTGACACATGGCCAAGCCATGTGTCATAATGCATGGCAAGGGCATGCATGTGTGACACATGGCAAGCCATGTGTGTGACACATAACAACCATGTGTGTGTTTATGGCTTGAAGCCATGTGTGTGACACATAGTATGTGTCAACATGCATATTTCCTAATGAAGGCTATAAATATGGGCATGGGTAGTTCATTTCATACTTATAGCGGCAAGCTCGGGTCAGTGGGAGTAGCAAGGAGAAGGAGGAGGAGAGGAAAAGAGGAAGAGAAAGGGAGGAAAGGAAGGAGAAAGGGAGGAAAAAAGGGAGGAAAGGAAGAAAGAAAGAGAAGAAAGGGGAGGAAGAGAGAAAGAAAGAGGAAAAGGAAGATGTCGCCTCATTGGTAGGCACGGACGGCAAAGAACGGGCTGCGCTGAAGGTGAGTTTCCTCGCTACGGTTATTTTTATGCTTAGGGCGTGTAATGGCCCTGGGTTTCGTTCGGTTTTCGGGCGGGTATGTTGTGTGGTGGTCAAAGACCGGTTTCACTGGAGTTTGGGACTGTCAAGCGAGAACATTGTGTTTCGAACGGCAAAATCCCGAGCGGGAATGTGCGAGGTGTGCGAATTTCGCATACCGCGTGAATCGTTGTGTCAACTTTGAATGACCACCTTCCTCGTCCGAACTCACGATTGTGGCGTTCTTGGACTCTGACCCGTTGAGTCTAGAATTTGTTTTAATAGATAAGTGGTCAGCCAAAATGTAGGCTGAACATTGGGCTGAGTCACAGATAGTTAAGGAATGGTCGTCGTTTAGGAATACGTTTTGACCGGTTTGTAACCAAAATGTGGGTATGGCTGGCTTGAGGAAACACGTGTTAATGTTTTTGCGTGTGTGCTTACAAAAAAAAAAAAAAAAAAGCT
Source organism: Tetrastigma voinierianum (assembly GCA_016808115.1). Lineage (NCBI taxonomy): Eukaryota > Viridiplantae > Streptophyta > Magnoliopsida > Vitales > Vitaceae > Tetrastigma > Tetrastigma voinierianum. The sequence continues at coordinate 112,016 of JAEQBH010003610.1, forward strand.
GGACTTTACGAACTAAGTCCGGATTATTTCCCATCGTGGGTTGTAATTAATGGCTAATGTTTGTTATTTCCATAAATTGAATAACATGTTGAACATGAAATTATGTGATATATGTGTGATAAAGATGGAAATAATTATATGTATTGGGTTGTATGATTGACATACTATGTCTTAGCCCGAGAATATGAATTATGGCATTACTTGCCCAAGTAATGGTTGGAATTATTTTAATACATGCTTAAATGATGTGTTGACATGAATAAACTGAATGATAGAAAAGATGTAGTGCATGCTCATGTGATGTACTGATTTGAATATGTGGAATATTAACATGACTGCATGTATGCTAAATATATGAAATGTTGTGTGCATTAGACATGAATGTTCATAGCACACACATAGTGTACGATGTAGAATGTCCATGTAGAGGTCTTCATACATTGGTCATGGGTTGAGTGCAGTGGCACAAATTGCATTGCATTGGTGTGCGGTAACTGATTTAGCACTACGTTTGGTGTTGACTCGTGTGGGCTTGGGAATGGGACGAAGTCCAATTGAGTTCCACAGTGTTAAACGAAAATGGAAAATGAAATGTGTCGGGCGTAGCAAGTAGGGGATAGATACCCCCTCAGGTGAAAAGCCTGAAAACATGGTTAGACAGTGTATCCATTGGTGAAAGCCCGAAAAATGTCGGAGGGTGTAAGAGACTGCGGTGAGACCAGAAAAGTTACATTGGGCACAACGATTAAATGAATATCACATAGACTACGGGTTGTGATATGGGAGTCGGGACTGACTTACTATTGATTTCCCATTAACACTTGCATTGGGTGGTGGGTCGGAGGTTGATCCGGTACTTGGGGCATATAGTGTGTCGTCTCATACATGCATTTAGATTTTTCCATGATAGGACAACATGTATGCACGGATTGGTTGTTGGTTTGACTATGAAATGTTCATTTCCATGTGCACCTATAGGTGAGATAGCCCTTGTAGGATTTATCTCTCTTGGGCGTTAGCTCTGTCGATTAAGGACCCCAGCACAAGTACGGGTTGAGTCTGGCTTGACAGCGCTCCTTAGAGCCGGGATTATGGCATTTTGGTCGGTTGTGTGTGATTCTTGTTTATGTATATATTAGAGCAATTAGTTTTAATATATGTTTTGTATTAAGAGTGATGTAATAACTCTTGAATATAGAAATGTATGGTCTTGTAACCGTATGGGCAGTATGGATGATAGGGCCTATTGGTCATTTACTTTCAGTATGGGTCTCATGATATGAGACACACAGATTCAGGTTGACGGTGGTCAACGGGACCCCCGGGTTTTGGGGTGTCACAGCTGAGCCCGAAGTCATCGTCGAATTGTGCGGAGTATAAGTAAATGTTTCGTCTCATGCATACATTTCGTTTCTAAAAAAGAAATCATGTAATTGTTTTGCATTGCAAACAAAGATGTATAAATCTTCATGGGAAAAGTATATTTTGACTTACATTTAGACATGAACTACAATGTTTTGCAAATGATTTAAAAAGGGCAAGAAATGTTGTCTTGTGTAAATGTGGGAATTTAGCAAATGATGGGGCTCTCTACCATGATTGATGTATATTTTTATATATATAATGCGTATTAGTAATGAGATCATACTTTCATACATACAAAAATATGATTTAAATGGATATTAATTATCACATCGAAAATAAGTATATGAAATGTGTTTTATAGATAAATGGATTTAGTGATGCAACTCACTGAGTCACCGTCCGTCCGTGGTCGAGTCGGGAGGCGTGACACGATTCTCCTTAGGATGTTTGGGCGGCTCAGTCGGATCCACCTTGTTGCTCCCAGCCTCAGTAACTGGGACCGGGGGTGGGGTTCGTAAAGAACTCCGGAGGCAACGGGTTGGAGGAGTCGAGCATGCCGTCTGGAACCTCTGGTTGGATTTCAGAAATGTTGTGTTTGAACATACAACATCCATAGCCATAGGCGAAGATCACCTCCAGGGCCTTCTAGTAGTCCTCCTCCAAGGCTTCTTTGTCTTTACCTGCTTAGGACTGAAGGGGCCACTTCATCTTTTTCCGCCTCAAGCTCTAACAGAAGGGACGTTCGTTCAACCTCCAGGCGGGCGGTCTCAGCCTCAGCCTTGCTCTTGGCTTCCTCCACAACCACTAAAGCGTCTCAAACCCTACCCAAGTTGTCCTCTGCTAGTGCCTTTGCGTCACCCTACGGTAGCTAGGCGATACGAGCTTCCTCCTTGTATATCCCTCTCATTCTCCACGCCCGTGGCCCTTTCAGTGCCCTCCTTGGCCTTCTGCTCCCAATACCTAGACTTAGCCCTAGCCTTACCAAGGGCATCATCAAGGGCATTATGCTTGGAGGCAGCCCAGCAGGCATAGCCCGAAGCTTCTCGGCGTCATCGACCCGAGAGATAAAGTTCCTATCTTGTACCTCATTAGGATGGCGGTGACAGCCTACAAAGAGAGGCAAGAGGAAGTGTTAAAAAATGACTGGCATAAATTAGTGTTCAAACAAAAGGGAGAGGTTAAGAACATATCGACTCCTCTTAGTCTGGGTTGAAATATGGTTAAACCCATGTTGCGTCAGATCCTCGGCCATCTTGTTGGTAGGACTTATTGTCTAAATAGCTAGGGAAGGGGACGAAGTACTCTTCTAAGATGCCTACGTATGTGATGGTACGGTGGGGGGGTGGAATTAAACTCATTTAGCAACAAGTATTCCTCTTGTTGAAGGGACTCCAACGGTTAATGATCAACTAGGTGGTATCGGGACTCGAGACAGGCGAGCCCATCAAAGGCTACTCTTACTTCATCGGGATAACGAGTGAGTTGAGCACTAACCTGCCAAGACCCTTTAGCGTGGGATTGACGCATTTGCAAGCTGGCGAAACGGCAGCGGCTATCTCGATGGAGCCTCACTCCGTAGCTCATCGGCATCGAGAACCCCAGCCCATTGGAACCCTATCCTCCAACGATGTGCAAGCCTCCTGGGAGGCACCCTTCAAAGTAGGCAGGGCGTTCGAGGCTCGTTTTGGGGAATCCACAGTGATAACAACGGGGTTGTTCTGAGCCTCTCCATCCCTGCTAAATCATTCGGCGCAATAAGCACAGTGCTCAAAGCCGAGGGTAGTCTCACATGAGGAAGCTTGTAGTAACTGCTTGCTTATCAGTGCACGAACCTAACGATGAGCTAACATATCGTGCCTCCCTCTCCTCGGCCCGGCCCGACTAGCGGTCGGGATCCGTCCAATCAACAGTTCTCTTGGGCCTCCCGCAGTGGGCCTTGGTCTGTCCACCATTCTAGGCTTTCTTCTTCTTTCTCACGGTCTGGGGAAAAGTTGTAGGATCTTGCTTTTGACCAAAGAATGGAGGTCACAAAGTTTCAAACAGAATTTCACCACAGCTCTTTATGACCACAAATAAGAGTAAAACCCGCCTTCGCGAAAAGCTACCCTGATTGATTTGAAAGGCTTCATAAGAACAAAGCGTTTCCTCCTTAATAGGCTCATCTCAAATGTAAGAGTGGGATGACATGTGTGATGAATAAAATAAAAAGCGTTTAGCGCTCAACTCCCGCAAAGTTCTTCTTCACGGACAAGAGATTCGTGATCGCGCCTCCGCCTCCCGCACCGGAGCAAATAAGCCCTGATAATGCTTCCGCATCGGGCCTTCACCCAACTGACTAGTCGGCCTCACTTGCACTTACCTGCAAAGTCCGGAGAAAAAGGCCACGCCAGAATATGTGAGATCTTAAAAAAAAAAAAAAATTAGCCCTATCATGTAAGACCCGAGAAAATTCCAATTTTTAGAAAAATGGTAAAATCGTAATTTCGATCAAAAAATTCAAATTTGGTTTCGGGACTTACGATGAAACGGATTTCACCGCTGGAATCTTCTCATGAATCTACCTAACACGCGACTCGTTGAATTCGAGACGCCTAATTGGCACGCTGAGGCATCGCTTCGGGTGTCAGAACGACATGTGCCAGACGAAAAGTCACTTATAACATGTACTCATGTTACTTATATTGAATGAGTAGAGAAACGATGGAAACTAAGGTCGAGATAAGCAAATGCCTAAAACTAAGAGTAAGGATGATTAGCATTATCGGGAATTGTTTTAAATGATAATAAGACAAAATTATGCATAGTGTCGTCTCTTACATCAAAAAGGAAAAGGAAAACGTGAGAAAGAGGGAGGAGACTTATAGAAGCTTGATTTTTCAAAACCTAAAGAGAGAGTGTGACTTCTCTCTAAGTTTCTGAGCGATCCGATCACGAAAATTCTTCTGAGCAAAGAAAGTCGCTTTTACGCGCATGAGCTTACGCAGGGGTCGCTTTATGAGTTTCGACAAACTCCGTGAGGTAGGGGTTTCATCCTACTTGAGTTTTACACTTTGTTTAAGTGTATTTACGATGTTTGAGTTGATTGAGGCCGTGAGTGGCCGTTTGATCGGTCCCAAAACTTGGAACCGAATTGTTATGAAATTTTGAAACCCATTTGTGCCGGCCCGTGATCTGCAGTAATGTGGGTCGCTGTTGTAAATTGTATAAATTGTGAAACAATTTTGTGTCAGGATGTGTATGAGGCCTGAATGGTTATACAATTCTAAGCTTCATAAAGTGAAACCGATATTAGTTTGATGTGAACAAGGACTCGAGGTTTCACTGCTCACGTGAATAGCAGACACGAAATAATTTTTTTGCGGTGAAAACGGCTCGGGTCAGTAATCCGGGCTGAATTGCTCGTGCTTGATCATTAGCCCATGTGAGCTAATTTTTTATGTAATGGATTGTGAAATTACATGACATGTTTGTGTGATTTAAATTATGTAAATATATGCATGATTATATATTTACATGTGTTATATAATTGTATTGGAATTGGCATCATGCATTTTATATGCACTGGGGCACCCTAGAACGATAGAGGAGCTTGATGAGGTGGTTTATCGAGAGAGGGTTTCTGAGGGTCGACTAATAATAATTATAATATCTCGAGGGTAGTCCATATAAAATATCAATCTTCGAGTCGGCCCAATTGATATACACGGAGGGTTATCCACTAAATAGATAATCTAGAGTCATTCAATACTTATATCTGAGGGTTTGCTCATAATTAAAAACAAATATCTTTGTTTTGAAAATTAATGTTTCTATACGTGGCTTAGTAAGTGTGAGGAGCTTCCAAGTGGAGGACTCTGGGGTATGAGTTGGCTGCAGAGTATTCAAGCAGGATCAAGCATTAACTCTGAATGTTTGTTTTCATTGAGCATCAGATATGCAATTTAGCGAGAGTAACCCATTTAGAAAGATTCCACCATCGGCGATAGCTCACCCTCGTCGAGGATATTATTTTTCTGCATAGGGGCACTGAGAAGACGCTCTTCTTAGAGACCGATTTTTGAAGAAAGCCGACCAGGGCTTTGGTTTTAGTTGAAGACATGTATTAGAATGTTCTAGAATCTTAATATATGTTGTATAAGAGTGAATCAGTCAACTCAACCATGATATATGTATTTGGTTAGGATATGATTATCGCGGGAGTATTGATGCAGGGGCCCAAGAGCCTTTACTCATTTCCATCTATATGTGGACCCTATGTGGTCAGTTCAGGGATTGTGTTATGTACTTGGGTAGAGCTCCCCATACAAAGGAGACTTCGGCCCGGGCTTCGTGAGTAGCTACGTGGTTACCCGACATTCACGAGTGTTTCTCCAAGGCGTGTTGACGGTAGTCAACGACCCCCCTGCTTGTAGGCGTCACGCCTCGTATCTTAGCTTATGTATACGGCTACCTAGGGTTTGAGGGGATTTGGGCTAAGGCCATAGTCTTTGAGGTGTAAGAACATCGCCACTAGGTGTGGTTCGATGTTACTGTAGGTATAAGATATCTAGAAATCATTGTGGCAAAACTGGTGACACCGCATGCATGTGTTTGATGTTTTGTGTGATTTGATAAATTTGTTGTGTGAAAATATGCATAATATGAATGATGTGTGATCATGTATTGTGTAAGTGGTTTGTGCTTAGTGATTAGCAATACAGGAAAACATGATGTGTCGAAAATTGTGGAGTTTTTACAAGGTGTAAAACCTGAACAAAGAGGAGAAATAAAATAAATCTAAATAAATTTATTTGGTTTAATGGATAATAACCAAATTTTAATAAATTCTAAGGTTGAACACTAGGTTTAGTGTCGATCAAGAGGTTTTTGAGGAGATTTTGGACAAAAATGTCCAAAATTAAATGAAAAAAATTAGGTGGGAGAAAATATTTTCTAAGGTTTGCTGTGGTGTAAACTCGAAGAAATGTAATAAAATAATTTTATAAATTTATTTAGTATTCTCGAAAATGAGAAAAATAGGTATATATATTTTTTACATCTTCAAGTAGCCGGGAAGAAATGAAAAATATATAGTGAAAACGAAAAAAATGCAATCGATCGGCTACGCCCATTTTAACATGGGCATTGTATCACAATACAGGAATTGTATCGTGACTGCAAGGGGGGCTTGAATGGCTGGAAGTGTATTGCAATAAAAGAATTGTATTGCAAACCTTCGTGTGTAGTCAAGCCAGGTATCAGACAGGCAGGGCGGCTCAATGGTGGTAGAAATTGTATTGCACAAAGAAGAGTCAGACAAGAGTAGGAGACTGGGCAGGCAGATCGTGTCAATGGCTACAAATTTTGTATCGTGATCAAGTACGTCAATGAAAGAGGCAAGGTTTGTTTCAACACACCTCTGTGTATTGTGACTGAGGCATGCTTAAAGGTCGGGCGTTATCGTTAACACACATAGCATTGTAATCCAAGGTGGCTAGGCTGGCCAAGACAGGTCGCGAGGCAGCCACGATACCGCCATGCTCAAGTAGCGCACACGCCCATGATACGGCTGGGCCGGGAGGCTCCTCGCGACTTCTAAGACGCAAGATCCCGCGATACCTACGGCCACGTACCACGACATCACAAGCAGCACCACGATACGTACTCAGCGCAGCACGCACCGTGAGCACCTCGGGTGTACCGGTCGGGCCATCAGTCGTGCACTCGGGTGCACCCACCGCTGAATTCCGCGCTTTAACTCAAAAGATCAAGCCGAAGTCAATTATTTTGACCCTGCTCATGAACATTGTCATCACAAAATCTAAGAAAAAATTTTACTTAATCAATCAAAATCCAACCAAATGAGACAAAAATTTTGGAAAAATGAAATTTTCAAAAATAAAATTTTTGTTGATAAATGGTGATTTAATATTAGATAAATGGTCTTGTATTGCTATGAATGCAGGGACTTGAAATATACACCGATTCTGTGTATGAATAGTGTCTCTGGGTCAGGTGGTTATGCTCTGAGATAATGCGATTGAGATTTAACCGCCATTTAAACTCAGATAAGATGGTTAGTCGAGGACGAGGACGCAGGCGCCCACTGGTATCGGGTCGTGCACCACCCCGATTCACCAGCCCACCGCATTCGATCGCAGCTCAGAGGCCGTGAGGTGTCAAGGGCAAAGCAATTATAAAGACAAGACCGGCATAAAGAAGTAGTCAAGGAGGTCCTAGTAACCTCTGTAGGTTTGGGGGTGCATCATCCTCCTACATTCACAAGGGGAGAGTGAGATCCGATAGTTAAGGGCATCACTGGTTCATGCGCGCATCGAGAAGGTGTTGGGAGGCCACGGAGATTACCTCCGACATGACCAGATCAGTGTTAATGCATTCAAATAAAGGCGAGGCCTATACGGAATGGCAAGGACCTCAGAGACTTAGAGGCTGGGCGACGGGCGTAGTTTCAGAGTCGCTCATGGGTAGTACTTTCCATACTACGAGGCATAAGGCTCGTATTCTGTAGTCGGCAGTGGGTGATGACTCAAGATGGATTATATGGCTAGGTTCACGAGCTAGCCGCATTCACCAGACATTATGTGCCTTATTACGGCCAAGGTTATGAGATCTGAGAACGGGTCAAGTCGTCCATTTGTGCCAAGATCAGTAGGAGTTCGCCACAGATACGGACTCCATGGTCGAATGCAACCCCGACCACAGAGAGATGAGGATGCTCAGAAAGACTCGGATGCAGTGTTAAGAGGCAAAGAGAAAGGAGAGTCGCCTCTTCTGGGTCGAAAGAAGCAGAGGGCTTTCAGTTCACGAGGTTCCAAGGCCGCTACCATCCCAAGGGACAGATTTATCACGTCAGCGGCGTATGGTGTGTTACCATTGCTGCCAGCACTCGACATTACGAGGAGGGATCGGGTCAGAGACAGGATTCTGTGGTCAGGATAGCACAGCCCCGGGCCAAGAGTGGTGGACAGAGAGGATACAAAGACGCTCCTCCACAAGACTAAAGACAGCTGCAGGAGCCAGCCTCGCTTTTGTGGAGCTACACTAAAACCACATTTCACAGCAGCTCGAGAGGCCGCAGTATGAGCAGAGGCAGAGGACCGAGGCCCACCGGCAAGGGACATCGTGGGTCCAGGCGTGTCTGGCCTCTGATTACACCGCAGGCCGAGTCGAAGATCCCACTATACAGCAGCACATTTTTTTCTATCTCGCCATGCTGAGTGTTATTCGAGCTTGCAAGCCTGAAGCATTCATTCATCACGCATCGGGCCAGATAGAGTTAGCTGTGAGGTCGAGACCCAGAGGAGCTCTTGATGTGAGTTCTCCCCAGGGATTAGGCGAATAAGGATGATATGTCGTGGTCATGAAATGAGATCTCGGACTCTACTCACGTGGACCCGAGGACTCATGGACATGTCGAGTCCGAAGGTCATCCTCGGGGGATGGATCACATCAGCCTACGTGGTCGCATCGATCAGAGCGCAGGAGGGTTACCGCCACACACAGTGATCTGATACTGCAGGTGGTATCGTGACAAGCATGACATTCTTGCCCCGCATAAAGGTGACGAGTCCAGTGTCGTGACACTACGGTCAAGGCGAGCCCACTCCCATGTGACGAGAAGAGACCGCACTTGGATCTACCTCGAGTGTTAGTGCAAGTACGTGGACGTGTTTCCAGACGAGCCACCGACTACCTCCACAGAGGTAGTGGGATTTGACATCGAAGTTACACCCTAGTACTGACCCATCTCTATGACTCCGCAGACAGACGGCACAAGTCAGCTGCAGATCCTCGAGTCCGCCATGTGAGCTAATCGGACAAGGGTTCATTATACCAAAGCACTTCACCACGGGCGTCCCGCCTGCTTACAGAATAGCGTGTGACACCCCTTATCCCGTGGTGTCCGTTGACAACCCGTCACCAACGAATACTTCGTGGATACTTCCGTAACCTTACCCGACATTCACGAAAAATCCCAGCAGTAGTCTCCTTTGTACTGGAGCTCTACCTAAATACAAAACTGCCCCAAATGGGGCCAATACGACTTCACAGGTCCACACGCGAGTAAAATAATGGGCCACTAAATTTCAGATCAATACTCACACATATAAGCACATGACTATAAAACCATAGTCCATAAGAGTTTAAATTACATCACTCTTATACAAATAAATACAACCCATATATATTTACAAAATATATATCAAAGCCACAATCCGGCTTTCTTCATATGTGCGGTCCTAAATGCGGGTCAGCCGTCTGCACCTGACCTGTACCTGAAAGGGGGTCCCACGACGGGGTGAGCAAAGCCCAGTAGTGATAATCTTCTACAAGGGCTACTCCCCACCGGCGCAAGGCGCAATGTCGTGATAATCAAACACACATCCAAGTGCAACATACACATGTCTACCCGAATGTCTACATGCCATCAATGACTCGACCACCATACCCCATGTACCGAGCTCGCCGGCCCATCACTCAATATGTCATTGAGTAATATATCCCGAGTCACTCACTGACTCGTCTCACATGCATACGCCAACTGTGACAACTGTCACTAGTATTACCAATGACACACATCAATCCCTAGGCCTAGTGATGACACAATTTGTCCACGACTAGCCTCCAACGAGCCAAGTAATGGCCTCAATCATGTACAACTATGTGTCATTTATTTGTCACACAATGACACACAAACCACTCAATCATGTTATTCATTTTCTAGTAATAACACACAAAATGGCCCAAACTTAATCTATATAAAATGGCACCTTCGTCCCTTCACTGCTCATCACCGAATATCAGGATACCAAAACACACCACAAAACCCGAAGACATCGGGCCTTGAGCAAAACCAAACTCTCAACACAAATTCGAGACTGCATGAAAATAATCTCGAAAATTCTGTCATGACTGTTTAAAACAAGCCTCAAAATTCACCCGAAATACCCCGAATTAAGCCCGACTGCTCAAACAATCCCGAAAATTTCTAAAAATGCCTATACTCAGTCAAAAAATTTGAGAACTAAAATTTACGGCCTTTCACGGCCTCTAAGTCAATCCACAACCATTAAATGGCCTTTAGGCTAGAAATAACACAAGTAGGAAAATACCCTACCTCGTGGAGTTTGACGAAACTCAAGATTTTGTGTCCACGCAGAACTCGTCGCATAGGATCAACTTCGTCTGGGCCCCGATGAAAACCTCACATCCGATTCTCAGATTTGAAAGAAGTCGACCGTAAGAAAAAATTAAAAATAAAATTCTCTCTCCACTCTCTCATGCCATTCAATTCCGACGCTTCCTTCCCTTCTTTTGATATTTTTTCTTTTTTTATTTATTATTATAATAATAATAATAATAATAATATTATTATTATTATTATTATTATCATTTTGAATACATATTTCATATTGCTTCATTCGAGTCCGTTTTTATCCCAAAATAATTTATTTCTTTTCAGTTCACTTTATTTTAAATGAACTTAACCTAAGTTCATTTTCCGACTTCCCTCCGAGATTTTCGTAAAATTTCGTCCCGAAGTCACCGACTTATCACCCGCAAAATCGTAAAATATTATGATCAGTCTCTGCACTGGACGAAACTTTTCTAGGTCACTAGGATTCTCAAGAAGACGAATTTAACTACGCAGTCCGCTTTCATCCGAGATCTGAGAATTTTCTGCTTTTCAACCGAAATTACCGTTTTACCCTTTTTCGTAGTGTTTAATTTTTCCTTCTGCCTTACATTCTCCCCCCAATGTAATTTTGTCTCCGAATTCACGCACATACGCATCACTCACATGCATATGCTACCTTCTACAACCTTAAGACCGTGCCCGGTATGATAACCCGCCCTCAAGTCACAATCACCACAACTTGATGGGTCATTAACCATCCATGTCAAGAATGACATCAAACCCGATATGTTCACCATATCCACCAACTCTCACCCTAGAGGAGAATTTTCCCATACAATGGCTTCTTCCTGTGGTGTCCTTAACCTCTAAGCCCAAACTCAAGAATGCCGGTCCTCCTTTCTTCTTCCCACCCAGACCAGATCTCGAATGCCTTGCGGCGTCATCCATCTCTCTCTCTACGGCCGAGCCGGCCCCGACTAAAGAGTCCATGTCTCAGAAAGTGAGGCCCATTACCCGGGCCTCCGACGGACAACTTCAGTCCATTCTCAAACTTCCTAACTCAAGCCATATCCGGTGGGCCACATAATCATCACCAAACGCGCTCAACTCCGCTGAATCCGCCATGTACTCCATCACTCATCGCTCCGCCCCACCCAGTGAACTCTTAAGCCTTTGCATGTCTAAATAGCTGGTCGGAAAATACCAAGCCATAAAGAGCCCATGGAACTCTGCCCAAGTCATTGCCTCTAAATCCCTAGAGGTTTTAACCCAGTCCCACCACACTTAGGACTCACCCTCTAGCTGGAACGCAGCTAGCTTGATCTTGGCTGCATCGGAGGTAATATCCATAGCCTCCAATACATTCTCAATCTGCAGGAACCAATGGTCTGCCACCATCGGATCCCTCCCTCGTAAACGCCTGGAGGACATGGATTTGTGGACTTAAATCTCCGGGAGGTTACCTCACCTCCCGACTACTAGCCGCACTAGCCTATGCAATGGCAAGCAATACAACCTCAACAGCCCTTTAGCAAAGGCCCGCCGGTCAAATACCGGTGGTGTCGCTAGCACCTCGTGGATCTACCTCTACATCCACTCGCCGACTTAACATCTACACCTCGTCAGCGACATCAAACTTTATTTAATCTCATCTCAGTCTAACTAGTAATGCACCGACCCGTTCATCGCCTAAGTGGTGCTACTTGCCAACCACTCCTTTTATTTATTTCACTAAAATTCAACACTTTCAGGTTCATTTCATTTTTCGAACCCCTAAGGTTATAGTTCCTAACCTTAGCATTCCACTTTTTCCTATATACATTATGCCATGCATATAATTTTCCCACGCAATAACCACGCAATCACATTTCCCATATACATCACACCGTGTATAAGTTTTCCAAGCAATGTGTAACACACAATCACACAATCACAAACATGGGACACATATCCAACACAACACCGAAACACACAATCCATGCAAAGGGTTCAAACTCTGTCCCATGAATTCCTAGTAGTCGCACTAAACTCCGATACGAGCCATGACGGTAACACTCACCGCAATAGTTGCCATGGCCTAAGCCCATGTCCCTCTGGGTTCCCAGCAGTCATATTACCCATGCTCTATCATCAAGCCGTGACACCCCATTCCGGTGTTCGTTGACAACCCGTCAACTCCGCTAATACTGCGGATACTCTGCAACCCACCCGACATTCTAAAATTCCGGGCAGAGTCTCCCTTTGGTAACGGGAGCTCTACCCAAATATAAAACTTGTCCCAAACAGTTCAATATGACCTCACAGGGTCCACATGCGAGTAAAGAACGGGCCACTGGGCCCTCGCACCAATACCACACATATACACACACGACTATAAAAACCATAGTCCATAAGAGTTTAAATTACATCACTTATACAAATAAATATAACCCATATATATTTACAAAATATATCAAAGCCAACCGCTTTCTTCATATGTGCGGTCCCAAATGCGGTCACTCGCCCGCACTCCACCGCACTAGCGGTCCCACGACGGCGGTAGCAAAGCCCGCAGCTGGATAATCTCCTGCCAAGGGCTACTCCCACCTAAGTGCACATGCAATGGTCGACAATCAAACACACATCCAAGTACAACATACACATGTCTACCCAATGTCTACATGCCATCAATGAGACTCGACCACGATGCCCCATGTACCGAACTCGCCGCTTCCATCACTCATGCCACGAGTAATATATCCCGAGTCACTCACCGACTCGCCTCACATGCATACGCCAATCAGACAACCGGCCACCGGTATTACCACGACCCAAGCATCGGCCTCACCGGCCCATTACCTAATGCAAGTGTCAACGGGGCAACAACCCAAGTCAATCCCGACTTAATCACACAACCCGGCCCGGCGAAACATGACCGTGTGTCTCTTTGGCAACATAATTTTCTGGTGATACCGCAGGCCCTACACCCATACGTAACCATGGATATCGCGGTTCTCTTACACCCATACGCCGAGTTCTCACCGACTCTCAAACATGATCTCGCAATGAATGAAAACCATTTCCAAACAAATGTATTTGTTTTTAACCATGGCCAACCGATAAATAGTGACAGACTTCATAATCTATTTGCGGACAATCAACATGTATATCAATCGGGCGCATCTAAACGATTGATATTATATGACAACCTCTCCGATGTATCAATTCGCGTACTCCAACGATTGATATTATATGGACAACTCCTCCTATGTTGTAGTGGACACACCCGATAGTCAATATTGCTGGTCAACCCTCCAACAATTCTCTCAAGAAACCACCTCATGCCCTCACTCCTATTGAAATAGGTGCCCCAAAGGTATATAAAAACGCAAATTGTCATTTCCATTTCCTTAACCCTTACGGTGACTCATTTGACGTTGTCCCATTAACCGAGCTCCACTCTATCAACACCATACACAAAGGTCGGGATCCACAACCGTACTCACGACACACCATCTAACACTTAACACAGTGTCGATCTCAACTATGCACTCACACCCAATGTTATGCGATGTTTTCGTGCATGTACAATGCATTATGTCATTGCCTATTCATACCATGCTACATATATAATGAGAACTATATGCATACATTACCATGCATATTTATCCATGCATCATTTGGGACATTCATATTAAGGTTCATACAAATTCCAAATCAAACATACTAATTCGCTATTACATGGACATCACAAGTCACTTCACACCCGTAATGACACACACAACTCAGTCTAGTGATGACAATAATCTGTCCACGACTACTCCAACGAGCCGCAATGGGCTTCCTAATCATGTATTACAACCATGTGTCATTTATTTTTCAAGCACAATGACACACAAACCACTAATCATGTTATTCATTTTCTAGTAATAACACACAAATGGCCCAAATCTCGCACCTATATAAAATGTGGCACCTTCTTTCGCCCCTTCCACTGGCTCATCACCAATATTGTGATACCAAACACACTCACAAACCCGAAGACATCAGTCTCGGGAGTAAAACCACCAACACAACCGATCGCTTCGAAATAGTCTCAAAATTTCGCCATGACTGCTTAAAAATGCCTCAAAATTTAGCTCCTAACAAATTGAAATGTCTCCAAATTAAGCCCGACTGTTCGAACAATCCCTAAAATTTCTAAAAATGCCTATACTCAACAAAAATTGAGAATCGAATTTACTCGCCTTCACTACTAAGTCAATCCACACAACCATTAAATGGCCTTTAGGCTAGAAATAACACAAGCAGAAAATTCCTACTCGTGGTTTGACACCCAAGATTTTGGTGTCCACGCGTAGCTCTCGTCGCATAGATCAACTTTGCCTTCAGTCCCGATGAAAACCTGCAATCCGATTTTCATAGATTTGAAAAAGAAGCGAAAAGAAGAAAAATTAAAAATAAAAATTCTCTCTCCACTCTCACGCCATTCACCCGACGCTTCCTCTCCCCTCATTTTGATATTTTTTCGTTATTTATTATTATTATTATTATTATTATTATCATTTTGAATACATGTTTCATATTGCTTCATTCGGTCCTGCTTTTTATCCGAAAATAATTTATTTTCCTTTCAATTCATCTTACTGTACCTTAACTTAACCAAGGTCATTTTTCTCGACTTCCGAGATTTTCAAAATTCAGCCCTGTCATCATTTACTGGTCACCTGCAAAATCGTGAAATATTCATTGTCTCAGATTCTAAAATTTTCTAGGTCACTAGATTTGCGACGAATTTAACGCAAATCTGCTGGGCTATCCGAGATCTAGATATTTGCTCAACCAGATTAATGCTTTACCATTTTTCGTGTTCGAATTTTCTCTAAGCCTTTACAAAAGAACAAGACCCTTCAATCAGGCATTGATGACAAATTGAACAAAATACATCAGAATCTACCATTGCCGAGGATTGATGATTTGTTTGATCAATGAGAGGAGCGCGAGTCTACTCTCATGATAGACTTTCGCATTGTGTTACCATTAGCCGAGGGTTAGGAGATAGACATCCCAAGATAAAGTGCTGAGACTCGTTATGGGCACTTTGGAGTTTACTGGGTGATGCTCTTAGGATTTGATTTAATGCGCCAACAAAGATTCATGGATCTCATGCATAGGGTATTCCAACCCTATTTGGGATCATTGTCGAGTCTGCGATGATATCTTTGATCTACTCCCATCGTGAGGGAGAGCATGAGTATCACTTGAGGATCGTGTTACAATTGTTGAGAGACCATCAACTGTGACGCCAAGTTCAATAAGCAGTTTTGGTTTACTGAGGCGTAGATTTCGGGACACGCAGGCCATCAAAAGTACTGACCGTAGAAGGTTGAGGCCGTGATGATAGGGAGACCAAGTCGCCTTCGAGATAATGTAGCTTCAGATTATTGCACATGTGAGATTCATTTGAGATTCTCCCTTGATAGCAAAGACGAAAAGGTTGACCAAGGAGGTCAAGTTCGATCGATGATCGGATGGGAGGAGGTATTCCGAGTCAAGAGATTTCAGTCTTATCTTGATAGTCCCGGACAGGGGATCACTACAAGAAATTCATGCTTAGCTGACAAAAATTACCGACTGATTAAATTGCTGGTAATTACCGACTAATATCACTTAACAAAGCATATTTTTCCACATTTTTGCTACCATTTACCGGACAGAGTCACTCATGGAAAATTACTGACTGAAGTGTTCCGTAGGTACTTCGCATGTAGGCGCCAACTTTGTACCATTTACCCCATAGAATACCTACACGGAAAATTACCAACTGTTCCGTATGGTACTAAAAATATATATAGGCGCCTAACTTCTTTAGGTACTATTAGATTACCTACTTTAAAATTACTTCACTAGCGTTCCATGTGCAATTTTTCATTTACCAACGGAATACCTAATGAACATTACCATCGGAAGTGTTCGTAGGTAAATTTATCTTTGATACTTTTTGAAATATTTATCTTTAATACTTGATATTATTAATATAAGTGTAATTATAATAATATTTTAAATTTTATAAAATGAAATAATTTTAATGTTTAAACCTAATATATCCAAAAGAATTAAAACTCAATTATTTTATTCTAACCAATATATATATATATATATATATATATATATATATATATATATATATGTTTATTTTTTGTACTATTATAATAAGTTGATGAATGATATATATAATATTTTCATTTATCTAACATTAGTCATTGTTGCTTAGTGGATCCTCCATGTTTTCCTGTCTGTCCGAGTTCAAAACCCTTTTGAATGCATATTTTTCTTTGATTTGCACCAAAATATCACGACTTCGTAGGTACACGACATATTACCTACTAATTTTGTCAGGTATTTCATCCCCATTTTCAGATTTCTAACTTTACCTACCACTTTTCCACAATTCTACCGATCTAAATTTCCTTAGGTAATTTACTCACGGATTGATTTTCCACGTAATTTATTTACCTACGCCTACAACAACTACGAAATATATAGTTGTCGTATTCCGTAGGTAAATTTAATTACCGACATTGTTTATATTACCTACACTTCCGAAAATTATCAATTTGTTGTAGTGACGTGGGTACACAGTTGTATTGTATGCTGGTGGGGCCTGGACCGATGCCTTTGATGCAAATCGAGGGTAGTAGCTTATGGTTCCCGCGCCTGGAAGAATCATGAGCGCACTACTCCCACACATGACACGGAGTCACGGTCGTAGTCTCGCCTCTTGAAGATTTGTAGCCACTGACTTATATGGTGAGGAGTTCGAGGTGTACTCAGACCATAAGAGTCTGAAGTAGATCTTCACACAAATGGGACCCCAATAAATATAAAGCAAATATATGGATGAGTCCCAGATGAGACTGACTTTTATTGTTTACCTGTATGGCAAAGGTATGTCATGCGCCACTGTAAGTCATGGGGAGCATCAAGGTATAGCTTCCTGGAGTGGTAGATGCTCAGGACTGGGATAAAGCCACTGAAAGATAATATAGCACAGGCATGCTGGGGAGTTAGATAAAGCATCGCTTCATTAGTGAGGATTTGAACCCAGTGGCAGATCGGAGATAGCAAGTCCACTGTTGAACTGTGCCATAGCATAGATTGTGGTCGAATCAACACATATAGGTTTCAGATGAGATTTGCAGAATTCCCCATTCAATCATTTGAGAGGATTTGTGAGTTTCACCGCTCTGATTTGTAATGAACCAGTGGCATCAAGATGTGGTCTGATCTCATCACTGCATATTACCTGAGTTAATCAAGAGACACTAGGGATTTTGAAGCACACAAACTCACTGGTCACAGTAAGACTGAGTAATTGTGTATACAATAGGTCGCCTCACCACTTGAGTAGCCTATTTTAGTTGGGACAATGCCACATGATTTGACCACTGTTACTTACACCCATAGATATGATGTATGGTAAGATATTGGTTCACCAATAAAGATTTTTCTAGTTTCAAGATGATCCTTCCAAAAGGAGGAGATTCCCATTCCATTGTGATATTCTGTAGAGATAGTCCCCACTAATAGATGGTGTCATGATCATGGTGTATGGATAGGATCCATGTTTAGCATGTGTTCTTACAAAGAGTTTAAAGAAGCGTGGCAATAATATGCCTATTTGATGAGTGGCACTTTTTCCGTTCCACATTAATAACATCCATGATACAGATGTTAGATGATATAAAAAGTGGTACAGCGCCTGAACTGAGGTAGTCGGAAGAGATTTGTTTAGTGAATTCGCCACAAAGATTGATTACAGCACATTACACCAGCACAGGCACGTGTCGATGCCACGCAGGGTCACCCCATGCCTTAAACCTATGTGAAGAGAGTTCCACCACCGTTTGATCTTATTAGATGACTTCAGTGTGGATGACACACACTGTTTTCGACGCTTCAGTCGCAGAGTGAGTAGAGGCACGATGCCATCTAGAGTCGGTGTCGGGACACGCCAGAGACGCCCAAGAGAGAGTGGCCAAGTCAAAGCGGAAGTTATTGTCGAGATCGTTTGGTCTTTCAGATAGGCCTGAGATAGTGGCAGCAGCACCGCTGATGCCGCCACCGCCATATGGTTTGGTGTCCACGTGTACTTAATGCCTCCATGTTCAAGGCACTTATCCACTCACAGATTTTCCAGATGTGATGAGTTAGACACCTGATAGACCTTCAGAGGACCAGCAGTATTTGATGGTTTTGATCTTTGCTAACAGAACAGGTTGTTAGGGTGCAGCGCGCACATGATTTATATCCACTAAACGCCGAGACATCGATGCGGGCCACCTATCCCTTCTTGTTTAGAGACGAAGGTAATGTGAATTTAGTTGTTTAATAATTAAATGACTAGTTTACATGCATGCAGGGAGACGCTGTATACGCCTCTCGTGAGTGATTGTGATCGTCTGCACTTCTCGACAAAATTCCTTTAAGGAGGAGAATGTAAGATCCGAGAAAATCCAATTTTTGGAAAATTAAATCGCACTCGTCAAAAATCCAAAATTTATTCTCTAGATCTCGTGGATGATGAAATGGATTGCAATCTTCGCGAAATCTAGCTAACACGTCGAATTTCATCGAATTCAAGACAAAGAGGGAATTGGCATGTTTTTCGGAGGATCGCACGCGCTGACAAACGATGATGTGTTGTGACGAAAGTCACTTATAACATGTACACGTTACGGTATTGCATGAGTAGAGAAATGATGGAAATGGAAGGCCGAGATAGCGCCAAATGTCGAAAATCCAAGAGTAAGGACATGATTGGCATTATTGAAATTGTTTTAAATGATAATAAGACAAAATTGTGCGTAGTGTCGTCTCTTACATCAAAAAGGAAAAGAAAAACGTGAGAAAGAGGGAGGAGACTTACAGAAGCTTGATTTTTCAAAACCTACAGAGAGAGAGTGTGACTTCTCTCTAAGTTTCGAGCATCCACCTGCCGGAAATTCTTCTAGAGTAAGAAGGAAAGTTGTTTCTATGTGTGAGGCTTCATTTGCATCTGGCTTTAAGGAGTTTACAAACTCATATGTAAGGGTTTCATCCTACTTGAGTTTTACACTTTGTTTATGTATTTATGATGTTTGGAGTTGATTGAGGCCGTGAGTGTCATTGATCGGGTCCCAAAGCTTGGAACCGACCAAGAGGAAATTTGAAACCTATAGACGCCCGTGACCGTGCACCTGCCATTTGGGTTGTAAATTGCATAAATTTTGTGAAACAATTTGTGTTGTGATGTGTATGAGGCCTGAATGGCATAATCCAGCTTCAAGGTGAAACCACAGAGTTTGGATGAACAAAGGACCCGAGGGTTTCACCGCTCACGTGACAGTGACAAGAAAATAAATTTTTGTGTGAAAACGTGTTTGGTCGAGTAATTCAGCGAATTGCTCGCGGCTTGGATCATTAGCCCATGTGAGCCAATTTTTTATGTAATGGATCGTGGAATTACATGACATGTTTGTGTGATTTAAATTATGTGAATATATGCATGATTATATATTTACATGTGTTATAATTATATTGGAATTGCATCATGCATTCCGTATATACTGGGGGCGTTCTAGAACGAGCAGGGAGGAGTGCATGAGGTGGCTTATTATTGAGAGAGTGGTTTCGAGGGTTGACTAATAATAATTATAATATCGAGGACCTATAAAGAATAATCGTCATAGCCTTACCAATTGATATACATCGAGGGTTGTCCACCAAATAGATAATTGAATCGGTCCATAATACTTATCGGAGGGATCCATAATTAAAAACAAATCTCTCTTGTTTTGAAAAATTAATGTTTCATACGTGGCTTAGGCAAGTGTGAGGAGTCTGGGTGAGGACTCCTGTGGTATGAGTTGAGTCATGGATCTGGCGTGATCAAGCCTTTACTTGAATGTGTGTTTTCATCGGAGACAGATATGCACTTAGGTGGGAGAGTAACCCATTTAGGTGATTCCACCATCGAGCGATAGCTCACCCCGTCGAGGATATTATTTTTCGTGCACAGCGCCGAGAGCACTGCGCTTTCTTAGAGACCGATTTTTGGAAGAAAGCCGACCGGTGGCTTTGGTTTAGTGAAGATGTATTAATTGTTCTAATTCTAACATATGTTGTATAAGAGTGAATCATCAAACTCCTTGAACCATGATATATGTATTTGGTCAGATATGATTATTGTGAGTATTGATGCAAATTCCAAGAGGCCATTTTTACCTTATCATATGTGGACTCCGTGTGGTCGCTGATAGGTTATACTTCAGTAGAGCTCCCCGTACAAATGGCATTTCCTCGCCCGATTCAGGAGGTCGGGTTACCCACATTCACGAGTGTTTCCGTTGACAGTGCAATCAAAGGACCCGGGTTTTGGGGCGTCACACATCGAAAGCAAGACAAACTTAGATGGAGAGAGATCAGTCAATGGGCAGCCTAGAGATTCAAGATTCCAGCATCACCATGGACCCTTAACCAAAACGAGCTCTTTCGCTTCTATCTTATGGGAGTCTAGGAGCCCGACATTACGATCTGTAGTCGGGACTCAGGCCAACATAGATAGGCAAATTTCCCAATCCCAATGAATGCGTAAATGAAGCAAATTCACTGCTGAGATATCCAACTGGTAGAGAGATTTCAACACACTACAACCCATAAGAATCCGAAAGACGTTCGGATATATGAGCGCAAGAGGTGCTCGAGTAAAGTGAAGGAACTGTTTCACCGACGTGATGGGAAAGCAAAGTTCCACAGCAAACTACTCCCAGGTGAAGTAGACGCCACACATCCGCCCATTCTACAACACAAACCGCTCCGTCGCAATAACTCCAGCTACGTCGGCCGGGACTTGGAAAAATAATCTCAACTCCTCCACAAACATAGCAGCAACACACATACTGGGCGGCGACTGGGGCCTCTCCCACGCCTCGTCCACCGTAGAAGCCCTTCCGAATTCTCGCCTATACTACGACAAACAAACAAAAAGAAAGAGGAAAAGAAAAAGTTCAACTTGAGGACCTTAAAGGAGTGAAGGCGTCAAAACTCGGGAGGGATAAAAAGAAACCCCCTTTGGAGGTTTGACAACACATTAACAACCAAGCCTAATGAGATAACCCCAAGCTCAATTCCAGAAACCGCCTATAGCTTCGTCACTAAAGCCCCACTAATGAACGGTGGAAGCATCCTCAAAAGAGGCAATGCAAACGAAGTTTGTAAAAACTTACCGAAAAATTGAAAGACAATAAGGAGGCCTGGACATGGTTTTGACAACGATTCGCAGCACAGGAGAGAGAAATGCACTGGGTGAGTATCTTAGAGTTGTGGTGTGAGGTGCTAACCCCATACGAAGAATATCATTATCCTACATCATGAATCATCATCAAAACCCATATTGGGAGATGACCACTTAATATCGATCAACACGTCACCTCGATCGTCGAGAAAGAGGTGGAGAACAAAGAGACACTTCAAACCCATTTAGAGAGATTTAGGCAAGCAGCAACAGGTATTGCAGACATGACTAGACGATCTCACGACCCATTCGTTTGGCGCCCACGGCCCGTGGAAGCCGGCTACCGCTCCACCTACCATATTAAAATCGGGGGGCACTACTAGACTAGAGAATCAGAAAGCCCGTATGTGAAATCCGAGGTGTCTCCTCAACATTAGATTCGGTGTCTCGTCTGTAGTTTTGGGCCTCTAGCCAATATCCTTCAGATATGGCAAGTTTGTTATTGATAAATAGATAAATGCTAGAAATACGCAAAGGGAATTTATCCGCAAATTTCCTAGTTTCCAAATCTCATACTTCTCGGAGGAGTAATCTTTGATAAGGAAAAATTAGTTCTTGATAAGGGAAAACAACTTCAAATATGAAAAACATATTTATCCTTAAAATAGAATTTCCTTCTCGCATAAGAGGGAGATTCGGCAACAAATTTCTATAAATCAAGAAGATCCCCCACGAGGGAGAGGTACGCAATCCCTACTACGCAAACTCTCTTCTTCTTCTCCATCCTCACGAATTTAATCATCGAAAGTGGCGGTGTCGACACACATCGCCACCAGCTACCGATTTGCGTTCACATTGTGCCACTGGAGCTCGGGCGTTAGACAATCAAGGTAACAACAATTCTTACAACAATTAAAACTTGGATATTTCAAAACATCTTTCCGTTCTTTTACCACTTAAGTCAGATCTCAAAGACAACATGTTAGAAAAAAATTTAAGTAAATTTTATGAGTTGTGAAGTGTTAGCTTTTATATCCTTTCTTTATTATTTTTATTCTAATTAAATTGTGGAACTAGAGATGATCTCTAAATCATATTTTATTACATAAAGTTTTTTTTGATTTTATTATCTTTCTTCATTTCTATTTTCAATTTCCATCTATTTATCTTTTATTTTTTTATTTTCTTAATTTTTCATTTTTTTTCCTTTTAAACATTCTTTTTTTTCTTTTTCCAAAAATCTACTGCAAATTAATGGTGCATATAGTTTCTTTTTGGTGTGATTGTATAAAAAATATTCAATTGGAAATACTATTTTTAGGTTTATGATGTCATTTATTTGAAAGTAACCATATATACAAATTCTTTAAATTTTATAATTCAATTGTCATGTGAAAATATATTTTTGGGGATATAGAAAATTTATTGCATCAGCCTACCATCATCCTACATTTTCTTTTATCCATACTCGCTTCTACAAGCCTTTGTATGAACTATGAAGTATAATTATAAAAAAATAATATAAAAAAAATTACTTTTTCAATATCTTAAATAAACAAGTTTAATATGTCTAATACATAAGAATATTTTCATCTGAAAAATGAAATAAAATTTCTTATGTATAATAAAATAAATTTTATATAATTACTTCATATAAATAATTTAATACTTTAATATATTCTGAATAATTTTGGATTAAGATTGATGTTTTGCTTTTTTTTGTAAATAATAATCGTATTTCTTTTTTAATGGGTCAATTTTTTTAGAAATAAAATTTTAGGCAGTAATATTTATAAATGCTTAAAAAATTTTAAAATTATTTCCAAATTAAATAATGTAATGAATAATTCTTTTTTAATAAATATTACAATAAAATAAAATATTTTTTTTATTAATCAAAAAGATTTTCCCTACTTTCTTTATATTTAGAGTCTACCTTATTGGAATCAAGTATTGAGTATCATATGTGTGCTACTTTCTTTATATTAAAAGTCACCTAATTTGAACCAAATATTGAGTATCATATAAAGGTAAAAGATGTTATTGATATGCTTTTATTGAGAATCAACTAAATGGAATGAAATATCTATGAGAAATTCACATTTGAAAGCTACACACAAAATTAATTTCGAATAGTTGAAGTTTTCTTAGTTTACAGCTATCCACTTAAAATAATATTTTAGCAGGAAAATTTTTCAAACATGAATAAAAGCAGATAAATATTTTCAAAATAGAAAAATATAATATCTCTATCTAAAAAGATTAAAATGAATCAAAATATTAAATCTCGATATTTTTTAAAGTATTTAATTTTTAGGGAAAGAAAAAAAGAAGAAAATTAATTCAAATCTT
Organism: Tetrastigma voinierianum; assembly: GCA_016808115.1. Lineage (NCBI taxonomy): Eukaryota > Viridiplantae > Streptophyta > Magnoliopsida > Vitales > Vitaceae > Tetrastigma > Tetrastigma voinierianum. The sequence continues at coordinate 136,126 of JAEQBH010003610.1, forward strand.
AAATTCGCTATTTCAAAACCTAAATATATATTAATCAATAAATATGATAAACGTGTAAAATGAAAAGAAAAGCTATTTAGACTTAAAACATGTGCCAAAATATAAAAAACTTACAACAAGTGAATTATCAAGTTTCCCTTAAAATAAATAATTCATTGTTTTATTTAGTTTTAGGTTCACTAATCTGTCCTAATGTGGATCCTTTCTCAACATAGCGGGGCTACATACACTTGCCTCGAAAGTTTTAAGGAAACACTACTACAAAAACTTAAAATAATGATGATTTGTCTATGACGCCTTTAAAGAAGCGACATTTAGATTCTAATGCAAGATATAAGGGGCGCCATTAGAAATGTCATCATTTATCATACCGATTTTTTAGCTTATGACGCTTACAACTTATATTTAAAGTTGTTTGATACACCATGACGCTTATTCAAAACGTCATACCATAAATTCCTTACAGTGGTGCTTTTGTATTGTTTGACGAATTATGGGTATAAATATCCCTCTTTGAAACCTGCTCCCCAAACACCGATGTTCACGATCTCAAACCCCATATTTGTACCAAACCAAGAAGGGAAAATGGGAGCAACTTTTTTGCGTTTCTCGAAACACTCCCCACGTGGAAACCTTCAAGGAAAATGCTGTGATTGCGTTTCAAACCTTAGATTCTTCCAACCCTGAGATGAGGGCAAAGTAATGTGGAGATTTCTAGGGTTCTCGATCAGGATAATGCAAACATAATGATTTATAGAGGGGCTTCAAATTGATAACCCTAATCATTGCTCCATCCTCTTCACGAAAGTTGTGCTCTAAATGGCGCGGGCTAACCCGGGGCCTAATACTTCGCTTCTTCTTCTGCTTCACCATTAGCTTCCTCTCCCTCCCCTTGATCGCCTTCCTCTCAAGAACCTCTTGAAGAAATGTTTACAGAATCATGTCCCTCCTTCATCTCCCTTACTCCTCTTCATATGCCTGACCGCTGCTTGGTCAAAGCCGTTAGGAGAGAGGTGGAGAAGCGCAGACGTGAACAAGTTGGTCAGATCGAATAGAAGAAGCCACACAAATCTAAGACTTGTGAACCCTGCTAGAGGCGGAAGTTGAAGTCATGTAGAAGGGTGAGTTCCTGAGGATACAAAGGCTGCGAAAAGAATGGTAACGGCAATGGTAGCCGGTTTCCGTAAGGTTTGGGTTTGTTTACCCCAAAGTTTAGCCTAAAATCAAACCCAACTTCCAATTTCATCGACCGGGCCGCTATCAACGCAGCTCGAGATGCCCTCTGGGTTTCCTTCATAGGCGCCTCTCTTAGGTTTCACAAACCATCATCTTCTTTTGTCGCCTTCTGCTTTAGCCTATTTCCATGCATTGTGCATCTTTGTTTTCCTGCAGGTCGCTTTCAGAGAGAAGAAAACCTGAGGCTTGGCCTAACCGAAGCACAGCTTCATGGTCGCTAGCGGAACTCAATGTTCCCCGTTTTGAATCTTGAAATAAAAGCATAACCTATTCCTCTTCTAGCAATTTTTTAGTCATTTTGATACGATTTTGGGGTCAGGCATAATGCTGTGTACTATTTGTTATTTTGGTTCAGCTTTTAGAGCCTATGGTGGAACTATCAAAGATAGAAAATTTCATATATCGTATATTTCAAGAGTCCTCGTATGTATCCTCTTTCTAAATCTACTGGGAATTCTTTCCTTTTATCTAACCAGACTCTTATTTGTGTCATTTCATCATCAAGTTGACTTGTTTTGTTTGTCTCACCAATTTAATTTTTGTTGCTTACTACCATTATAAGCAAGGATATAATATGATATTGTTTAACTTATTCTTATTATGGGTGATTTTTAAATGTAGTCAATGAGTTACACTTACAGCTTTCTCTCTCTTGTTCACACAGGAATCTGCTTGTGGTCTGGGCTATGCTTCAGGCCTCTATTTGTTCTTGTTATTGTTGTTATTTATTTATTTTTTGTAATCAATTTCATCAATCTAAAATTTTGAACTCATAGTTATATCTTATTTGCTTATCAAAAAATAGTTATATCTTTATTTATTTTAAATATTATTATTTTTTTAAAATTCTTCTTGTAGTATTTTCTTAACTGATTGAATGTCTTTGTATGGCCAGTAAATTTATATGCTCATAGTTATACTTGTAGGATTTTTCATAATATATGTAATTTTTAAGATTTTCATAGTTATACTTGTAAATTGCATACTTGTATAATTTATTATTTCTTTTTTTTAAGATTTGTAATTTCATTTGTACCATTGTTTCTCATAAGCTTCATAACATCAGATGTATGAAGCTTGATGAATATCAACTACTACAGCCTTGAAACAGGGGTATATTTATATATATTTCAAGACTGTGGTGCTTATAGATCATTTAGACATAGATGATGGCATTTAGACTTAGAGATGATTTGGAGATCATTTATATATTTATATATATTGCCCAAGACCATGTGGTTCTTAGAGATCATTTAGACATAGATGTTGGCATCATTAGAACTTCAAGATCTGTGAATGAAGACAGTACCTAAAATGTGTTTCTTCACTATTGTGTCCTCATTCTTTACTTTCAATTTTTCTTGTCTATGTTTAAAAGTTTTGAATTTAAGCCCTTTTTTTTCAATTTTTTTAAATGCAATGTCACTACTACAAAAAACTAAATAATGATTCAAACACACAATTATGAAAAAAATGTCATTATTTGGCATTTATTTATAAAAGCATCATTGAGTAGCCCAATTTTTAAAAATATTGACTCTTATTTTAATTTAAAATATCAAAACCGAAACCACATACCCATTTGTCAAAGCCCATTGCCCCCAATGTTTCTTAAACTCAACCCCAACTCCTAAAACCCCATACTCCAATGGAGGTCGAAGTCTCCATTTCTAACCAAAAACCCAAAGCTATGTTCTTCTTGCTCTCTCTTCCTTTCTTATATATTTTCTCTATCTACATGGATTTGGGTTGGTTTCACACATCGAGTTGTACCCAGCCAACACTCGGGGGGGAACGGGGTGCATGGTCTCATGCTTAGTCAGTGAAATTCACCTCCTTTTCGTCACACCACTGTATTTCATGGAAGAAGCATGACCACAGTAGGCTTGTAGCCGTGTCCTCTTCGATGCCGATCCCACTTGCCGACAAAGCATGGCAACAAGATTATGGTTTTCTATCTTAGGAACCCTTATGCTCTTCTCACTCTTCTTTACTCTCATGGAAATGTCGACCTCGCTAGCTTTATGGGATCTCTTTCTATTCAAATTTTAAGGTCAACCTGCAGTTAATCTCATGGGGTTAGTGCTCTATTTTTTTTTTTTATTATTATTTTTTTATTTTTTTTTATGAAGTAATTCATTTGACATTTTTTGCTTTCAAACTGCTCGAGAGCAAGTTTTTCCTTTATTCTCGTTTTTTTTTTTTTTTTACATTTTTCTATACTTAAATCTCATGGGATTATGAGTTTTCTGATGAACTGTTCTGATCAGGAAATGGTTACTATCATGGGGTTTCTAAATTGATTTGCATTTTTGTGATGAAATGGTTAATCTCTTTGAGTGCACAAGAGCCTTAAGGTTCATTATATGTATATTTTTGGTTTTGATATAGTTGATCCATAGTTTAGTGTTTGAGATTGTTAATTGAAATTTTGATTTGGAAATAGTTAATCTTGGTGATATTACTTCTAAGTTGTGGGTCAGCTGCACTTTATAAACCACATAATTTTTACTTCTTTCTCTAGAACGAGTATTTTCATGATGTGATGCTCAAGATGAGAGAGAGCGTTAGGTCTAGTTTTAATGAGCGAGATCCATCAATGATGTTTATTAATTACAAGGCTGATTTTCTATTTCGAGCAATGTCTTTTCAAGGTAGATTGTAATGGGTTTTTTCTATATACAATAAAAAAACCAAAATAAATGAGGGTAAAGCTTGATAGTTCTCTCACATTGCTATCGCCTTTGATTTTATCTAGCTTTCATGTCGTTTCATAAAATATTTCATTTTCCCTTGGGAAAGTGCTTGCTTTTAACTATATTTTCCTTTTCCCTTTGGGATAGAGATCTTTAAATTCAGAGCTTGAGGTGCATTAAGCAAAGGATTGTGATGAAAAAGGGTATAAGGTACCAATCAATTCAATTTTGATTAAAAACTTAACTAATTGAAACCTTAAAGTGTTGTCTTATTTTAAAAGAAAGGATGAAATATGTTTAAAATGAGAACTGATGTTGACTCAATGCAATTATTGGATCAAAAGGTTTTCAAGATGCATGAGGAGCATGTCAAAAAATTTTTTATCATGTCTAAAACTTGCAAACATTCAACAATTAGGAAAAATCGGAGGTGAACTGTGCATTTTTCTAAAAGTGTATAGTCGATCTCAAACAATCATGTTTCCATGCCTCCAACGGTTTACTAAGAAGTTCTCGTTGACTAGTTTATGGCCAGCCATTCAGTTTACTGAATGAGATGAAACTACTATGCCTAATGACTAGTTTCACTCTCAAATTTCTATTTAAAGCTTCGCCACTTCATTTATGAAGTTGCTCACTTCTCAAAATCATTGTTACATCTCTCATTAAAGAGCTTTGAGAGATTTTCTTGAGTGCGTCATTTTGTCACTTGTTGATGCTCAATTACTGCACCTTAATCCTAGTTTTTCCTTTGTATAATCATGACATTAGTATAAATAATCGTTTATCAACCTTTTGTTTTCCACCAATTGTACGTAACTCGTGGAAAGTCGAGTTAATCAAATTTAAAAAATTAATCAAAATTACTACATGTGCACTAAGAATAATTTTCCATCGTGACCCTTTTTCTGGTGGCATTTTGAGTGCCATTACATGGGCCACCAACAAGAGGCTTGTAGTTCCTCTGTTCCATTACCTAACATGATGAAAAAGAATCCTAGCTCAACTTATCCTCAGAATGTGTACATACTTGCATGAGAAGTATGGTTCAAGGGCTATGTAAATAAATAGAATATTCTCTTCTAAATAATTTATTTTAATATGATAATTTATTTTTTCCATATTTTAGGTCACAGTGTATGCAACATAGAAAGTATCAAGCTGCTTCTTTAGCAGTTCCAACAGCACCAAAGATGGTACATTAACCTATGGTGGAACTGTATATATTGTTCCTGCTTGTTCTGTTAGTATTCTTCTAAATTGCAAGAAGGAAGTTTTATAACACTACCAAGGTAATAGAGAACTTCATAAAAGAAATTAACAATCTTTATAATTTGATTATATTAAGCCCGAGTATTTCCCTATTTGGTAATCCATAAATTATATTTCAGGTAAATACTCAAACTTCAATGATGGTGAAGAAAATGTAGTTTGAGGACTAGCCAGCTTCTATTAAATGATCATGGAGGCCTGAGATGATTGATGACACCTCCATTTGGTGGTTTTCATTTTCTCATTTTCTATTAGAAACATGTGAAATGCAGGTGAGATCTAATCTTCTACTTTAAGATTTTTCTTTCTCTGGCAGACTTGCCTTCTATTGAAGATCCTGGCATAGCATTTTTGTAATTTAGATTCGATCTTGTGAGAATTTTTTATTATTCTTCTTCCACTTGTGGTGGTCTGCTTTATATATGAGGATGTGAGAGTAGGATAGTGTTTCCATGTTTGATTTATGCTACATGGGGTCTCACATCGAGCTTTTTTTTTTTTTCATTCCTTTGAGCTAGCTCGAATCTAAAAGGTGATATGGTATCCACTACCCACTCCCATATGAATTGTCTCTTGACAAAGGTTTTTCTTTCGCATTAAAATTCCATAGATTAGATGAAATCCCATGTATTTCCATTTCACTTCCTCAAATTCTTTTTATGGCCTACGATTTCCTTAATTGGGTTGTATTTTGATATTCTTTTTCTCAATTTTAATATGCAAATACGACTATTCTGACTATGGAGCCCCATCAAGGTAGTTATCTTACTTATCTCGATTATGCTTAATCCCACCTCGAAGCAACCATTGAGTCTAAATGGCCAAACTATTATTTCCAATCCAAGAATCGCACATCGATAATTAAAAACCGGCCTAGTCAAGAGAATTGACAAACCAAAAGTTAAGGGATCTAAAATACGAACTATTATTTTCTACATTATGATCTCTCTCACTAGCTTTGACTTCTTCCCTTGTCCGTATCTGAATCTTATCTTCTTCAAATGATTTTAATTTACGTTCCTAGTTTTTGGTTGTTCTCTCTATTTCACCAAAGCATTAGGGTTTTCTTTTCTTGGTTAGAGCAATGAAGAATTGGGTCCAAGGATACTATTAGAGGGTTAACTTTAAGAACATGAACTATTTTTTATTTTTTTTACATTTGATTTCCCTTTTTATTTCTTAGAGTGGTGTTGAATTTTGAAGAGATATCCTTCGAATTTGGAAAAGTAGTTTTGTAAGAACTAATTGTGGGAAGGATTGAAGAAATTTAACACCTGCTTGTCTTAATCTATTATTGAGTTGATTTCTTGATTTTTATCTGGGCTGCAATATTCTAGACTCATACTCCAAAGAGAAATAAAATAAAATAAAATAAGAACTTGGTGGATTAAAAAGGAAATGACTCATGTTAATTTGTGGAATAGAAATCTAGCTCAAGTATCTAATGATTAGACTTATCTCATTATGCTAGCTACTGGTATAGATGATTTACGGTCATAAATGAAAAGGAAAAAGAAAATATTTCTATTTTTATCTTATCTAATTTCAATCTTTCTCAAGAAGACAGGTCTTGATCCTTCAGCGCCTCCACCACTCCCACGCTTGCTACCTCCACCCAAACTTTCCTCATATGACTTATTTTCTTAATTTTGTTTGTCAAAAAACTCAAATACCCAAACAGAATTTTCTATTGTTGTTTTTATTATTTCATTCTCTAATTAGATTTTGAAATTGAAGTTCTCTTCTTACAATGTAGGCCACTATATGACAACTATGGAGATGAGCAATTTGATAAGATTGGTTAACAAGTAAGTTCAATTTATCTATTTCAAGTGGTAATTCATATTTTTGTTTTGAAAAAAAATGGAGTTATGCCTCGGGGGCTTTTTGTGATTCAAGGACCAAGAAGATCCTATATGGTCACTCTCATCTCTCTTTACCATGTGTTAATATCTAATTAGTCTCCAAAAATTTTTATTTTCTAAAAGAATAGCCCCACCCACTTTTATAATGTGCCTTCATGTTTTCTGCAACTCTAATTTGCCATGGACAGCTTTGTTTTCTTGGTCCATGTCCTTTGGAAACTAACTAGGTATCATATTGATATTATCGGGACTAGATTAATAACTTCCGGAATTATCATAACAAGTTTTATTTTATGTTTTCTCTTTCATTTGACACACATTATTCTAGATAAGGTGATAAATGAGACTCTCTCTCAATGGCAATAAAAGAGGATAAAAGGGGATGGGCACCTATGTAAGAGCAAGGATAATAATTTCGCTCCAAGACCCACCTTTATATTTAGAGTCATGTGGTATTTTCCACCCATCCCACGATTCAAGAGAATGTTTCATTTCAAAAATTCCAAAAGATCTCACGGCATGCACACAAGAAAAGAGTTTGATGGGAAGATGTCATCCACGCATTCCCATCATGGAAGTTAATTCGATCACAACAGGCGTATTTTAAGGAGAGCCTAGAAATCTTAGACTTGCCATTTCAACTCCGATGGTATAAATCCCCATAGTTTCTTAAGTATTAGGCATAGTTGTTAGCATGTTATAATGATCATTTATAATCTTCCTCCATGGTTATGCATGAAGAGAAAATTTATGTTGTTATCCTTGTTGATATTAGGTCCACGACAACCTGGCAATAACATAGATGTTTATTTGGCACCTTTAATAGAAGATCTCAAACTTTTGTGGGAGGTGGGGATTGAAGCTTTTGATGCATATCAACAAGAATTCTTTGCATTGAAGGTTGTTTTATTATGGAAAATTAGTGATTTCTAGGCATATGATAACTTTCATCAAATGAAGTGTTAGACAATTGTATCATATTCTACATATGGTGAGAGAACTTCTCATTCTTTATTTAGGTTATCTACTTAGTTACATTATAGTTTTCCATTTTTGTAATATATTTGGTGCATGTCAAATATTCATAACTTTTTAGTGATTTTTGAATTTCAATTAGGCATTTTTATAAGAAGATGGTTGATGGAAAGATGAAAGAACGGTTTGCTTTTGTTAACCCTACATTGGTTTCTAAAGTTGGAATGGGAAAAGCAAGAAAGGAAAATAAGTCAATGAAGGAATCCTATAATTGTTGTTATTGTGAAGCACTTTGTTATTTTTCAGATATTAATAATGTACATAATGTTGTGTCAACCTTTTTGTTTTATGTCATTCTCTTTTTTCTACAGGTCGGCCTAATGTGCCGCTTGCATCTTACAAGTTATCATTGATGGAGTTCTTTTCCCAAGAAGGTATTATTCTAATTCGAGTTCAATGTTCGTTTAATACCTTGAAAATTACCACACTAGCACTCATCAAAATAATAAATGGTCTTAGCCTAGTTGGTACTCTATAAAGTTTTTTGCTTGGTTCTCTATATCTAAAACTTAATTTCCACATTTGAACAGGAACAGATGGACTCATGTGGTGCTTTTGACGGGCTTAGCACTCTACCATAGAAAGATCATCCACTACCAACAATTAAAGAACATTTTGTATAACTACCCATAGAATCTATGAAACTTTTTGGGAATATTTGTTGTAATTTTGAATAATGTATATATCGATAGCTTTGTAGCCTTATCCATATGACTTTGATATTTTTTTTCTCCTCTATATTACTTTCATTTTATGTATACATTTTCAATAATTATATTATTATATCAGGATTTATAACCAATAAAATTAATAAAAATAGGATTTTTAATGTGATAAAAATGATGACACTTGCAATGAGTGTCATGATTCTAAAACAAAAACATATAAAAATCAATGACACTCAAATAAGTGTCATAATTAAGTTTTTAGATTGAAATATTATGAGTAGATAATGACGCTTTAAATGAATGTCATAGGTTTTATTCACAAATATGACGCTCGAAATAAGCGTCATTGTGTGTAAACTTATAATGACAGTCGAGACCATGACGCTTTAGGGAAACACACAATTCTTCAATGACGTATTGTTTACTTATTGATTAACTTTTTCCTTGTAGTGAAAAAAAACATAGTAAAATAGAAAAATAAAGACAAATACTTTTGTACAGTCTATACATCATTAAAAATGTAGATACTTTCTTTTCAAAAAAAATGTAGATACTTTTTATTATTATTATTATAAAAAATACCGTTTTGACAATTTTTTATAAACAAATGGCTAAATACATGAGGAGAAATCTAACTAAATCTTATGAGTTATAGGGTGAGGTACTGTTAGATTTTATATCCTTTTTACATTATTCTGACTAATTATGTTGACTGGGAGATCTTAAATCATATTTCATTCCATAAAAGTTTTTATGATTTTATTATCTTTCTCTTCTAGTCTTGTTTTTTTTTTTTTATCAAAATTTCATCTATTTATCCTTGTTTTTTTTTAATTTTTTTCTTCCTTTTGTATTTTTTTTCCTTTCTTTTTCTAAACTCACTACTACAAAAATTATTAATTATCATTTTTAAAATAATGACAATCGTATGATTTAAAATTCATAAAGGTAACATTGTATAAAAAATGTTCAATTTAGTATGCTATTTTTAGAAATAAAAAACTTGGATTTGGGTAGTTAAATGATGCTAATTTTAAATTATGATTTTATAATGTTATTCTTTAAAAGTGAGACCATATACAAAATTTTAAATTTTATAATTCAATTGTCGGGTATATGTATATATATATATTGGGATATATAAATTTATTGTATAACCCTAACCATCATGTTCTTCCACGTTTTCTTACAATCACAATCGCTTCTCTACAAGTCTTTTTATCATAACAAAATAATATAAAAAAACACTTCTTTAATATTTCACATAATCAAGTTTAATATGTCTTATAAATAATTATATTTTTATCTAAAAATAACATAAAAATTTATATACATAATAAAATGATTTATATATGAGTAAATTCAATATAAGTATTTTATAGAGAATAGTTTTTGCTATATTCTGCTTAAATAACTTTGGAATAAAGAGATTTTTTTTTTCTTTAAATAATAATATTATTTTCTCTTATGGTTCAATTCTTTTAGAAATTAATTTCTAAGGTTGAAAATATTTATAACCTTGACGTCTAGTTAAAGTGGTAAAAGGGTGGATGGCAGCAAGAAAACCAAACCAAGAATTAATCACTACAAAAGTGAATAGAAGTAAAAAAAAAGTTGTAATATTTGTAAATACTTAAGAAATTTAAAAAATATTTTCCAAATCAAATGATGTTATAAATAATTGTTTTAATAATTAATAAATATTGAACTATAAATAAAAAATATTTTTTTCTATTAACTAATTAAAAGACTTTCCATACTTTCTATATTTTCACAGTCGCCTTAGTGGAATTAAATATTGAGTTTCATATGGCTACTTTCATTTTGAGAGTCACCTAATTGGAAAAAATATTGAGTATCATATAAAAGTAAAAGATGTTATAGAAATTATTTTATTAAGAATCACTAAATGGAATAACACATCATAAGGAGAAATGTGCTAGTTTGTTTATACAATAAAAATAATAATTTCAATAGTTGACATTTTCGTAGTTTGTTTATGCGATCAAACCAATATTTTACTAGACAAAATTTGAAACATGAATAAAATGACTTGAAATACAATCTGAAAATAGAATAATAATAAATCGATAACATTCCAATTTTCTACAAACATTAGATAAATCAAAACTAATGTGTGATTAATTTGAAAGTATTTAAAAATAAAACCAATAAATGAGTACAAAAACTAATATTAGGAATAACTTTTACTTGAAATTAAGCTATAAAGGGTTTTAAGACTTTAAATTGGGTTACAATAATACATTTTCAATGTATAATTAGAAACTTTGCTGTTACAAATTTGATCAATGAATCAATGTACAATATTAATAATGAAGCTTGAAAATTAGTTTCTCCATAGTCCTTATATGGTATCTTTTTCACTTATTTTCCATTTTGGGGCTCTCCTGTATAGATATGCATAAATAGGGTTTGATATATAGAAACAAAGATATTGCCTCAATTACCAATGAAGAAGTATTAAAATTGATATCTTTCACTTCTTCCCATAATTGTACACCCAAGGAAAGTGTATAAATAGATCTAATTAATGATGTGCAAAATCCATGCAGTATTCGTTCCATCACTGTAACTCAACTTAGAGGTGATCGATCATCTGTCATGGAAGATAAAGTTTCACTCTCCATCCCGGTGTTTATTTCTTCCATCCTCCTTCTCCTCCTCCCCATTCTGTCTGCAGGGGCAACTTCTTCTTCTTCTTCTTCATACCTCTCTTCCTTTGGGTTCTTCAAGAATCTACAGGGATACAAAAAAGGAGACAAAGTGGAAGGCATCCACAAGGTCAAAAAATACCTACAACGTTTTGGCTATCTAAGCTCTACCCATGTTCGTTATCATGATGATGATCATTTTGATGATGCCTTGGAGTCTGCCATCAAATCCTTCCAGATATATTACCATCTTACCCCACTGAATGACGCCTCGACAACTGATCAGATGTCGGAGGGCCGATGCGGCGTCTCAGATACTAACTCCAATGGCCAAGGCCATGGCCATGGCCATCTCAACAGCATAGGCAGCAATCATTATGCTTTCTTCCCGAGAAAACCAGTATGGCCCGCCGGGAAGAGGCATCTGATGTATTTACTGGATAGTGGGTCTCACCCAGAGGCGGCGGACGCAGTTGCCAAGGCCTTTGCGGCATGGGCTGGGGTTACAAACTTCACCTTCGAGCGGACTTCAAACCCATCAGCAGCCAATCTCAGAATTAGTTTCAAAGTCCGAGCTCATGGAGATGGTTTCCCCTTTGATGGCCCTAAAGGAGTCCTGGCTCACGCCTTTTCACCAACCGACGGAAGGTTTCATTTCGATGGAGATGAAAAATGGGTGGTCGGAGCAGTTAAGGATTCTTTCGACTTGCAGTCTATTGCTACCCATGAAATAGGTCATCTTCTTGGCCTTGCCCATACTCCAGTTAAGGAAGCCATCATGTTTGCTACCTTTCTTCTGAAAACAAAGGGTTTGAATCAGATGATATCGATGGAATTCATGCTCTATACTGAGTGATGAATGCATGCATCGATTCAACTATAATTTATGAAGTTATGATCATCCAAATTAGGCTAGTGAATTCAGTACTTATTTATTCGTTCATTCGTAAATTAAGGTTATATATAGTATACCATTGCTTTCCTCCCAAAATTTTAATGTTTAAATAAATATAAAATTCCTTTTGACGTTTTTTTTTCTATCTTTACTGCATTCCAATACTAATCATGTTATTGCTTAGGTTAGGCTATGTTTTGTTCCGGGGAAAATATAAGAAAAGAAATAAGAAGGTGTTCAAGAAAGAAAGAAAATAGACAAAATTAAAATAGAGTTAAATTTAATATATTATTATTATTATTTTTCCCTACTTCAAATTCCTTTTATTTACTTTAATTCATCAATATCAAAAGTAAATAATTTAAAAATATGTAACTTTTTAATTAATTGTATTTATATTTTATTTTTTGAGATTTTTTGTTAGATAATCAAATATAAGAAAATCACTTTCTTTATAATTTTTTTTTTCTTTTCTAATTGATTTAGGATCGAGATCGTTTAAATATGTTTTACTAAAAAATATGAATTTTTTTATAAAGAATATTGTATAGGATATTTTTGTAAAATAAGGAAAGATTTTTCTATAGACAATTGAGGAATATGACAATAAATAGTTGCCTTAAGAGGTGAAAATGTCGTAGACATGGACTTGTAAATGATATATGGGGGTGGGGTGTAGAGGTATGACCGTATTATATAGTATATATATATATATATATATATATATATATATATATATATATGAGAGAAATATTAAATTGTTAGATTTCATGTGGTTGGAAATGAGGTTTGATTAATCTGGCTTTTTTAAAAGACACAACTTTTTAATACAATATAGTAAAATCTTGATTTAAATAATGGTTTTTATTTAATTAATATCTATTGTAAATTCGTCCCTAAAGATAAGATTGAAAGATAAATATGATTACCTGATAATTGATAAAATTTGTAGTAAATTTTTCAAATTATTTTAGATGACTGCCACAATACAAACAAGGTAGATTCATTAAAATTTAAAAGTCATATTTAATGATATTGAATAGTTGTATTTTGTAGATCACTTGAAAGATGATTTAAGGTGAGTTGAACTTAATTATAACTACTAATAATGGAATAAAATCTATTTGAGTTAAAGAATTAATTATTATTAAATCATTAATTCTAACTAATCAGCAAAAAGTAGATATTAGCTTTAATCTTTTCAATATAAAAATTAATTATAGCGTTCACTACTTACCTTGCTACAACAGATTCAATATCCAAGTATATATCAAAATTTACTATAAATGAAAATTTTTCCAAAAAACATTCCTTGCAGTAAGTTAAGTGTTATCTTGGTATAGTTGCATTAGGTTATCATTTTAGTTTTGATATGGTGAAAGATAAAATCCGTGATAAAATACTATTTACATAATGAGGTTATGAATAAATTGGTTGCTTGCTTTGGAAAGTAGCATAAGGATGAGTTTAAGATTCTTGTAGTATGTTTCTACAGACATAAAACACTTTTAAATGTTTCAAAGACAAAAAAAGGTGTATAGTAATATTTTCAAAAGCGTTTTTAAAAGTTTAAAAAGACACTTGGAATGTTTTTTTGAGAAGCATTTGGGAGTTGTTTTTTCTAAAAAAACCATTTTAAAAGTTTTTAGATGTTCATAAAGTACGTATTTGTTTATCCTTAAATATCTATTTCTTTTTCCATAAAACATCTATTTATTTTATTTAAAAATATGGATAATATGATATACTTTTAAATTTTTAAATAATTCAAATCTTTGTTATTTTCAATACTTTAATCATACAAATATTTTTTTTTTATAAAAATATTTATTTTAAGTTTTTATTAATATAAATATTTGCATATGTTTATTCATTAATTTAAATATTTTGTATAATCATATGAATAATTATTTTAGGTTTTTATTAATACAAATGTTTACGCCTCGTATCATTAGCTCAAATCTTTTATAAATATTTTATAATAGTAAAATATTTTTTAAGTTTTATTAAAACAATATTTATTATTTCACTTATTTCTTTACATTTTTAAATTTTTTATAATCATAAAAATAGTTGATTTAGGTTTTATTAATATAAATTTTTATATGTATTTATATATTTTTGTAATAAAATTTTTATTTATTCTGATATCCTATTTTTGTAATGTATTAAATGTCTTTTTGTAATTTTACTGGACATAAAGAGTTATATAGAAGATATGTTACAAAAAAACTTTTTATTAGTATCATTTTTTCAGATTTTTATAAAAATGTTTATGATAAAAGCGCTGAAAATGTTTTGATTAGAAGCATTATTATAAGAAACAGTGTCAAACTAGTCCTAATTATTTAGTCTAAAAATATGACACTTAGGGTCTATTTGGTTTATGTTTTCGAAAACAATTATTGAAAACAGTTTTTGAAAATAAAGATTTATTTGTTTTTCTTTAAACTTAGTGTTTTCTGTGTACTCTCTGATGTTTTTCTGAATAAAAAAACAATTTTCAAAAATAATAAACAAACAAATCCCTTAGCTTATTGAGATTCTGTTACAACTGACTGGTTGCTTTAATCAGAATTGAGGATCGGTGAGCTTTGCATTTTCGGTAGTTGTTAAGGCCAACCGAACAAACTTCAAGTCATGCCAAAATATAAGTCACATCAAAGCCTAAGTTAGGTTAAACATAAGTCATGCACGTTTAACGTGTAAGTCGGGATGGGTCGTTAAAGACTCCGATAGAATAGTTAAAATGACTTGAAACAAATATTTAGGCAATGCGAAGATAATTATTACATAATATATGAATTTTAAAAGATGATATTATAACTGTCAAAGAAACGGTTTTTTAAACTTTGGTATGTAAGGAAATTCAAAAGTAGTCATAGATGGTTATAATAAAAATATAAAAAAATAGTCAACAATTCAATTATTTTGTTAATGAAGAATGTTTGGAGGCTTTTTCAGAATTTAAATATTTATATTTGTTATCATGGGGGAACAAATATAACAACATATTATTTAGAAAAAAATGGGTAACTGTATTAGTGATTCTAATATTTTGATGACAGATTTTTCAAGAAACATTAAAAAAAAAAAAACTGTTTTTGAAGATTAGCTTGGTTCTTCATTTAACCGAATTTGTACGTTACCTTAGCCTTTTGTCTCCACTCAAAAAAATGTCTGGGCAGAAATGGTTGTTTTTTCGACTTAACGTTAAAGTTTAAATAAATAAGAACATTAAACCTGCTTGTTTTTTAAATTCAATTAATTTATCAACGAAATTTCTAAAAGAAGCTCAATGTAAAGAAAATATTCTTGTACTTTTCTATTCCGAAAAAGTCATTTCATGAAAAATGTTAAAAAACTTAATCATCGCCTAATGTGCCAGTTAACCAAAGAATATACACTATTAGCGATGACAAACTTTTATGATGACGGGGCGGTCCCATCCTCGATTCTACTGCGATTTTTTCAATTCCTAAACTTGTTCCATTTAAAAAATTAAATAATAGATAAAAATGAGACTGAGAAAATTCCCAAACTCATTCCGCTTACATTTTATTTGTTTTTATTTTTAATTTTAATTTTTTTATATTTTCTTTTTATTTTTATTATATTAAAATTAATATTTTTCATAAAATAAAAATATTATGAATTTTATAAATTATTTATTAAAAAAATTATAATAATAATTATTATTTATATTAAAGTATAAAAATAAAATAATAAAAATTATGCTTTTTAAAATATAAACGGTTGTACTTATTATTATTATTTTGGATACATTTATCTATATTACTATTCGGGTTTGTTTCTACCTCGAAACAATTTATTTATTTTCGCTCACTTATTTAAATGAACTCGCAAGACAAACTATTTCCTAACTTTCTAGATTTTAAGAAAATCTCGTCCCTAGAAATACTCCAAGAACTTATCACCTTAAATCAAAAAATTTCTCGCTTATCTCAAAATTCAACGAAACTTTTCTGGGTCACTAGATTCGCTGGCATCGAATTCTAACTTGTTAGCCCGTTTGCTATCCGAGATCTAAAGAATTTTCTAGGCTTCCCTGAACCCTTATGACAATTTATTATTTTTATTAACAATTTGTCATTTTTGAAAATTTCTAATTTTCTCGGGTTTTGCAAAAAGTAACAATATCTAAACCCTTCTCGGATTTGAGAAAATAAACCCAAACCAGTTAAAACCCCGATTAAAATTAAATTAAACATGTATCATTAAGAGAGAGGCGCGACGGGAACCCAAAATAATCCGTCCCATTGTCATCCCTACTAACTACCTAATGTTAAAAAACAAACAACTTAATACTTAATGCTATTGCGCTGTCAGCATTAAACTCAAGCTCTATTCAACACAAGAAAAACAACACCACGTAAGTCATTCCAAAATCCAAATCATAGTAACATTCAATATTATTCAAAAGTAAAAAACTAAGATCAAACCGATGATATCAATTTTTTTAGTCAACTCTTCAACCAAAGTTAAAGTCCATATAGTAAGCCCTTGACTGAGAATATGGGAAGAAGAATCAGCGAACAAAACAGAAATTTTATAAAAATCGTTCCTTAGATCAATCAAATTTTAATTTATGCATTTGTTTTCCCTATGAGAATTTTTTTTGTACAAATTAGTTTATTTTCTTTCTTTTAGTTGAATAGCCAAATAATAAAGTTTTGTGGAGTCAAAAATAATGTAAAAGAGGTGGATAAAGTATTACAAAATTTATAAATTAGTAAAACATTGTATAATAATTATCTTTTTTGTTTTTGTATTTAAGCTTATTTTTCCATTTTTCTATCATTATTTATCTTTTCATGTTAATAATAATAACAATTACAATTTTAAAATTTTAGTATTTAATTTTAATATTTGGTGTTGTTGATGGCATTATGATTATAATTATTATTATCATTATTGGTAGTAATAATAAAATAGAAGAGCAGAAACGAAGGAAAAATGAAAATTAAATTCAACTTATATCGCTTTTGAAATAATAGTTTAATTAACATTAAACTAATTTTCCTTGCGATAGCATTAAACTAACTTTCCTTACAACTTATTTTTCATTCAATATTAGTTAAATGTGATCATTTTTCAAAAAACAAGTTAATACCAAATTAGTTCTAGTAAATGACCTTTCAAATAAAATTATCAACTTAATCTAGGTTTGCTATCACATTGTTAGATGGGATTACTAATCTTTTTATTAAATAAATTCCATATATTGGACGAATTTTATGTGATAAATTAAATATATTGTAGCAGTATTATTTTGGGTTATAGCCTCAGTTTGAAATGACCCACCATCAGGGGTTCCAAATTACAACACCTTGAAAATCCCTTTTTCAATGCCGGATGGCTTTTCAAGAAAGTAATTATAAATGTTCCTGCAAGCTAACTCAAATAATAGAGCACTTAATCTTTCAAAAAGATAGAAAAGGGAGGATCTCAGATTTTGAGTCCATTAGGAATAAATTACTATATTGTAACTAAATTGTTTAACTAAAAAAAAACAATTATAAATGATTCAATTAATTAAATGGGTCAACATAGATTTTATGATAAGTTGATAATCACTTGCAATTTCATGTAGCAATTACACCAAATTTAACCCCAAAACTCTGCCCTAATGATCACTTAAAGACATGGCATCCTGATTCATGCATCTTCATTCTAATTCATGTACTTGGGTATTAAACATAGCAAAATGTACAAAAGTTGATGATTACAACCTAAACACTCGTTCGTCTTGTGAAAAGAATTAAACTAGGCACGTAAGAGAAGGGAAAACAAGAACATATGGAAAATCTAAAACTCTGAAAAGCGCATTTACAAATTAAGTTTTTTCTGTGGACATGCTAAGCAATTAAGTTCATTTGCAGTTTTCACTGTCCAATTCACTCCTGCTCTTGTAAAATCTACACAAAACCGTGTAAAGGAGAAGGCTTAATGCACTGGAAATGGCTAAAAGCCAGTAGTACTTATCTAGCCTGGCTTCTCTCATGTCATCTGAAAACCAACCATCTCCCCCTCCTGAACTGGTAAAAATTTCAATCAGCCATATCAAGAAGGCGCTCATGAAGCTCCCGACTCCGAAAACGCTAGTGTAGAGAGCTATCCCCATTGTTCTCATTCTGATGGGAACTTCACAGTAGAAAAACTCTTGCATACCTACAACAGTGAAGATGTCTGAGATGCCCAAGAGTATGTACTGAGGCAGCAGCCAGAAGATGCTCAATGGCACTGTTTCTGACTGTGATTCCAGTTTCGAGGCGATTCTAAGCCTCTCTCTTTCCACAACAGCTGCAATTACCATTGCTATAATAGAGAGGACCATCCCAATCCCCATTCTTTGCATTACATTAATTCCTTTCTCCTGTCGGGTTATCAGCCTTGTGAGAGGGATCAGAACTTTGTCGTACAAAGGCATTAGGAGGATTATGGATATTGTGATTGCGCTCTGCAGCATTGCTGGTGGAATAAGCAAGTTTCTTCCGATGTTCCTCTTCATCGTCATGCCTTGTTTAGTGAAGAAAGTAGCCGGTTGCTGGAAAATCACGGCGAACATTAGAAGCATTGTCCATATCGGAAACAACCTCAACACAACCTTAACACTTTGAGGAAGTTCAATGCTGCTCTTTTGTGGTTCGCCTAATTCTTTGTTCTCACGACAAAGCGGCTTCTCTTGGAGCCTATATATTGTTGTCAGCAAGAAAAAACATTATGAGATCTTGAGATTTTGACAAGATGAAAAGTTACTTAGAATGGTAGAAGAGAAAGAGAACCTACTCTAGCTCAATCACATGGGATGATTTGTTAGATGCAGCAGGCAAAGTAAATCCGAAATTCTTCATCTTTGATGTGGTTGTTTTGATGGCTTGGAATATGTTCTGAAGGGGCTTGGAGTTGACATCCATATCCTGCTGTCTGTATGTGTAAAACCGGCTTGAAAATGAGAAAATTGCAACAGATGTGATCATGACAATGGTGGGGATGGCGAATCCGATTCCCCAACCTGAAGTGTCTTGGATATAGGACATGACTGAGACTCCCAAGAGGCTGCCACTGCAAATACCGAAATACCACCATTGGAAGAACAAGCTCTTGCTATCAGGTTTCTTCTCATCTTTAGTACAAGGCAAGTCTTCATCGGTTTCGAGCTGGTCTGCTCCAAATGCTTGCAGTGATGGGTTGTATCCACTTAATCCGAGCGAGATCAAGTAAAGGGACCAGAAGAGGAATGAAGAGCCACCGGTTTTGTCTACAGGGATCCATGTCCACAGCAATGCTGTTGATGTCAATGCCAATAACCCCTTATAAGAATGAACAAGAGAAATTTTTTAATTTCACAAATAACAAATTCATTCTAATCTAAGAATTTGGGAAGGACATCTACATCAAATTTCAGATCAAGGTATCATTTCTGAAATGCCCATCTGCTAAAAAAATCTTTTTAACAATTGTTGGTTAAGATTAATTTACAATCATGGCACACTAAACCAAATGGAGGCAGAGAGAAGGCAGAGGATCTCTCTGTATTGACATAACTCAATACACAGTTATGTCCATTCGAAAAGACTTAATATAAAAAAACCCAAAAGGAGTGTATGATGACTCAGTCTCCATCATGTTAATGGAAACCTTTCCCAATCTTTATACCTAAAATACTACTGCAAAAAAGAGAGAAGAAGATGAAGAAGAAGAAAAGAAACTCACTGTAATATAGAGAAAAGAAAAGGCCAATATGGTGGAGTACCGATGCCAATAAGAATCTGCAAGAGGGACCATCAACAATGGCAGCATAGACGTAACACCACACCAACTGTTCACCGTCTTAGCCGCTGTTGAATTGCTCATCTTTACCACATCTGTGAGATAAGTTACCAGATTCGATACCACCCCTTTGAATGCAAACCTCTCCATACCAGCCACCACTGTCAGACAACAGAAAGACGAATTATCAAGCCTTTTTCTAGCAATCCCTATGAATTCAATTATAAACTCACTATTCTAAACCCATCAACCAAACCAAGAATTGCTTCTCCTTCAAGGTCATTGATGGAAAAAAAAAACCCATGTAAGAGTTCAAGATCAAATAAGGTTGAAAATGTGAAGAAACAGAGAGTTACCTATAAGGAGAATACATGGCTTGTTGAGTCTCATTGATCTCTGTCCTCCAGCCATGAGAAGTTGAATCAGTTCTCTGAAATTAGCCGAAAACAAGCACTACAACAAAATCATCTGTATCATCTCCAATCCTCAGGTACTATTTTTTTCCACAAGACCCTCATGATAATGGCTCTAAAGTTTGCTTTTTTAGGCCTAATGGTACATTAGACTACCACTACATAGCTATATTTGTAAAGAGAAAAAAGCTGTTGGCCACCTTCGGTTGGACATACTGTCACGGCCACGTAACCGAGATAAAGAAAATGTCGACATGCAAGACATCTCATACGTCAGGTTGTATGCCTCCACGCAGCCCTGATATATGCCCCATTTCATTGACACGTAGCATAATTCGACACGTGGAATTTACTCTTGTCTGCCAGGTTTTCAGAAGAACTATCACAATTATTATTGTGAAATATGAAATATATCCAATCCATGGTCAAAGTAGAGTTCCTCTCCAAAAAGAATTCAAGATAATTCTAGTAAACTTTAAGTCAATTTGCATCAAATGAAAATCACTGAAAACAACCCAATGAAATCCCATGGTCTTTGTTGCGTAATTTATGAAATGACTGAGACTCATCCTCTTTAATATCCTTTCAAAGGATTAAAGCAGAAAGGATTAAAGCATAAAAGATTAAAGCAGAAAAGATTAAAGCATTTCGATAATCACAAACTTTAAGAAGAGTAAACTCATGCAAGAACTGAAGAGGAAAGAAACAAAATTTTGTTCAAGCTTGTGAAGAGAGTGTGTAAGGAGTGAGAATAATCCGAGTTGGACAAACGCAATGTGTTGAAGTTTGTGTCAGCTTGTGTCAAGTGTGTGCTGAAGGAGAGAAAAAATCAAAGTTGGGTAGAGACAGCCTTCCAAATCTCTGTGCCAAGCATGTGTTTTCCATGAGAGATGGAGTTGAGGTGGAATTAAATAGAAGAAAACCAGACCCAAGAAGGATTATTGCCAAAAATCTTCAGGCACTATCAATTGTGTTATCTATGAAAAGTTGAATGGGACAAGCACTATACTATCATTGGAGAATCAATTACACTTAAATTAATGCACACACATTGCCATTTCTACTACACCTCCTCATTTCGATGACTTCAAAAGATTGGGTATTAACACCACACCAAAAAGGTAAGCAAACAATGTATCCAATTATGGTGGTGGTGGTATGATGAGATGGAAATCACTTTCTTCTCTGCCACCCACCACCACTGAAAATGTATTATAATTAAGCAGGAAACCATGGTTTTACTTTTAGGTTATATTCAAGGCCCCCCTTTTTTCTTGGGGAACAAGTGGCATGTAGTGATTGGACAGTGGGTTGTGATGTTAGTTCACACACAGGCATGGACCTCAAATGAGACATGATGAGTGCAGAGGAATGTAGTTGATTAGAATCTATGTCCCCATGGAACAGTGTTTTGTTAAATTTGGTCTTATCGCCAACATGCAGTGCATGGAGGAAAGTAGATATTGTTTCTTGTTGGCATCCACGTATATGCATTTCTTTTTCTTTATGAACAGTTGACGTATGGAGGTGGTGTGGAAGGCCATGCACCTGAGAAAATGACCCTTTTGTGAAATATCTTGTTCTTATCATAAAACCCATAATATACTCTTCTTTTTTTTAAGGGAACGTTACTATTAAAATTCTGAATTTTTCTGACTTTTACATTTAAATATTGAATAAAAAATTTATTTTTTAAATATAATAACTTTCATTTGATTGTAATTTTAGCCTCAAATAAAACAAACTCTGTCTGTCATCTGAACAATGTTCAAAGTCTTGTAAGTCTTTTGTTGAGATCTAAATGCAAAAGTAATGAAAGAAGCAATTGAATGGAGGTAATATTATTGGAAATGAATTTTGATGGATGGTTCTTAGCCTCTGAATTTATGCATATATGCAGATAATAGCAGAATATTAAATGGATGAAAGTGTAGAAAATAGAGGATTTGATTAATTACCTGCAACCACCGTGGAGGATGAAAGTGTAGAAATTTTGAAGGAAAAGGAGAAAATATTGTGGAGGATGATGAGAATAAGAATGATGTTAATTAAGGATAAGGCCTAAAGGCCTAAAGGTTGTTGAGCATACTAAGGATCTAGTTGATGGAAAGTTTCAAACTTCATCCAGAATTCATCAAAACTGTTCCTTTTTTTCAGTGGAATGAGAGGCTTCTATGTTTTGTCATTTATGAATTATGAGATCCCCCATGGGCCTATCTTGACGCTTTGGTCGTATAAATTAGTCACCTCCTTGAGTTTATGTCAAACCCGCAATATATGGTTGCTACTCTAATTTATAATAAAACCTAATTCAAGTGGTTAAAAGCTTAAATCAGTATAAAGAGGAGAGAGGTGAAAGAAATATTGGTAATTGTAAAAAATATAGATATTAAAAAAAAAAAGTTCTGATGACATGGAAAGTGAGAGGAAAAAATAATATATAAAGGAAATTACTAGGTAAAATATTGTAATATTTTCTCTACTATTTTTCTTAGAAATTAATAAGGAAAATAATAGGATGTCAAAAAAAGGAAAATAATAGAGAAAAAATGGAAAAAGTTATTTTGCACTATATTTATGTAATATCCTTTTTTTTTCTTTTTTCCTTACTATTTTCTTTCCCCCTGTGATCAACATAGCCTTATATTTTTCATATCATACTAACTTAAAAAATATATATACATTTTTATATTCCAGAATCCTGCATTATTATATATTTCTCCTTAATTATCTCTTTCAGATAAGATTTTTCCTTTGAATTTTATAGATTTTTCTGCTAATATGTTGTTTGTTCAGAAAAAATATATTTTAAATCCAAAAAAAGAAAGAGATAACTAAATTCAAATTCATGTTATTGATTAGATATATATAGTGATAGGATGTCAAAAAAATGGAAAATAATAGAGAAAAAATGGAAAAAGTTATTTTGCTCTATATTTATGTAATATCCTTTTTTCTTTTTTCCTTACAATTTTCTTTCCCTATAATCAAACATAGCCTTATATTTTTCATATCATACTAAACAAATATATATACATTTTTATATACTAGAATCCCCATATTATTATATTCTTTATTATCACTTTCAGATAAGATTTTTCCTTTAAATTTTATAGATTTTTCTGCTAATATGTTTGTTAAAAAATATATATTTTTTAAATCCAAAAAAAGATAACTAAATTCAAATTCATGTTATTGATTAGATATATATAGTGATTGCACTAATGATTTATCATGCTTTTTTTTTTTAAATTTCTTAATTTCAAAAGTATTGTGTAGAATTCTTCATTCCCCATTGGAATTTGATGAACTAAGTGTTTATAAAATCAATTTTCTCATAGGTGTATAATGATAGTAATAATAATAATAATAATAATTTTTTAAAGATAATCACTTTTTTACAATATAGTAAACTATAGAACTCAAACCCCTCCCCTATTTATTTCATGTCTTTAAAGGCTGAACGTTCTAACCAACTAAGTTCGACATGTGGACATGATGATAATAATAATAATAATAATAATTTTTTAAAGATAATCACTTTTACAATATAGTAAACTATAGAACTAAAATCCTTCCCCTACTTATTTCATGTCTTTAAAGGCTGAACCTTCTAACCAACTAAGTTTGACATGTGGACATGATGATGATAATAATAATAATAATAATAATAATAATAATAATATCTTCAAGCTCCTTCTAAATTTGTTTAATTGAAATTTTGAAAAAGATAAATTTACACTACAAATATTCACTTTTTTTCTTGAAATATGTTTTTGGTTTTTGGCTTTTGCTATATTTATTCATAATCCATACCTTCAATCTATATTAAAATTAAATTATCTAATTTATTTTATAAGACTATTAAAATATATATATATATATATATATATATATATATATATATATATATATATATATATATATATATATTAAAAACAAGACTTTAACTTAATAAAAAAAAACAAAATCTTATAAATACTTTCACTTGAAGTACGAAAAAAATATGTTTATTTTAAAGTGTAGCGAATGTTAAAAAGAATAAATAAAAATTAAAAGTTGTTTTATTAATGAATAATAATACCAATTATTTACAATTCAAAAAAATTTAAAATTTGTTTTAGTAATGAATAATAATACAAAATATTTACAACTAAAAAAAGCCAAATATTTAAGATTATAAGATATAAAAAAATTACCTTTTTTATTTTTTAAAAAATAAAAAATTGTAATTAAATAAATAATTATTTTTAAATTTAAAAACATTTTTTAAAGTAGAAAATAGACAAGTTGGAAATGGTAACATTTTTTAAAATAAAATTTTGACAAACACTGCGTACGCTACCTTGTACATATAGGATTTGATTGAAATGTATTTTTGAGAAAAAAAAGAAAGAAGGGCAATTGTAGAAATAGTAAGATAATAAAATAAATTTTATAATAATAAATTATTATGGATATTATTAAATTAAAATGTAAATAAAGAGATTGTGTAAGGACCTTGATCATCGGATCCTCTAGGTATCAGCAGTGCGACGTGAACTTGTAAAACAGTGATCCGACGGTTGTGTGTCGGCCAACTCTTTGATGATTAAGTCAGTGAAAGATGTAGAAAAAGAAACTTGCAAAAAAGTGATCTGGCGACGGTGTGCCGGCCAACTCTTCGATAAAGTCAATGAAAGATGTAGAAAAAGAAGCAAATTTTTTTTGCTCAGTCTGAATCCCCTATCTCATGGGATATTTTCCTGATTTATAGGGTGTGGTTCGTCATCTTTTCTTAATTTTAGGAATAAAATCTCTTAATTTTCTTCCCTATCAATGATTAACTTTCCAACAAATAAGGGATTTTGAAACTGAGGAATTCATTGATAAATATCTTTTTTTAAGTATTTTTCGTTTTTATATACTTATGCATAACGAACTTCCCATATATGGTAGGATGACAGGTTGAAGGACTAAAAACTGGACCGCCTTGAAGCTAGTCTATGGGAAGACATCTTGGCTTTCTTAGACGTGCTTCAAGACTTTCCGGTCTGGATAATCTCTTCTGGTCTTAATATGACAAATGTGCTTGGACCGTTTCGTAATACGGGCCTTGAGCCAATCGAGTAACGGGTCTAAAGATTAGGGTACTCACATATCGGATTTCAAAATAAATTTTAACCTTGAATATTAATAAATAGTTATAAATAAATAATTATTTTTAAATTCATACGTAAACTAAAAAATATTTTTAAAATAGAAATTTGACAAACGGTTTGTAACGTGCATTATGAGATTTGGCCTAACGTATTTTTGAAAAAGAATAAATTCGTTGCTTTTTTACTTAACGCCGACAACTTAACTTAATGCCGACAAGACTTAATAAAGATAAGATGTTTGCTTTGTTTTTTAACACAGTAACGAAAGTGATGATAACGGAATCCGATTATTTTCGTGTCTCGCTCCGCCTCGCTTCTTAATAACACATGTTTAATTTAATTTTTAATCGGGTTTTTAACTGGCTTGAGCTTATTTCAAATCCAAGACGGTCAGCTGTATCATACTCAGAAACCCGAGAAAATTAAAATTTTCAAAATGGCAAAATGTTAATAAAAATAATAAATCACATATGGTTCAGTGGAAGCCTATAAAATTATCTAGATCTCGGATGACCTAAACGGATTGCGCCAAGAATTCGCTTCACGAAATCTAGTGACCTAGAAAAAGTTTCACATCACTCGAGACAAGAGGAAATTTTTTTCGATTTTCCGCGAAGGTCACAATATTCTGCAGACTAGATTTACCGAAATCTCAAAGTAAGAAACGATCGCTAGTTAATTTAAAATAAAGTGAACTAAAAAGAAATAAATTGTTTTGGGGCGTAACTTAATTCGAATAAAGCAATACGAACCATATTTGGTATGACATACAACTGCCGATTATATTTAAAAATAATTTTTTATTATTTTATTTTTATACTTTAATATAAATAACAATTATTATTATAATGTTTTAATAAATAATATATAAATTATAATATTTTTATTTTTATGAAAATACACTTTAATATAATAAAATAAGAAATATAAAAATTAAAATTAAAAATAAAACAAAAATAAATGTAAAGGGGTTAGTTTGAGAATTTATTCTCCGCTTCCACTGCTTAATTTTTAAACGGCATAAGCTCGGTGAACTGGAAAAATAAACAAGTCGGGCTTCGATTTCGATCACCCCGCCCCAAACCTCCCGTTGTCATCCCTAAGAAATGCGATATCAAGCAATTTCACTTTTTGTCAACGATTGATTTTTCTTATTTTTACGTGAAACGACTTTTCTAAATGTAAAAACCAAATATTTTCACTTTTTCTATTCGAACTTTTTAAAAATTTTAGCAATGTCGCGAAAAATTTTAAACAAACAAATTTAACGAAACATTCACCAAGATGTCAAAACAAACACCACCCCAAGTGAAAAGTAATGTGATTTTAGCCTAATAAAGTATCTATTCCATATATAAAGAGATAAGAAATTTCGCCTTCTTTTCGTCCACTTTTTTTTTCCCATTTTACCCATGATGTTTAATTGGATTTCCAATCTTTCCATAAAAAATTTACAAAAACACTAACTGAGTCGTCGCGTCCTTCAACCCTTGAACACCACCTGTCGAAGAAGATGTTTAACAACCACTTCACCTTCGATGTTTGTTTCTCCATCGTACGTGTCTGTTTGTGGATTGCTCGTCTTCGGATTTACTACTCTGTTTTCTTCTGATGGGCTCTACCTTAGCTTCTTCAGGTGAACTTTTTTCTCATGACTGTATTTTCCCATCAGTGAAACATTCCAATGCCATGAAAAACCCTAATTACGCCATCCATCAAAACCTTAGAGACGGGTCATTAAATTTGAAATTCACGGTCTTAAATCAAAATATACCCACATTCATGAACAGTGCCACCAGAAAAGAATGTTCATAATCCTTGAAACCCTCAACAAAATTTAAAATGTTCCATATTCAAAGTTACTAGATCTGGCCATCGAATTGGGATCGGTCCCGAAACGTGATCGATCACTGACAGATTATCGGCCGATACCAAAATAAGACGACAAAATATTTAAAAATTATTAAAATATTATATAAATTATTAGAAAAATAGATATAATTAAGGAAACTAAAAATTTAATAAAACAAATTTTTACAATTAAGGAAGCTAAATCAAAATTAATGAAATATGGGAGAAAAATATCAATAAATATTTACAATCATTTATCTTATTTTATTTATAATATATTACCATATTAATTTAATATTAATATAATTAGGATTAACTATTCTTATTTATACTTGTTTTTCATAAATTATTAATTTTGAATTAATCTTATTTAAGTGTTTGCAAATAAATAAAATAATATTTTGTATTTGTATTTTATATTGTTCACAAAAATATGATTTATGGTTTTGTTAATTTATTATTCTTATTTTATTTATAATATTATATATTGAACTTAATGCTAAATAAGTTTTGATAAATATATTTTTCAGTTTGAAACATGGCAAAAAATGAGGGTTTAGAGGCGTTAAATACAATTTATGTCTTTTTGGCCCTTTTAAAGCCAAAACGATGTTGTTTTAGAGCTTCAAATATTTTTTTTTTTAAATTCTACCTATATTGAAACGACGCTGCTTTTGATCGCGAGGCTCCAAACGACGTCGTTTAATGTTGTATTTAAAAAAACAATGAAACGACGTCGTTTTTGTCCTACACAGACGAAACGACGTCATTTCGACAGGAAGAGGTCCCAAAAAGAGGAACTTGATCTGGCGGGGGAGTGTTGGGAAGAAGAAACTTACTTGCTGGCCACTGCTCCTCTGCTCTACTCAACAGTTAAGGAGATCTTTTAGTTTGTTTCCTGACCCTGAGGTTTTGGAGGTCCAACGGGCCGCCGAGACTGAGGAGGTAAGTTAGGTTAGGTTTTGGTCGTTTTCTTTCCTCTTCTTCTTCCGTTCTTCGTTTCTTCTTGAGATTTTGATGTCAAAAGCTCAAATCCAGAAAGAAGAAGAATGGTTCTTTTGTTAGGTTTTGCAGAAACCATTTACAAGGTAGGGATTCAAAACTTATCAAATTTTTTGTATTTTTGTTGTTGTGATTGAAATTAGATGACGGGTGTTTTGGTTTTTCAAAGGAATCTCTTAAAGTTGATTTTTTTTTTTTTTTGTTTCCTTCGTACTGAGGGTTTGATTTCATTACTTCCACCGAGTCATCTCGGAAACTCGACCAAGTTCACCGAGATTTAACAGTTATAACCGGAAATAATACCTATCTTGTAACCTGTATCGTATCGACGCTGGTTGACTCAGCCTGCAGAACGGCCGAGTCGTACTGTGATCGCTGATGTTTTGAACCCTGATTGGTTCCTTTTATGTGCAATCAGTTCCATAAAACTACTGATTTATAAAAAAAGATAAAACCCACTTTTAAGTTTCAAATCTCCATGACAGTAGATTTTTACTGTTGCTGGATTAATAGCCAGTGCATCTTAATGTTTCAGAGACTGAAACATTTATGGGTCTTGCATGGTGGCTGAATCTAAACACTCCGCAAGAAAATTTCCTTTCCTTCCACAATTCTATCAATCGAGTTTATCTTTTTAGAGTAAAAAATGGATTCTTCACAGAAAAGAAAAAATGACCCAGAATACACCACTACCCAATAACAAAATCAATGAAAAGATTGCTCTACTGACTTTTCTCTAGAACTAGTAAAGAAATAGAGAAAAATTGATTCCTAACCCTACAAATTCGTTACTCTGTTCGCCTCAGAGTGATGATCAGACTTCAAATCGGTGCACAAAGATTGCTCACTTCTCTCTCTCTAAAACTGCTCTCTCTCTCTCTCCACCATTCCTTTTTCTCACTCCTTGTACAAGTCTATAGTGACACCCAAAACTTCCACTACATCTTGATTTTCAATAAAAAAAAATTTATTTACTTTAATTAAAATAATCATTTATATTCACATCTTTAAAGCATAATACTTTTTATGATTGTTGTACCTTAACTTGTACTTGACATCTTTTTTTATTACTCTCTTCAAGCTTCATTCTCATTCTTAATTATTGCCACCATTTCCACTATTGGATATATCTTGTTAGCAGCACAAAAATCCAGCATCTCTTGTGTGTCTTTTGCGCCTCTTGTTACACTTCCACACAGAATCCTCATACCTTGAGAAGGTTTATGGGTTGTTGTATTCATATATAATAATATATAAAATCTTCCATTCATGATTGCTTAATTCTTTATATTAATTTAAATATATTCATGTAAATTGTTCCATCACCATATTTTAAACTGCTTCCCATTTTATGGTGTCATGTTATTGTGTCTGATTGGAAACTATATATTCTCATATTGATATATCATGAATTTGTTATTGTCATATATTTCACCAGCTCTCTTTGAAGCGCTTTCAAATGTTTAATTTAGGAAATCTTTTTTCTTTGTTTCGTAATCACTTCATTTACACTTATATGTATTCACACTTGTTCAATTTCGATAATGCAACTGCTCCTCATTTTATCTTATGCTACTATTGTCTCAGATTTGAAATTATATATCACATTATTTGTGAGACCCCGGATAAAGTAAAATGATAGACACGGGTTGCAAATCTGGGAATTTCTCTACATCTCGGATGACGATGCGAGTCATACCGTCAGCCAGTCTTCGAATTCCAGTGCATGTTTAATTCTCGATCGACCAAAAAGTCGGAATTACACGTATTTCGAGACTAACTGACGAATGAGAGGGTGACACGTGGCATGAAGATGCATGCCATGTAGCACCTAAGGAGAGGACACTTGGCACTTGGGTGGAAGCCAAGTGTCACACTTCTATCTTGCATGAGAGGATAGTGGTGGGAAAGTGGGCATGAATGACATGAGAAATGCTAAGTGTCATGAGGAGAGAAGGAAGAGGTGTTCTACACCTAGGTAAGTATTCTCCACCTAAAGAAAATTGTTCGGGGAAGAGAAGAGAAAAAGGGAAAAAGAAAAGAGGAGAAGAAAAGAGAAAGAGAAAAAGAAAGAAAGAAGAAAGATAATGTAAAGGAAGAGAACCAAGAATTCTCCGATTAACAAACAGAGTCGCAGCGAAGGAACGAATTTGCAATTTCGAGAGGTAGGGGTTTTCTCCTACTTTGGTTAGTCTTTGTTTAAGAGCCATGAAATGGCCATGGGTTAGCCCAGTAGTGGGTTGGTTTAAAGAATAATTTCGAGAAATTGTCGGGTCGGGACCGCTCGGTCTCAGGTAGCTTTTCAGAATCGCAAATGAATTGATCGTTGTGTACCGTAGTTCGATCCGAGCAGATGATTCGCTGTGTAATCGTGCATGCCGCTTGAGTTTGAGATTGAAATCCAATTTTTGTGTGTTATTGATTGTTTGAATAACATGCAAATTGTGTGAGAAAATGATGTTAATATATGCATGCTTGTTATATATTAACATGACGCTTGGTGTGAAGCATGTATTATGAGTGTTGCATGTAGTTTCCATCATGCATGTAACATGAGATATTATGCAATGACATTATCATTGCATGTGCACGGGGTCATCGTGTGAATCGGGTGTGAGTGCATGAATAAAATGGGTATTCGGAGGGTTGTCCAGTAACAGTGATTCGAAGGGTTATCCAACAAATTATATCGGAGGTTTATCCAATGAACTCTATCGGAGGGTTGTCCAATAAGGGGTTCTCGGAGATGGTCCAGTGGTTCAATACTCGAAGGTTGTCCAGTGGTTTACTATTCGAAGGGTTGTCCAAGTGGGTAAAATATTCAGAGGGTTGTCTGATATTAGAGGTTGTTCAGTGGGTTTCAAAAACAAAAAGCTTTTGTTTTGAAACTAGTTTTCATAGATGGCAAATTGCATGTATGGGAGAGTCACAGGATCGGGTGATGACATAGACATTCATATAGAGATATGCATATTTTATATGAATGTGTGTGAAGGATTTTATGGATTATGCTATTGCATGTGCACTTAGGTGGGGAGTAGCCCTTGTAGGAGATTTTCTCTACTAGGCATAGCTCACCCCGTTGTGGGAAAAATATTTTCAGGTACCGGAGGTACACCAAGAGAAGGCACTTCATGAGGTCTTAGTTGAGAGGAAGATCTAAGATGGCTTATTGTGTTCTCTTGTAAAAGTTATGGGTAGAAAACCCAGTTTTTTTTTGTTTTAAACTGAACTGTTGTCAAAATTTTGTACTTGTGATGTAAATAAATTGTAATTAAACTCAGATTTTATGTTTAATACAATTTGGTAAGGGTTGTGTCTTGCCTTGAGGGGATGTTTGGTTGCGTCTGAACCATAGGAAGTCGCTCTATTTCGATCCTATGTATTAGCCGAACTTTAATACTGATTTTTGGTTAGGAAGTAAAGGGAATTTGGCCCCGCGTTCTCTGGTATATTGTAGCCCCATCAAGAGTTTGATGAGGCTTTAATCACCCAAATCGGGCCCTACAGTTCTAAGATATGGACTTTTAGTCGAGCGGTCCGAGAGGGCGAAGCTACACTGCCGAGCTCTTCCGCCGAAGTACCTCTTCCGCCCAATCGCCCTCTTCCGTCGTAGCCGACCTCTTTGAGTAAATAACTCATGCCCACGCTTGGGATGAGTCGAATTCTTCTCGCCGAAGCTCGCTGATGAGCTGCGCGGTCGAAATTACAAGGATGAGCCGTATGGTCAGCCTGCAGAGGGATGAGTTGTGTAGCCAACCTCAAAGAAGGATGAGCTTATGAGGCCGAAAGGACTTCTGGGCCGGGCTCTTCGTCGAGCTCGGGTCAGGCCAACTGACGACCATAACTTTCTCGCCCTGAGTCCGTTTACTGCTCAGAGACTCTATGGAAAGCCCTTGAGTCTAGAATCCATCCATATATGGCCTCATCACAGTCCGAGCTCATATTGTGTCTGGAAAAGTGATGAAAGTGACTTAAAGACAAAAGGTACCCGTCGGCCTTGATGTCAATAGCCGCCTCATGTGGTGTCACTAATCCGGATGACCATAACTTCCTCGTCCGTCCGTTTCAGTACGTTCCTTAGACTCTAGGAGCTTCTGAGTTCAGAATTCCGACCACATGCCCATGGATGACATTTGCGCTCAAATATAGCCAAGTTGACCTCTTCCTACTGAGCCGGATCTCCGGCCGAAAGTTCCGACTTTCAGGAACGAGCCTCGGCAATGTTCAACTTCTGACGACCATAACTTCCTGCTCAAGTCCGTTATGCGTCTGACTGTAAGAAAGCTCTGAGTCTAGAATTTAACCATATGCCTATGGATGGCATTTGAGCCCATATAGTTTCTGAAAAAGTTTGATCATTTCATTCAAGTGCACTAATTAACAAGTCTTGATGAGAGGTATTGTTATGTGTCATTGCTTGATAATTGAGTGACATGTGAGTATGCGTGTATGAGGCTATTATATAGCTTGTTGTAGGTTACCTGTGGAAAAATATATATAAAAATAAAAAATAAAATAAAAAAGACCCTTGGGATTTGGGGTGTCATAGCTTGGTATCAGAGTCTAGGTTTATAAATACCTAGTGCTAAACATTTGATTCTAACAAGAACAGTTAAGTATCATGAAAGTTTAGGTACACGATTACCTAGGGCTTGATGGGCACAGGTTTAGATCATGCATCCATCAGCATCCCGATTGAATTGTCGCATGATATCAGGTATATGTATTATGTGAATTATATGCTTGGTGAATAGTATATAGGAAATGTTGAACACTAGGGTGAGCATTTAAAACCTTAGGGATTCAGAAATAAATAAATAAATAAATTGCTATTTGATATATGTAGATGGCAAGTCAAGGAAGGGGACGCATGGGTCGCCCACGAGGCACACCACCTCGCTTTATCAAGAGGCTCAGGAGGCTACGGGTGCCGCAGCTCTCGCCACTGCACAAAGCAGTGGGCTTGGGGGACATGGAGGACCGAATAACCTCTAGAGGTTTATGACACATCCTCCATTTAGGGGAGAGGACTCGATGGTGGCGACCATGTTCCGATGTGTCGAGAGAGTTTCGAGGCTATGGAGATTACCTTCACAGCAGCAAAGATCAAAGCAGCTACATTTCAATTTAAAGGTGAGTCCTGCATGGTGGGACTTGGAGCAAAGCCTTAAGAAATTTGAGGCAATGACATGGAGGAGTTTAGAGAGTTCTTCATGGGCAAGTTTTTCCCTAAGATTTGACATGCAAAACCCTGGAGTTCTCGAGTTGAAACAGGGGGACGAAGCCGACTTCGAGCAATGCGGGCTTAAGTTTACGTAGTTAAAGGCCTGTGGATGATTATGTGGCCTCAGACATGGCCAAGGTGAGAAAGTTTAAGGATGGTTTGAAGTTGTCCATCCGGGGCAAGATTGTGGGACTTCTCCTATAAGACATGGATTCTATGGTCGTGACAATGGCCATGAGAGAGATAGACGAGCCCTGAGCATTCGAGATACGGTGCTGGTGTGATAAGCGGAAGGAGGGTCACTTTCTTCGAAGCCTGGAAAGAAGCAGCGACTGCTCCACGAGGGTTTTCGTGACAAGATCGCTGGATTTCAGGCCAAAGCCGACGTGGCTCTTAACTGGGGCCAAGACCGATGACATGTTATCATTGCCATCAGCCTGGACATATGAGACGGGATTGCCCACAAAGGCAAGGATCCTAGGGTCATGGGACACCTCGCCCTGAGTCATCGGTGGGACACACTCAGACACAATATGTTCCTTCTTACCTAAGATGGGGGCCATGTGGAACAGATATCAGTCCCAGGTGCAAACACCCACCTGCTGTTTCGCTAGACAGCCGTAGAAGCCGTAGATCATGGGTCGAGGTCGTAGGGCGTGGACCACAAAATGGGACCCTGGGACCCAAGGGCGTGTTTAATCGTTACACCACAGACGATTTCCATAGATCCATCTTGCTTATACAACAGATGTTCCTACTCTCGAGCCTACGGGCAAGAGATTGCTTGATTCGGTGCATCTCATCTATTGGTTGCATCTTGTGTGAATGTTCTAGCGAAAGGCTGAACTCTGGAAAGCCGCCGATGTAGAGTTCTCCCCAGGAATTAGTGGTAGAGGGATTGGATCGATATGTCGATTGCGAGTTAGAGACTTCGACTTACCTGCGGGATCTTCTGGTTATGGACATATCGGACTTTGATGTCATTCTTGGCATGGATTGGTTAACGGCACATCGGGTCGTCATTGATTTCAGATCGTAGGAGGGCTACGCCCACACAATGTGACGTATTCAGATACATTTTGTGGGGATAAGAATGATGCTTTACCTCGTGCCATACGAATTTAGACGGCACTTAGACAAATCTGACAGTCGTCAGTAAGCCTTACTCGAGGACGAGGCAGATTGTAGCTGAATCTACCTAGGGTGGTATGAATGAGGATGTTTTTCCAGACGAGTTACTAGGATTACCTCCCCAGAGGGATGTAGACTTTGTCATTGAATTACATTCCCAGACGCCGCCCATTTCTATGACTCGCATAGGATTTACGCCATTGAGTTACAAGAACTCAAGGTCCGGGATAAGGTGGATTATTGTACAAGGGTTTCATTAGGACCGAGCACTTCACCTTTGGGGCGTCTCGCCTGCTTTGCTAAGAAAAGGATAAGACCCTTCGACCGGTGCATCGACCATCGATAGTCAACGTGGTGACGATCAAGAATCTGTGATCCTTTATCGAGGATCGATGATTTGTTTGATCATTGAGAGGCGCTGGTGTACTCTAAGATAGACTTCCCAATCGAGTACCATCAGTTGAGTTAGGAGACAAATGATCCCTAAGACAACATTCGTAACGTACGGGCATTTCGGAAGCCATAATGATGCCCTTCTGACAACAAATGCACCAAAGAACATCTATGGATCTCATGCATAGGGTCTTCCACCCTACTTAGACGGCTTGTAGTAGTTTTCGTGGGACGATATCTTGATCTAATTCCGGCACGCAGGAGGATCACAAGATTTCATTCAGGCCGCTCTCCGCACTTCGAGAGACCATCATTGTATGCCAAATTCAGTGGTTCTTTCGCTTACTGAGGTGAGACTTTGGGAGATCGGTCGCCAGTGTGCAGAGACCCGAGAAGGTTGGAGGTCAGCAGTGAGTTAGGAGAGGCCTAAGTCGGTTTTTGAGATAATGTGTAGTTTCTCGGGATCAATGGATATTGCTGCGAGGTTCATCGAGATTTCTCCCGGCTAGCAGCACCTATAACTAAGTTGACCCGGAAGGAGGTCAAGTTTGAGTGGAATGACTCATGTGAAAGGGCATTCCAGGAATTGAAACGGAGGCTTACTTCAGCTCCTATTCTGGTAGTCTCGGAAAGGGGATAGGAGTACTCAGTGTACTGTGATGCTTCGAAGGACAATCTGGGATGTGTTTTGATGCAGTCCAAGAGGGTAGTGGCTTATGGTTCTCGACATTTGAAGAATCACGAGCAGAATTACCCTACACATGACATGGAGTTGGCGGCCATCTTCTTTGCCTTGAAGATTTGGCGCCACTATCTAAATGGGGAACAGTTCGAGGTATTTTCAGATCACAAAAGTCTGAAGTATATCTTTACACAACGGGACCTCAACATAAGGCAACGTAGATGGATGGAATATCTAGAGGATTATGACTTCACTTTGTATTACCATCCTGGTAAGGCAGATGATTGAGACTGTGGGGATGGGCTCAAAGTTACGCATAATGATCAGCTCGTGGTGTTATGCTGGAAGTTTAAGATACGCCCTTCCCTGCATCGAAGGTGGTGATTGGAAGTCTTAGGGACGTGACACGAGGTAGTGTCCATAAGGACTCCGGTACGGCCGTATGGGTGATGAAGGTCACTATCCACACCGATGGTGGCGCCTCTAAGACAAGGACTCCGTCAGGTTCCCTTAAGGATAGTCGAGAGAGGAGATCCTCGGGGAGTTCCATCGCTTCCTCGCTTACAGACTAAAGGCGAAGATGTATCGAGATCTTCGTCACGTATTATTGGATGGATGAAGAGACATCGTTAGATTTTGTTCACGGTGTCTCACATGTCGTAAGAGGGTAAAGGCCAGCACCGTAGGCTTCCATCGGCTACCTGTACCATCGGAGGTAGCTTAGTGGAAGTGGAAGCACGCCACGATGGACTTTAGACTAATTTACCACCTAACATCACAGACATGATGCGGTGGGTCAGGATCGGCTCATTGTCGCATTTCCTAGTCGTGCGAATGACCTTACACCGGAGGAATTTTCGCAGTCAGAGCATGAGAGATTGTTAGGTTACATGTGGAGTACTAGTATCCATCGAATCGACAGAGATCCTGTGCTCACGACACACTTTGGAGTTTCCAGATACATGGGGACACTGATGATGAGCACCGCTTTTCATCCACGTACAGATGGTCGCGAAGAGGATTATACAAATGTAGGGAGGGACATGCCACAGCATAAAAACACTGATTTACAGAGTCAAGAGCATTTTCCTAGAACAGAACATGATCAAAAAGCATACATGAGGTCCCATGAGGCCTTATAGGAGGCCATGTCGATCTCTCCGATTTGTCGGGACAAGAGGTGGGAGAGAGCTCCACCACTGGTCCTGACTTGATTCGAGACACCACCGAGAAAGCGGGTCTAATATTAAACGCCTCACGGCTCGTGAGCCGGCAGAAGAGTTACGCGATAAGATACGTATGACCCCAGAGCCTGGAGGCGGTGATCATGTCTTCTTAAAATGTGATGCCTAAGAGAGGAGGTCGATTTGACAAGCGGGGAAACTATCGCGAGGTTTATCAAGCCCTTCGAGGTACTCGAGAGGCGGCATTTGCATATCGGGACAGCACACTACGTAGTTTATCGTGTCCATGAGGTATTCCATGTTCCGCATAAGCCAAGTACACTTATCCAAACATGTAGTGGATCATGAAGGTTATTGATGCGTATGGACCTTCGAAGGGACTCGTGCGTATTATGGATAGCCGAGAGCAGGTTTCGCGATATAAGACTGTGAGGGTAGCGAAAGTGTTGCGGGCAAACATTGCAGGGAGTGCGGAGGAGGCAAATATGGAACGTGAGGACACAATGCGTACCAGATATCCTTTCCTCTTTGAGGATGGAGGTACGTGGTTTAGTCATTTGGCATTTAAATGACTGTTACATATGCATGTGATTGTATGTATATGTGTGTGTGAATTTCGGGACGAAACTCTTTTAAGGGGGGAAGGATGTGAGACCCCGGATAAAGTAAAATGATAGACACGAGTTGCAAACCTGGGAATTTCTCTTGATCTCGAATGACGACGCGGGTCATACGGTTGAGTTCGTCTCACGAAATCTAGGTATATAGTTGAATTTCGTCGAATTCCGAGAAGGTCGGAATTGCACATATTTCGAGACTAACGGACGAATGAGAGGGTGACACATGGCATGAAGATGCATGCCATGTGGCACCTGAGGAGAGGACACTTGGCACTTGGGTGGAAGCCAAGTGTCACACTTCTATCTTGCATGAGAGGATAGTGGTGGGAAAGTGGGCATGAATGACATGTGGAATGCTATGTGTCATGAGGAGAGAAGGAAGAGGTGTTCTACACCTAGGTAAGTATTCTCCACCTAAAGCAAATTGTTCGGGAGGAAGAGGAGAGAAAAAGGGAAAAAGAAAGAGGAGAAGAAAAGAGAAAAAGAAAAAGAAAGAAAGAAGAAAGATAACGGAAAGGAAAGAGAACCGGCAGTTCTCTAATTAACAAATGAGGAGTTGGCAAGAAGGAACTGATTCGCACTTCGAGAGGTAGGGGTTCTCTCCTACTCTAGTTAGTCTTTGTTTAAGAGCCATGAAATGGCCATGAGGGTTAGCCCGAGTAGTGGGTTGGTTTAAATAATAATTTTGATAGAAATTGTTGTTAGTCGGGACCGGCTTCGGGTCTCAGTTTTCTTAACTCCATAGCTCGGAACCGACATCGTCAGATCAGAAGCTCGATCCGAGCAGATGATCTTGGTTGTGTAATCGCGGCATGTCAAGTTTCGAAGCCTGAGATTGAAATCCAATTTTTTGTGTGTTATTGATTGTTTGAATAACATGCAAATCGTGGTGGGAGAAAATGAGGGTTAATATAGCGCATGATTGTTATATATATTAACATGATGCTTGTGAAGTATGTATTATGAGTGTTTCATGTAGTTTCTATCATGCATGTACCATGAGATATTATGCGCTGACATTATCATTGCATGTGCACGGTCATCGCAAGGAATCGGTGCGAGTGCATGAATAAATGGGTATTCGAGGGTCAGGCTCCAACAAATTACTTCCGAGGTTTGTCCAATGAACTCTATCTGAGGGTCAGTCTAACAGGTTCCCTGGAGAAGGTTCATGGGTTCGACAATTCTCGTGAGGTCGGGTCTCAGTTGGTTTACTATTCGGAGGTTTGTCCAAGTGGGTAAAATATTCGTAGGTTGTCCGACACGAGGATTGCTCATGTAGTTTCAAAACAAAAAGCTTTGCTTTCAAAACTACTTATAGATGGAAAATTGCATGTAATGAGAGTCAAGTGGGAGGATTGGGTATGACATAGACATTCATATGTAGACATTTATTATTTTAT
Source organism: Tetrastigma voinierianum (assembly GCA_016808115.1). Taxonomy (NCBI): domain Eukaryota; kingdom Viridiplantae; phylum Streptophyta; class Magnoliopsida; order Vitales; family Vitaceae; genus Tetrastigma; species Tetrastigma voinierianum. Next base: position 175,306 of record JAEQBH010003610.1, read on the forward strand.
ATGAATGTGTGTGTGAATGATTTTATGGATTATGCCATTGCATGTGCACTTAGGCGGGAGTAGCCTCAGAGGAGATTTTCTCTTACCTGGGCACAGCCTCACCCCGTCAGGGAAAAATATTGTGCACCGGAGGTACACCAAGAGAAGGCACTTCATGAGGTCTTAGTTGAGAGGAAGATCTAAGATGGCTTATTGTGCTCCTCTTGTAAAAGTTCAGTAGAAAACCCGCTTTTTTGTTTTAAATCGAATCGTTGTCAAAATTTTGTACTTGTGATGTAAATAAATTGTAATTAAACTCAGATTATATGTTTACTACACTGTAGGCTGTGTCTCTGCTTCCAGAGAGGATGTTTGGTTGCGTATGAACCATAGGAAGTCGCTCTATTTCGATCCTATGTATTATCCGAACTTTAAGACTGATTTTTGGTTGGGAAGTAAAGGGAATTTGGCCCTATTGCCTTCTGGTATATTGTAGCCCTATCAGTGATCTTGATGTAGGCTTTTGAATCACCCAAATCGGGTCTCACAAATCTCTAAGATATGGACTTTTAGCCTGAAAGGTCCGAGAGGGTAAGTCGCGCGGCCGAGCTCTTCCCGTCGAAATGACTTTTCCGGGTCAGCTACTCCTCGGGGTGAAATGACCTCTTCTGGCCAGAGCTTCATGGGATGAGCTATGTGTGGCCGAGCTTAGCAGGGATGAGCTGTGGTGACTTAGCTCAGCAGATGAGTTTGCAGCCAATCTCACAGATGAGTCAGGAGGTCGAGCTGACCTCTTTTGGCTGGGCTCTTCTAGCCGAGCTCGGCTATGCCAACTTTGGACGACCATAACTTTCTCGTCTGAAGTCCGTTTTGTGTGTTCGTAGACTCTATGGAATGCCCTTTGCATCTAGAATCCATCCATATGTGGCTCAATACAGTCTGAGCTCATATTGAGTTCACAAGTGATGAAAGACAGTAGGTATCTGTCGGTTCTGCATGTCAGTCGCTGCTCATGTGAAGCGCCAAATTTGAATGACCATAACTTCCTCGTTCCAAGTCCGTTTTAGGTGTTCTCCTAGACTCTGTGTGGTTTCTTGAGTCTAGAATCTGACCACATGCCTGTGGATGGCATTTGGTGCTCAAATATAGCCGAGCTGACCTCTTCTGGCCGAGTTGACCTCCTTTGGCCGAGCCGACCTCGTTTAGGGAATGAGCTCGGCAAATGGGCCAACTGGATCGACCATAACTTCCTGCTCAAGTCCGTTTTGTGCTCTGGACTCTGGAAAGCCATTCGAGTCTAGAATTCTAACCATATGCATGTGGGATGGCATTTTGTTCACATAGTTTCTGAAAAGTTGATCACGTACCAAGTGCACCAATTACTGAGTCTTGAATGAGAGGTACTGTTATGTGTCATTGTTTGATAGTTGAGTGACATGTGAGTATGCGTGTATGAGGCTATTATATAGCTTGTTGTAGGTTACCTGTGGAAAAAAAAAAAGACCCCCAGGATTTGGGGTGTCACATTATTTATATGGCGTCAGTTTATTAATATCGTATATTTCTATTCAATTTACATAAATACCGAGCAACAAAATTCAAGCATACAATTAAAGCTGAATAGCCATAAGAAACATGATTTCAACAAAGCCAATAATCATTGGGACACGCTTAAAAGTAGAATCATTTCATGGTAATCATTATACAATTACAACATCATTAATTTGTTGATTCTACGTACCATGATTAAATAACACCTATGATATTTTTCCCGGGTTTTTCATTGTCAATAAAACTATCCAATAGGTTCATCATCAACCTGGATAGCTTAGAAGGACAAGCTCTACGCACATGGTAAACTATACATGCACTTATCCTTTCTAACCTACTTTCATAAATCCAATATATCTACTTAATAAGCTACCTCTTGCACAAGGTTTGCAAATTTCATTCTTAAGTTTGGATGGCACAAGATTCAGAAAATAGGAAAAACTTCTCATTTCCATTGAGGTGTTTGCAAACAGTAGAAATTGAAACTAAAAATTGAATACTTTTGCCACTTTTCAAGATCTACCCAACTTTCTAGGTGATCATCCAGAAAATTTTCATTTCTTATCAACAAAATATTCAATCAACACCAGAAAAGCATTAAGAAAATATTTTCCTAACCATCATTTTTATGAACCAAACCAAAAAATTTCCATCTTTTATTAACCAAAATAATGCAAAACATGAAATAATACAAATCATTTTTATGATTACTCTCCTCTTTCTTGGCAACTAAACAAAAAACAAAAATAAAAATCTTCATTTCCTCATCATGACATCATCCAAATAGGAGTAGATCATGAAATTGAATAAAGAAATAAATTATCAGTTATTTTTCCTTTACTTCTGAGCAATTGAATAGAGAATACTCACAATCTCATCATTTTCTCTTTGTTTCCCTTTTCTCAGTAACCAAACAAAACATCCCACATACTCAATTAACTAATTATAAATAAAATATGAAAAGAAATATAGACGGATATTTTTTTATTTGTTATCTAAACTGCATCCTGGTAGCTACTTGTATATTTTTATTTCCACCCTTAAGAGGATACATGAGAATAACTAAGGGACGTGGAGAGATGAAAATCATGGGTTGAACAGAAATATGAATGAAGGCCACAAATATACCAAATATTTGAATAACCCACCAATGAGTTAAAGTCCCATTTCACCATTTAATTAAGCCCTAATGGCTACAACGTGATGCCTTGGTTTTCTCTATAGTCTATATCAACAATTTGCTTTTCCTGTAGCCAATTCTCACCAACCAAACAGAGCAACAAGCGTAAAACAACCAATACAACCCACACTTGCCACCTGTTTTTCCGCAGACGAGTAGTTCCTCAATGCCGACACCGCTGGCCTCATCCTTCCCAATGACTGGCCCAAAACCTGATACAAACAGTCATTAATCCACCACAACCACACTCTCTAACCAATAATTCACAGAAAATCCACTCCGCAAACCAAACCATCAACATTTAACGTTTACCAACTCTACCGAAACAGCAACTCACCTTCCGACTCACAATCCCCAACATCTTCGCTTCCTTCGATCGAACCCGCGCTAACCAAACAAAAAAACACACAAAACTCAGAAAAAATCAATTCATCGGACAGATATCGAGCCAACACTGGTAGACGATGACAACTGATGACGCACGTGAACAAAGAACAACAGAGAGCGCTGAACGATCGACTGATCTGAATGAACTGACGAAGATAGAGATCAGGGAAGAGACGCACCTGAGCTCCGCCGGAGAGTTCGGGCAGTTAGGTATACGGCGAACAGAGAGTGTTGGTGATCAAAACGACACCGTTTTGGGGGGTGGCTGGATCCTCCTTTTCAATATGTTCTCTGCGTCGTCCTTTTGGGCAGTTTTAACATTATTCTGAGTCTGCGCTATGAGAATTCCACTATGTACAGCGCTATGGAATATAGATGATGGTTCAGGTGCGCCTGCGTCTACCGTAATCCGGTGAGGAGGCGTTTTCAGCCGTTGATGTCAAATCTAGTCAATGAATTTAGGAGATTGAAGAAAAAAGGTGATGTTACTTGTTAGCTGTCGAAAAGGAAATAAATATGAGAAAATATATTTCCTTTTTTTTTTTTTAAGTTAATCAATTTAAAATACAACGTAGTAAAAATCAAAGCTTATGCACGAGAAAAAAAATTTATATATATATATTAAAGAAAAATGATATTATTTATTTAAATTTGTAATAAATCGATAGACCTAATATACAAATAGCTAAAAATCATATAAAATGAAACAATACTTAAGCTTAATTATATAATATATCTACAAAATAAATGACCAAAATATCTATAACTCCATTTTTCTTTGTAATAAATCGATAGATCTAATATATAAATAGTTAAAAATCAAATAAGATGAAACAATACTTAAGTTAATTATATAATAGATTTGATAAAATATTGACTAAAGTCATATAATGTCACTTTGAGCGGATTCATATATCATATAAAAGATATTTTTAAATCTTACCATACTTAAACTCAAGCTAAAATGGATCATAATTAAAGACGATAAACCTCTATCACATAATATTGTTACATTCATATGGCTCGAACTTGAAACCCCTGTTTAAATTAAAAAAAAACTTCAACCATCTTATATTTTAGATAATAAGATTGTGTTACATTTTTTAATGTATTTTTAAAGCCATTTGGTTGTGTTATTCTAAAAATAGTATTAAAATTATGAACTTTCAACATTTTTACATTTAAATCCCTAATAAATCCCAATATTTTACAAAAGTATCAACAATTCCAGGGCCAGAGTTGCGGCTCAAGTCTAGTCGCAGCCTTATATAAGAATCCTACGCCGCAACTCAAGTCTACTCACAACTATGTATCATTTTTAACAGACTCAATCTTTATCAAGCAACCATGTAGCCACTTTAACATCAATCCTATATACAACTATAAAGTCACTTTTAGTTGAAATCAATCATATCCCGCAACCATGTAATCACTTTAAATGAGACCAATCCTAAATGCAACCATGTAATCACTTTTGGCTGAGCACGCAACTCTATCCAAGCAACTATGAGTCACTTTAGTCAGATTCAATCCTAAACGCAACTATGTAATCACTCTTTTAACAGACATTAATCCTATCTCGCAACTATAGCCACTAGAATGCAAATTAATAAATATGAAACTAAAAATATGCTTTAGTTGCAAATTTTTCAATCTCAACTAAAGAATGCCCCTATAAGTCAATTTTCAGAGCTGCACTTTTCCACAAGGATAAACACATGATGTCCTCATTATCATCTCCTTCCCACATTGACTTTATTATTATAGTTTATATTTACTTTATCATTGTTTTAATTTTTAGTATTTAACTATCCAAATGAATAACTGAGACTAAGCTTTTATGCAAATGGACACTCAAAAACAGATTAATAGTTTACTAAGAACATGTTTGTTGCACCTTCTCTCATCTATAGTCATGCATGGTTCCAAAATTTTCCTCTTTACAACTACAAAGTCATGTAATTGGCACCTGTTGAACTGAACAAGGACATGACAATTACATCTTTCAGGATTGACATTAATTCTGCTAGGCTACATCATGCTTTACAGTAAAAAAAACCTTGCTTTTTCTTATGCATTTTCATATTAACTTCTTGTAATCAGTGTAAGAACAACACAACTTCGATTCGTTCTTCGAGAAACAACGCAGCTTCGTTTCTGAATCACAAAGCCGATCACTAGCCGCACACGCGTCCGGCCTCCAAGGTATCCACACGAACAACTCTTGGGATCCTCACAGGAAATTTAACTCGAAGCTTAATATGCTAGTTCCTTGAATCATCTCATGATCCTAACTTCAAGTTTTACTTAATTCATTTATAGATCGATTTACAGCTATAAATAACTTCTTATAAATAGGATCATTTAATTTCCATAAATAGGGAGAATTAATTCATAATTAATTATCATAAATATGAGAAATTAATTCGATATAATCGACTTACAGCTTATAAATGCAGTAATCTACTCATATTCACTTCCATAAATATTAGAAATTAATTCATAATCGCATTTTAATATTTATGATAAATTAATTCATAATTAATTATCATAAATATTATAATTATCAAATAATTAATTTTGTTTTAACCCAGCACTATTCTTTTGCGCTGCGGACCCTTTAAAGTTCCTAATCAACCGGCACAAATATAAATTGTAATTCTAGACTTATATTGGCTTTAATACACATAAAACCAACAAACTCCCACTTTGACTAAAGTCAATTTAGTCGTGAGGAATTCTAAGATTAGATAAATTAAACAACTTTAATTTATCATTAATTCAACAATTAATCAATTCATATTTATAGGTCAAGATTGGTCTCTAGCCGTACATCATGGACCACCCAAATGTTAGAAAAGTCAAGGATCGACAATTGCATATTTAGGAACTAGATTCGTGATAATTATTATCCTTTCACCATCCCATATCTCTTATTAGTACACGAGTAAGGTGTAAGTGTCAACTCTGACTGTACTAATATTACCATTTTTGTTTCCGAAAATCAACTCCTTAAATAAATTTAGAACTTTTCTAAATCTACATATTTGTTTGCAAACATTATGAGTTGACATTTCAACAAGTGGTTACATTTGAGAGCATACTCCCACTATTGTGAGCGATGAATAATCTCATATCATCATAACCATCAATTCATGTTTTTCATTATACCCAACTTTTCATTATTCATACATATAAATAAGAACAAGTAATGAACTAATCGAGTCAAAACATAATTTCCAACACGAAAAGATACTCTTATGATCTCGTCCAAGGATCAATTATACTACTATCATATAGAGATTATTCCATTGGCACCTCAAATAGTAACCTTTATGAAAATATCTCTGTAATACTTAGTAAATATGTTCTCCAACACATTACTCACATATCATCATATGTGTTAATCTATTCGCATTAACAATGTCCTTTTATTGTTAATACTACGATTAGAGAATATTTAAGAATAATAAATATATTATTCTTAGGACTTTATCATCAAATATACATTATATAAATGATAAATCACATATTATTATTCCATAAATCAAAACACAATGAGTTAAATAAGTATATAAGCCATCCATATGACTACATCCAATTATAAGCTTATTCTTCAAACCATATGAAAATACACGACTATCATAATTTTTCGAGACAAAGGTTTAGTCAATGGATCAGCTATATTCTCCCAGAATCATCTTTATCGGGACAAAGCTAGCATCGCAAATCCATGTACTTCGTAGCTCGCCTCCCATAAATCAAAATAAATCCTTAGTTCTTCTCAAGTACTTAAGAATATTTTTGACTGCTTTCGGCTTTCCAGTGACTCTCACCAGGATTAGCCTGAAATTTGCTTGTAACACTTAGAGCATAGGAGACATCTGGCTCAGACACATCATATCATACAGCTAATCGAATCTCTACAAATGGGGCTATTAAGGGACATTTTGCATGTTATGTACTGACATCTGTCTGGGCACATGTCCTTAGAAAGGTAGATCCCGCGTGACACGGGAAGATAACCTTCATTGGATCCATGCTAAACTCTTTAGCATTTATCAATATACGCTCGATCAGGATGCATCTAGTACTTATTCACCTTATCACGATAGATCTTAACCCCCAAAATATAAGCCGCTTTCTCTTAAATTCTTTTCATTGAGAAGTTTTTCGATAACCACTTTAACTGACAGAAGAGAAAATACTTCCTATTAATAATATGTCATCCACATATAAAATGAGAAACCACAATACTCCCACCGATCTTTTTGTATACACAAGGCTCATCTTCGTTATGGAAACCAAACATTTTGATTATTTCATCAAACAAATATTCCAACTTCTCGATGCTTGCTTTAGCCCATAAATGGATTCTCCTGTGAGATTACATACTTTTATTAGGGTCTTTCGAGACAAACCCTCGTAGTATCATATACACCCTTTCTGTAAATGTCCTAAGAAAGCAAATTTTAACATCGACGGCGATTTCATAGTCATAGTATGCGCCTATAGCAAGTATTATCCTAATGGATTTCAACATCGCCACTCGGGTGAAAAGGTTTCATCATAGTCAATACCATATTTCTCGTGGAACAACCTTTCTAACCAAATGTGTTTATAGGTAGACACTTTACCATCCATGTCTAAGCTTTTTGAAGACCCATTTGCATCCTATAGGTTTTGTCCCTATAGGTGGATCAACTAAGGTCCAAACCTCATTTTTGTACATGGAATCCATTTCGGAGTGCATTGCTTGAAGCCATTTTTCAGAGTCCTTATCTAATAAGACTTCATTATAGGTAGTAGGTTCATCATTATTAATGATAAACACGTCATCATACCTCCGAGGAGGACTTAATGCATCCTACTAGGACCTACGATCACCTTGTGTATCTTGAGTTGTTAACTCAATTCATCATCATGAGGTATCAACTCTTGCTCCACTCCTCCTTTCTTCTCGCTTGTGGTTCACGAACTTCACGCCCTATTTGACTTCCCACTAGCCATTTCTAGAATAAATTCTTCTAGAAATGTAGCATGTCTTGAAACAAACACTTTTTGTTCATTGGGATTATAAAAATAGTATCCAAAACTCTTTTTTGGATACCCCACAAAGTAGCATTTATCCGATTTCGAATCAAGCTTGTCTGACTCTACTTTTTTTTACAAAAGCTCTACTTTTTTTTACAAAAGCAGGACATCCCCAAACCTTTAAATGTTTAAGATTTGGTTTCCTCTTATACCATATCTCATATGGAGTAGAATCTACAGCTTTAGAAGGAGCATGGTTTAATAGATATGAGGCGTATTTAGGCATATCCCCAAAAATGATTTAGAAGATTTGCATGGCTCATCATAGAACGAACCATATCTATTAGAGTTCCTGCTTCTTCTTTCTCGATACTCCATTTAATTGTGGCGTATAAGGTGGAGTCCATTGTGAAAGAATTCCATTTTCTTTCAAATAATCTTGAAATTCTTGGCTCAAGTATTCACCACCTCGATTTGATCGAAGGACTTTAATACTTTGTCCAAGTTGGTTTTCAACTTCACTTTTATATTCCTTGAACTTTTCAAAGACCTCCTGATTTATACTCATAAGTATACATGACCATATCTTGAATGGTCATCAATGAACGTGAGGAAGTATGAAAAACTACTGCTTGGAGTCGACATAGGTCCACATACACGCATGTATGAGACTTAATAACTCAAGATCTTTCACCCTTCCAAGAAGGGCGTTTGGTCATCTTACCTTAATAAACAAGATTCGTGATGTATCAAATGATTCATAATCAAATGATCCCAAATAGCCGTTTTTTTTATAATTTGTTTATGCTTTCATTTATATGACCAAGTCTACAATGCCACGTATAAGAATTTCTAAGATCATCTATTTCGTTGTTTTCAGGTTTATATCAAAACAAAGATTTTCTAGGATCAAGTATATATAAACCATTAGTTAAAATGACCAGCACCATAAAAACATCAGCACGATATAAAGAACAACTTTATTCTTTTGTAATAATCGTAAAACCGCCTAAATCCAAAAACAAGAAATAGATATTATATTTTTCGCACGTCGGGAACAAAATAACAATCTTTAGATCTAGAATTAACTAATCGGGTAAAGAAAGAAAGGTATATTCCACGGCTAATGCAACAACTCGTGCTCCATTTCCCACACGTAGGTCCACTTCCCCTTTAGCCAATTTTCTATTTTTCTTAGACCCTACATATTTATACAAATATGAGATCCAACCGTATCTAATACCAAGAGAGTCGATGAAGTAGAAAGATTTATTTCAATCATAAACATACCAAGTGTAAGCTTCATTAGCTTCTTCGCTTCAAGCTCTAGATAAGCCTTGCACCTCTTCCAATGTCCATCCCACAAAGGAAGTACCCTTTGGTTTCTTTTTCTTGATTTTGTCTCGTTGGTTTAAAGGCCTTCTAATGGTCTTTTAGGACCTGACTTGAATTTTTCTTTTCCTTAGAATAAAGGTCTCTACCACGCACATAGCCCTTTTCCTTCCCGATTGAGTCTTTGTTGTCTTAAGCATATTAGCAACTCCGTAGTATAGAGGTCTCAACTTGGGTCGACAAATTCATCACAAAGTTTGAAAACTCGAGGTAGGGATTAAAATCAAATCAACGCTTTAATCGATGATGCAACATAAATCCCAATTTCTAATTTTTCAATGAATCCAATCATCTTCAAAGACATGGGTTGCAACCGAAGATCCAACTTCCATCTTGCGTGCTGAAAGAGCCTGAGAGATATCATATCTTTCATTCCTAGCTCTTTATCATACAATGCCTTAAGTGATTAAGCATTGTAAAGCATTCATCCTCATGTTGCTTTTTCAAATCGTAGACTCATGGATGCCAACATCAGATACAGACACTTTCAAATCATCCAAATGTTTCTCGATGTCGCATCCTTGACTCACATCATCATCCGGAGTGTGTTCCAAGGAATTGGGTTTTCAAGAACATATAACAACTTCTTTGTCTAAGAATAATTCTTAGATTTCGATCCACCCATAAAATTGGAGCCAAGAGCTTATCACAAAACGTAATATTACGCAGATTCATGTTAGTGTTCATTTTCACAACGTAAAAGTAAAGATAGAGTAAGTATTTATAATATACAAAGTCAAAATAAAATTAGATATGACATAATATTTTGATTTTCTCCCACTAATTCATTCAAATCAATTTCCTTAAATTGATTTAACATTTTTATAAAATTCTTAGTGGGCTAGGATCTTATTTTACTATTTTACCTTGAGTTAACTCAACAAATTAAAATAATCTCAATAAGTAAACAAATACCTGCTAATTATGTCCCTTTTTGTAATTCCTAGATAATTAGGTTATCAACTTTTGATACACATATCACATATGTCTCCTATCTTCGTCTTCAAAAACACTTGACCTTGAGTTAGCTCAACAAGTCATGTATTTTTGGTAAATCAAAACCATTATTCCGAGATCTAATTCATAGTAAAATTAAATTTTAGTAGAACAATCTTGGAGTTAACTCTAACAAATTATTCTTAATAAAATTTATTTAAACTATAATAATGAAGACAACAAATGATTTAATATTATATATTATTCAAATAATCACATTAAAAGAATAATATTTTATTCAAATAATCACATTAAAAGAATAATAAAAAATAAATTTAAATTTTAAATCATATCACATATGATGCATGCAATATCTACGTATGTACGTATCAACCCGGGCCTGACACCACTCAGAAGGAATCAAACATTCTACACGTAACTAAATGTAATTTAAAATAAATCTGTACATACATACCGCTCTTCGAGAAACAACACAGCTTCGATTCGTTCTTCGAGAAACAACGCAGCTTCGTTTCTGAATCGCAAAGTCGATCACTAGCCGCACACTCGTCCGGCCTCCAAGGTATCCACACGAACAACTCGGGGATCCTCACAGAATTTTAACTAAGCTTAATATGCTAGTTCCTCGAATCATCTCATGATCCTAATCTCAAGTTTTAATGACCATTTATAGATCGATTTTTATTAGCTATAAATAATCCTCATAAATGTGTGATCATTTACTTCATAAATAGGAGAATTAATTCATAATTAATTATCATAAATATGAGAAATTAATTGATATAACTGACAGACAGTTATAAATGGAGAATTAATTCATAATTAATTTCCATAAATATTAGAAATTAATTCATAACTGATTTTAATATTTATTTCTAATATTTATGATAAATTAATTCATAATTAATTATCATAAATATTATAATTATCAAATAATTAATTTTGTTTTAACCCAAGAATTATTCTTTTTGTGTGTGACCCTTTAGGTTCCTAATCAACTGGCAATAAATATAAATTGTAATTCTTAGACTTATATTGGCTTTAATACACATAAAACCAACAATCAGTCCAACCTTCTCATGAGAAAACTTGAAGATAAATTAGCAATTAGGAGAACGAGATGTCAAGTTCAATGGTTCATGTGGCAACAAAATGTGGGAACCTAAGATGCAAATTTGCTTGTACTAGCTACTAGAATCTTATGATTACCTTTTGAGCTTCTTGGGTAAACATTTTAAGCAAAATGATCCAAATCCTGAACTCAATTTTTTTTTTTGTTTTTTGCAATTTAATTTCTTAAATTCTATTGCTTTATTATACATCCAGTATCAAAATTTTGGTTAAATGAACTAAAAAAGAAAATGTTAGTATGGATGAGGAGAATAGGGTAGTTTATACATTAAAGGGCAAAAAGACCTTGCAAAAGCTACATTTGGATCCTTAGGGAAACTAAGACAAGTTGAATAGTCCCCTTGTCTATTTCATAGCATTTGCAACCAGACTTTACATTTCTTATTCCATATGGAATTTAAGCCATTCATTATGTTTAACAAAACAAGTTTTCCTATGAGATATAGGTGCAATGAGAAGGCAAAAACTCTTCTACAGGAAATAATTGGCAACAAAACACAAGTAGCCTCTTCATCAAGCACAACAGCTAGCAACATCTGATCCAATCATCATAGAAATCAGTCAAATAGCAACTTCAAGTCATGAAGTCATTGCTATGCCATGGTAAATTAGCTAAAAACTTATAATGATTTAACATATTAGCAATTGAATACTTGTTAACATTATTACCATTACTAATTATAAACTACCAACACAGGTGCCATGTTGAGGTAAACCTCTCTGACAGATCCAAATCTTTGAGTACCGCAGCCCTATTTGGAACAAACGTACAAAGATTTCTATCATGTTCCACAAAAGAAGTCATGGATCACACTTCTGAGGTCATGTATATCTACAATTCCGTCATCCTTTAATTTTATTTTCCATTCTCTTCAACACTTGTTAGGCATTGCCCTTCATGTTCTTCTTTGTCCATAAGTTATTGATTTTTTGTTTTCTTCAATTTTTTTTGTATTATGCTCTTTTTGGTAAGTAAAAATATGCACGAAAAGAGAAAACAATGTAACAATTTTATGATAAATTTTCATTCATTTTCCTATTTTAATGCTTCAGCTCTCTTTTCTTTTCATCTGGTTCTCTTTTCCTCAAGATTCTAAAATACTACTGCCTTTCTGGTTCTTCCCTGTTGGTAGGCTCTGATTTTCATCTTTGTTTGTTTTCAGTCCTTTTGTTTTATATAGATGCATAATATAATGCCACATGAAAGTCAACATATTTATCTTTGAATCATTTAGTCTCACAATTTGTTGTTTGCAAATTTAAAAAAAAAAAAAGGGCAATATTTCTCAAGTATGGCTAATGCAATTAGTTTCTTAATATTTTCTATCTTTGCAAAATTACATGTGAAATTTTTTTCCTTCTTTTTGTTGGAAACCAAATTAAAGTTTATATGAATTTCTTATATTTAAAAAAATAGCAAAAACAAATCTCTGTTCCCTTTAACTAATGTTTTTTCACCTCACTCATGAGGCTCATTATGTGAGCTTTGTATTATGTCATCATTATCCGTTAAAGGTCAACTGTCTCATACTCTTGTTTCTCACAACAAGGACATGTTCACAATATAAGAGATATCGCCAGAATATCAAACGATCATATGTTCCTTGTCACCTCAAAGATCAAGACTAGAAGTTCACTTCACGAAAACATATTTGAGAGATTGGATAGATATTTCACTTCCAAATATGGCCCCACTTGTGATCACAAGAGAATTAGGATATTTGCACAGATCTTAATTTATTTATGTTTATATTTTATATTTCACATTTTATGAAGAAGAAGTAACCTCTGCTTTTGTTTTCTTTCATTTGGCATTGCTTATGTATGATTTTGAAATTCCCTATTATTATGATACTAAACTTAGATTTTCATGTTGGAATTATCTTGGATAAGAGTGTTATAATTTTTCCTCTTTTGGATTCATTTTATTTGAAGATCACAAGAGCCTAATTCATGCATTACATTTAATTATTTTATATGAGTACAAGAAACCCCAAAGCTTGCAGATGATGCACTTTATGATTTATAGTTTCTCATTCTATGTTATATATATATATATATATATATATATATATATATGTTACCTCTTGGAATCTTAGCTTAGTTTATAATGATATACATAGTATAAAATTTGAAGTGTAATTTTCTTTATCCTAACACTTTAGTTAATGTTAAATTAATCTGAGTAGGGAAGCAGTGTACAAAATATAGTTTTGTTGGTTTCAAGTTTCTTATCTGTTTTTTATACTTTTGGGTTTCATCTATATAATGTCACCAAAATGAAAAGAACAAGTGTTAAACTGTAACTGCTTTAATGCTCATACATGGCTAGATCTCTATAAATTGCTTGTTCTTTCCCTGGACGCTTGACTCTTATAACGCTGAGAACTTTAGTGGTCATGTTTCCATCCTCCACTTATAAAGGGCAAGGTAGCTGTATTTCCAATGAAATAATTTTTATTGAAAAAGAAAACAAAATTTATAAAATCTTTAAATTAACATTTATTCGCCAAATTTAACTTATTTATTTCCACTTTTCAAATCAGTGTTTATTTTAGAATGGAAATGGAGCCATGTTGCTGGGAAACATTGCACACCTATTGTACCAGCAAAGAGGTACCACTATTTCAACCAAATTTGGTGATTTATAAGAGACATTCCAGAAGAAAAAAAAGATCTAAAGCCTATTTTTTGGTCTAAAAGTTACTTTTCGGAGATTTAATTTAAGTTTTGTAGCCAAAGATTCCAAAGCAGCCGAAGATCTAAAGTTTCATCTGTCCTAAATCTATTCCAATTTTTACCATTTCTCTCCTTAATACCATTACATCACGACTCCCTTCATTCATTTATATCACTCCATACACTATAAATTACTTTAAAAAAGATAAATAAATATTTAATCAAAATTTAAAAATAAATATAAAGATTCAATTAAAATAAAAAAATGGCTCAAATATTTAATTAAATCAATGCAAATAAATATAAATATTTTGAATTACAATTTCAATAGTTGAACTTTTAAATAATATGCTGAATTTAATACTCCTACTTAAAATAAAATATTCTTTGAATCATCATATCATTTTTATTTATAATAGTATTTTTTGAAATTATAATTAGAAGTTAATCATTCAAAATATTTAGGCTACTAATAAAAATAAATTACTATATCAAGTAAAAACATTTTATTTTAAATTAGTATTTTAAATTATTCACAAAAATATGATTTATGGTTTTTTTCATTTATTAATAATATTTTATTTATAATATTATTTTTTGAAAATAATTAGAAGTTAATAAAAATATTTGTAGCTACAAAATAAATTAATTCATATTAAGTAAAACATTTTATTTTCTTAAATTTGTATTTTTAAATTATTCACAAAAAATAGAGTAGTTTTTCTATTTATTAGCTTACTTATTTTATATTTATAATATTATTTTTGAAAACTAATTCTGGGAACTTTTAATTCCTCCAAAATCCAGCTAATTTTCTTCAATAGCCGGAATGAGGACAACCCACCTGACGATCCCAAGAGCTGCCTCGCCTTGGCTTACCAAGACCTTCCATAGTCTCGGTCGCCGACACACCTCTTCCACAGGAGGCGACCACCGACCTCTCTCACCGATCTACGCCCCTCCTCCGTCACCCCGATCACGCTGAAACCACCACTGCTCTATCGGGACAAGCCCCGGGCCGGCGGGGAGCAGTGGCCGGCCGTCACACGGCCGTTGCGCTCTGAGATCTCACCATTGGGTCTCGAGGTAAATGCAGCGCTGACAGGATTTGTGCCTCTGATCACAAGCGAGTCGAAATCCAAGTGGATTCGTGGATCGCGACGACTACGATTTCCGTGACGCTGTAGGCTCGACTTACAAATGGGCTGATTAATTATTCTTCCCTTCGCTCCTTTTAGACAGATTTCAAACTGAAATCAAGCTTCCATTTTTTGGTGATTTATTGAATTTTTTGTTTCATTTTGGGGAGTTCAAAATGGTCTACTGGCTACATTATCTTTGTCAGCTTGAATCTCTATATTTTCCATGCCAGCTTGATTACTAGATATCTTCGTTCACGGGTTCACTGCCTTAAAATGGTCTTTATGGTTCGTGTGATTTTCTACTCCCAACGGCTATACATTGGAGGGTAGAATCAGTTTTTGTCGTTTTGTTGATGATAAAGGATCACTTTATATTTGGCCAATCTTTTTGTCGAATACCATTCAACAACCAAATTTTAGCTCCCGTTTAGCTGCTAACTCGCTGGAGCAATCATTTTTTTTCGTTTAGCATCCAAAAAATGCAGTTTTGGCTCCCTGCCAAGCCGATCGCTAGAGTTGCTCTAATATTCATTATTTATATAATTACTTCTTTTATTTTTTTTTAACAGAATATCAATTACATTTAAGAAAATGGATGCAAAAAAAAACTTCCATACAACTACACTACAGACCTAGATCTCTTCTACCTCGGACCTCTGAGATAATCATCAATTGCTAAAAAACAAATATTTCAACCAGTGTAGTAGTAGCTCCATTGAACTGTTGGGAACCACAAATTCCTTAAATGAATGAAAAGATGTGTCCTCACTCAACGTAGATACTGTTTAGGGTTCATACCTTTCGAACTCGACCTGTCCCGCTCGTGGGAGACACTTCCATAGTTATTTATACTCCCATTTTCCCATTTTTTTAAATACACAAATATTCTCCTACCATTACGTATATCGCTTCTTTTTTGTGCGATTGTTCTACAAGTCAGTCTGCTGGTCCTCCTCGAACTGGGCATCTGACTGGAGGAACGAGATCCGTTTCTATCCCCCGGGAGGTCGCATTGTCCATTATCCTGGTACAAGTCGGGGGCCAAATTCGGTCTTAAGGACACAAACGCTTATCGCTGGGCCTGATCCGCTTCTAACTCATTAGTAAATTAAAGCCATTTGCTCTTCCAAACATTTTTATGTTTCGGCCTTAAAAACAACACGGAACCACAACTAAGACGACTTCTTTGTTCCGCTTCTCGTCAAGTTTTTTGACTCAAATGATTTTTTTTTCGCTTTAATAAAATGTTTGTGCTTTCTCGCTTTCGCTTTCTTCATGATATAGACAAGCCGCTTCTGCTCGTTTCGTTTTTACATTAAAATATCGCGAGTTGGATTCAAATATTTTTTTTTCAATCAAGTCTTTTGTTACATTTTCATTTCCTTTAAGCGCCAGAATAAATGTACTGTGATAGGTTTACGTAAACAAGATTCGGGTGATACTAGAATAATTTTGTAAAACAAGCATGTTGTTACAGCCAAAATTTCGCTTGCTTCTTCGTAAGGTAAATACTGCTTCGTTTCGGGATTTAAAAAAAAAAATTGTTTCATTTGTTTCTGTGATTTTTTTTCCTGGCGCTTCAGATCGCAGCTGTATTCAAAAGATAATTTTTCTGCACTCGTAGCTTTTTCGCTTTCTGTTCTGATTACAAAATAAAAATAAATTGTTTCGCTTCTTTTGTTTCGTGAATTTTTTCCCGCTTCTCGTGCATCGCAGCTGGTATTCAAGAGATAATTTTTTTCTCGCACCAGTTTTTTGTTGGCTCGATATTACAAGAAAAACTGCTGGCCATGTGTTTCGTGATCGCAGTTGTATTCAAGAGATAATTTTTCAGCGAGATCATTGCTGCGCGATAAGTCCTGGGAGTTGCAGAAAAAAAACGTTTCAGCTTTACAGTTCACTAAATCTATGTTTAAATTAAGTATGGGCTTTTTGTTCTGTGATTACAAAAATGTCATAGTTTTTTTTTTCATTCAGATTATATCTCAAGCATGGTGTTATACATATTTTTGTTTCGTTGGCCAACCGGCTAAATAAATAACAAGATCATAGCTTTTCCGGGGCCGCTGGTATTCAAATTTTTTTGAAGATCATAGCTTTTTCCATTTCTATCAGACATTAAAATATTTTGTTTCCTATTCAAATATTTTTGGTTTATGTACTGCAGTTTTACATTCAAAATATTTGTTGCATATTTATATTCAAATATTTACTTCAGAAATGGCGTCGCCTTCGACTCCGGTTAACCCTATTTCGAGTCATGGAGAAAAGCCAGAAAGGTTCAATGGTACCGATTTCAAGAGATGGCAACAAAAAATGTTGTTCTATCTCACGACCTTGAACCTGGCAAGATTCCCAATGAGGATGCACGCAATTGATGTTGGAGAGACAAAGAAGAGAAAAGTTGAAGACTGGATGGTGCGGAATCATTCTCGACTTCTCAGGTCGCAACTATGTCCTCAACGGTCCGGAAAAAAATAATTTCTATAACGTCTTATAGTCCGAACGAAAAACAATAAGGAGTTGCGGGGATGGGTTGACAAGAAGTACAAAACCGAAGATGCCTGACCGGGCGAAAATTCATTGCTCTGCGAATTTCTGGACTTCCAAGATGGTTGATTCAAAGATCGTTTAAGTCGTGTTCAAGAGCTGTATGGTTGTATGATATTCATGTCGGCAAGGAATGACTCTAAGTGAGACATTTCATGGTCGCTCATTGAAAAACTCCGCTACCATCCCGAAGGGATTTCAAAATTATCCCAAACACAAGAGAAATGAGCTTATAATACCAAGACTTGATTGTTCTATTAGGGATCGAGGAAGACAATAGGTCATTCGAAAAGAAAGCTAAAGAATCTAGAACTTTCAAGGGCCAATGTCATTTAAAGGATCGAAACCAACAAGATAGAAAAATGTCAGCAAGTCTCGAGAGGGATCCAACCACAGCTCACAGTTTGTTATAGCGTAAGTGCTCAACTGTGCAAGTCCGATCGAGCCAAAGACCCACAGCTGAAACCATGTAAACGCAGCTAATATGGTGGAAAAGATTCCACTATGTCGATGATATCAATCTAACTCGCTGCGATATTCGAGTAATACGGGCGGAAACCCCAAGGAGTGGTGGATTGATACTAGAGCAACTCGTCACATCTGTGCAAACAGATCGATGTTTTCGTCCTACACAACCGTGGGGGTGACAGAATCTTATATTGGTAATTCATCAACTAAGTTGGCAGGTGTCAAAGATTGCTCAAAGATGACATCCGGAAAGACTGTGGGATACTAATTACTGCTCGCATGTGCCGTATGTTCAAGTAAGAATTTAGTGTCGTGGATTCTCCTTAGCAAGAATGACTTCAAGTTGGTTTTTGTATCGATAAGTTTGTACTCTCAAAAATGAGATGTATGTAGGGAAAGCGTTATTTGAGATGGCCTATGTCTGCTAAAATGTAATGACGTTGTAAATCTCAAGATGATGATTTGAATAAAGTTACTTCTTCTTATGTGTTGTGAGTTCTAACATTTGGCATGCTAGGACTAGGACACGTTAACTATAAGCTTCAATAAAGAAATTAATGACATGGACCACAAGTTTGACTGGTCTAAATGAGAATGCCAAGTGTGTGTCAATCTAAATTTTCTCTAAGCCCCCTTTCCACTGTAGATAATAGTTTCGTAACCTTTAGATTTATCATAATACAGATATATGCGATATGAAACCCAATACCGTCAAGAGGTACAAGTATTTTATTACTTTTATAGATGATCGCCGCAGATTATGCGTTTACTATTAATAGCAAAGATGTGAGGTCGTGAATGCTTTTAAGACTTATAAGTACCGGTTGAAACTCCAATTCGAACAAGAAAATTAAAACTGCTAAGTGAGGACAGAGGAGGTAAGTCATGAATTTCCATTCGTGAGAAATTAGACGAGCTTGGCATCGTTCACCAAATGATCAAGCCTCATACACCACAATCTAATGAAGTGCGAAAGGAAAGTCACTAGCTTCTTAAAGGAAACAATGAATTTATCATGAATAGTTCGGGTTTACTACATAATTATGGGGAAGTCGCTTTTAATAAATGTAATTTTATTTTAAATACAGTAATTCACGTAAAGACACAACAAACTCCTGGTGAATGTTCTGAAAGGCGCGCCTAACTTGAATTATCTCAAAGTGTGGGGTGTTTGGCTAAGGTCATGCCCTGCTTCTAAAAAGGTTACAGAAGGGACCAAAGACTATCGACTGCGGTTTTTACCTGACATGCCTCGTGACAGCAATGCATATCGCTTCGCTCACACGTCGAGATCCCGCATATACATGCCGGTCACGACTATTGAATCAAGGACACTTCGCTCTTGAAAATATATTTCCGTATAACATAGTACAGGTGAGTTCCACAAGATAATAATAAGAGGTCTCATAGATACTATATCTGAAGTGATCCATAATGGAGGATGAACCTAGACGTAGTAAAAGACAAAGGACTTCCACGCCTTTTGACCTTCGCATTTTAACGATTCATTGAGAATGAACCCCTGGACATTCAAGGAAGTCGACTCTCGCTAAGCCCCGTTCGGAAAGAACTATCAATAGTGGTGTTGAATCCATCTTGTCAAATCATACATGGAAATTATCGACTCTTCCTTCGTAATAAACCACTACAATGTAAGTGGATTTTCAAGAGGAAATGAAAGCTGATGGTGCCATTGATAAATATACACACTAGGCTTGGGTAGTAAAAAGGATACAAGCAATCGAGAAGCGTCTTCGATTATTTTGATACTTTATTCACCTGCTACTAGAATTACATCTATAAGATGCTAATTGCAATAGCATTTCTGTATAAGCTTTCTGAATCCATCAACAGATTTGAAACTACTTCTTAACTAGAGATTTGAAGAAGAAGCAGATGATGGAACAACCCGAAGGGTTCATTGTTCGAGACAAGAGCGTAAAGTTTGTCGCCTTTATCAAGTCACTCAATGGATTGAAACAAGCACCAAAACAATGGCATGCCAACCACACTAAGTCATAAGGTCATTTAATGATTTGGCAGATTAATGAAAAGGAGCAATGTGTATATGTTAAGCAAACTGTAATTGCTTTGCCACATGTCTATATGATCGATATGCCATAATAGGCGTTGATGGTGAGACTATTAAGAAAAATCAAATGCTTCGCTTCTGCAAGTAAATTTGAAATGAAAGATATGGGGGTCGCCGATGTTATTTTAGAGTTAAAACTACAAGACACTGAGATTAGCTCTATCACAATCCCATTATATTGAAACGATTCTCGAAAGCAACAAGAATCTAGGTATATTAAAATTTAAAGACTCCGATCGATGTTAATTTACATCTTTTAAGAATACCGTGAAAACAAAGCTCAAAATGAGTATGCTAGCATACTAGGCAAAATGAATACATGTCATGAACTATACTTAGGCCTGACATAGCTTGTGCAAGAAGCTAAGTCGATGACATAGCTAGTCCAAATGAAAATCATCGAAAGCTGCAGGAACGCTTATCGGGCTACTTGAAGTATAATTAAGATTATGCTTTGCATTACACGCACATCCCAAGTAGCACTTGGAAGGATACTGCGGATGCAAATTTGATAATCACACTAAAGACACAAAAATCAACAAGCCGGATGTATTCACACTTGGTAAGTGGCAAAGGTCTTGGAAATCATCCATAAACAACCTGTATTGCCAGATCCACTATGGAATCAATTTAGTTGCTTTTGATAAAGTTTCATAAGTAGCTTCCAGTGGCTTCAAATTTTTCGTAAAGATATTCCTAATTTGGCCTAAATCCAATGCCCAGACGATACTGTGATAGTCAAGCGGCACAGGGAAGTGTGGAATGTCATGTATAATTGTAAGTCTCGACACATACGCGAAGACATGACACAAGAAGACAACTTCAGGATTATCACCATTGATCAGTGTGAAGTCAAAAGGATATTGTGCATCCATCGACAAAAAGGCCCAACTAGAGAGATGGTTGCAAAAGACATCGAGGAATGGGTCGAAGGCTCCTAAACAAGTCATCATAGCGACACCCTACCTAGTTGACTGAGATCCCAGATCTAGAAATTAGGACAACTAAGTTATGAATATATAAAGATAGAGTACTCTGCCTAATTTATATTTCGCCCACATTCCTGTGATATACGTGACATTATGTGAAGGTTACAAAGCTTTTACACGATTATGAAACTATATGTTCTAAA
The DNA here is from genome assembly GCA_016808115.1 of Tetrastigma voinierianum. Lineage (NCBI taxonomy): Eukaryota > Viridiplantae > Streptophyta > Magnoliopsida > Vitales > Vitaceae > Tetrastigma > Tetrastigma voinierianum. Next base: position 196,980 of record JAEQBH010003610.1, read on the forward strand.
TCACCTATGTGAGTGTGAAGTGAGGGCCGCCTGTGAGATTGCAAAGGCCGACACTTCTGAAACACTCATGAGACTAAAGGCAGAAACCATGGCCAAACGACACCACAACAGAGAACCAATTTGTTCGAGAAATAGTTGTGTGATTTCATTGCCCAGCTTACACAAAAGGTCTACGCTCAGACATCAAGTCTATTGGATTGACCGAAAGTGTCCGAGCAGGCTTCACTAAGGAAAGTTCAAAGTCTCCACACGATATCTTGATGCAACGCTTTCCTCTCGGATACACACTTTGCATCTCATGCATACACTCCGGAGTATTGATATCGGTAACTTTTCATTCATGTGGGGGATTGTTGGGAACCACAAATTCCTTAAATGAATGAAAAGATGTGTCCCTCATCGAACAGACACTTTGCTTGGTTCATACCTTTTCGAACCGACATGTTTGTTCATGGAGACACTTCCTAGGTTATTTATACTCCCATTTTTCCCATTTTTTGAATACATAACAAATATTCTCCTCACTTCACTGCATATCATTTCATTTTTGTGCGATTGTCTTTACAAGTCAGAGTTCGCCGGGGTCCCCTCCGATCCGCACTTCACTTCTGAGGAACAAGATCCGTTTCTATCCCCGGGAGACGAATGTCCATTATCCTTGGTACATGTTGAGTGGGCCAAATTCGCTTTAAGGACACAACGCTATCGCTGGGCCTCGACCGCTTCTAATCATTGTTTGTACTAAAGGTTTGTTTCCTTCAAATATATTCTTATTTAGAACGAATACCCGAACTACATGAATCATGGAAAACCCGAAAGAGATAACACATTAAACTTGCGTAAAATTAAAACTTTCTTTGTGTAATATTTCTTGTGTCATCCACTTCTGTTACATTTCTATGGATTATATGTATTTTACATATTAAATTTGATTCTTCTAATGTAGAGAACGCTATGTTCACGTGCCTTGCATGTGGATCACTTCTAGTTTTAAGAAAAAAATAGAGCATGAAGAAGAGAATAAAATCCAATAAAAATTAAAAACTAAAAATACATAAGAAAAAAGAGGAAATTAAAAGTAAATCAAATTAAAACAAATTTGAACTTAACAAATGCCTTCTCCATTATTCTTCAATTTTATCAGCTTTTTCGCCTTTTAACCCTTTCCTACTAAAATTGAAAAACTATGAAATTTAAATAATTTTCATAACAAACTAAATAACAAAATGATGGGGACCTTACTTTTCGGATGATCCAAACATAATGCATAACCCAAAATAAAAAATAATCACACTCACCAAAAACTTTTAATCGGAAGTTGAAACCCTAACTTTTCAAATCATATGAAGCTTTGATGCATTTAACAATTGTGAAATTGAATTTGGTAAACTTGACAATGCCGTCACCAATAGGAACGATGAGTTTGAATTCGAGTTTCCATGGTATCGAGTCATAATCTTATATCTTAATTGAAATTGGAGAGAATATGAAGTGAGATGAGCTTTGTGAAGTGGAGAGAATTAGGTGAGAGGGGAACTTTCAAAACATTAATGAATGACAATTAAATATTTGTTACATATTTGTTGCTAGATGCATCTATTACACATTTGATTCATTTGAAACAATTAAATAAGATCCGTTACACATTTGTTTGTTTTTTTTGACAACTAATCATTTTGTTACAATGTAATAAAATGTCCTTATTGAGACTCGAATTTGGGACCCCTCCCCTTCTTGGATGTCTTGCCTTTTCAAACTTTGAACCCACTATCAACTGAGTTAGGCATGTGAACCCGTTACATATTTGTTTGGTAAGTATTAAAAGGATAGTTTTGGAAACAAATTTTGTAAAACACTTCGTACAATATATAGATATGAGCTTATAATAATTTTAACATTTAAATCACATTATTTTATGACCCCAGATTTTTTCTACTAAAAAAGGCGACTGCTTTTTATTTTGAAAAAAAGCATTTTTAGAAAACTGTTTGGAGTCGCCACTTATTTTTATTTTATTTTAAAAGGAAAACATAATGAAAAATAAAAACCCTAAATGTGACTCCTGATAAGAAAATGCAGGTTTGGGAAAGTGTAGTCTAGGTCCGAGGGTTAGGTTACTTATTGGGAATGTACGATGGAAGCGTAGCACCCCTCTAAGCCCCTAAAGTCGGGTATCTACTAAACAAACTAAGGAAAATATGGTTTTTGATTAATCAACTAATGAATACCCAAGATAAGCAATAACAATACAAAAGCATGCAAGACATATATAAATAAATAATCAAGCAAAGTCATATGGGAAAAATATGCATCTGGACGGCATGTTAGAAGCGCTACCGATTAAGAAACAATGTTAGTGCAATAACAAAATACAAACTATTCAAATTCAATTAAAAATTGGTTAAAAATCATATGTCAAATTATTTATTAAAAGGATACATGAAATGAAGCCCATTTATATGTTACATAAATTAACTCCCCAAAATTCCATTTTATAGGAATTGTAGAATTAACCGTGTGTTTAAAATTTTTTAATGCCGGTTTGAAATTGAAGTTTTGAAAATTGGAAGTTTGAAGTTAAAATTTGAAATTTGAGATTTTTGGAGATTTGAATTTTAGAAATTGGGAATTTTCAAAATTTAAGACTAGGATAACTGAATCTTGAAATTGAGATTTGGAAATTTGAAATTGATCGCTTGAATTTTGTAAATTTGAAATTATAAACTTTAAAATTGGAAATTGGAAATTGTGGAACTTGAATTTTGAAATTATGACACTTGATTTTTGAAATTAGGAATTTGCAATTTTGAAATTGAAACATTGATAATTTGAAATTTGAGATTTTGAGTGATTTAAATCTTTAAAATATGAAAATTTGAATTTTAGAAATAATGAGGAATTTGAATTAATTGAAATTCTGGACAGTTTAAAATTGAGAAATGAAAATTTAGAACTTGAATTTTTTTAAAATTTGGGGATTTATTAAGGGTGGATGATAGTTCATATGTTAAGGAAAATTAAATTGAATTATTAAAAAAAAAATCAACAACCAATTTAATTAAATAAACAAAAAGTAACAATATACTTACAAGGAAAATAAAATAATAAGACTATAAATTAAATGACTAATTAAATATATGAAGACAATTAATTGTAAAATAACTATATAAAAAGAAGAATAAAAAGAAAGTCAAGAAAAACTTACCTAGTAGATGGCAGTTTCCTGACCGAAATGCTTGCCTTTCAAACTCACAAATTCTCACTCTCAAAAGCCGCTGATCATTTCCAAAATTGCCCCGAGCAGATTTTCCTGCGGCGCCCATCTTTATTTTTAAATCAAACATTTAAAACTTTGAGACCATTTAGACTTCTATATTTAATGTGGGGAGACCATAGTCTCCTTAAAAAATAAACTTAAGGAACTAATATAACCTAAATTATATAGGCTCATACCTTAATTTATTCTCTAAAAAAAATATTTAATTAAGGGCCATTAGGGTCTCCTAATTTTTCTAGAAGGGCCCATGGTTTCCTTTTCTCTTCCCTTTCCTTCTAATTCCATGGTAGAGATCCCTTTTATACGGAAAGGGAGGTCTCTCTTCCCTTTGTCACTTATTGTGGGATCGCTTCACAAAGGAATAAACTCATAAGCCTTCAAATTCTCAGTCTAGTAAATATGTCCTCTTCGATAGTCACAGCCAGAATAAATACGCACAACGGCAAAACGAATGCGTGAAAAGTGGGAAGTCAAGTAAGATGAATCCCCATCAAGAAAATATAGATCCCAAAAGTGTCCAAGAGGGACACCACGCAGCAAAGACAAGAGGGCTCCTGACACCCTAAGGCGGACAACAAAAAACAAAGATAACCTATAGTCCTTACTTCATGATATATATCCAAACTTTCATCTAAGAAGGTCCTCTGAAGGTGTGAAACTATTAGAGGCAACCCAACGTTAAGTCGACCGCCATGGTGCTAGAATGGTCATGCGCACTGTATAGCGATGAACACCCGTCATGTTGTCATAAAAAATGTGAACACTCAACAAAATAGTGAAACCCATTAGAGAATAAGCTCTGAAGGCAAATGGTATGCTAATGAAAACCCCATAATGGTTAGATGTAGACTCGCAACAAACTCATGAGCTAGCAAGTGGAAAGTGAGATAACCGAAAGAAGCTATGGATCAATACGGGCAATGCTAGCGACCATTATGAATACTAGTAGCACATATATCTCTGCAAAGAAGGTACATGGTTCAACTATGGTCAAGGCATTAGAATGTCTGGCCTGAAATGAGGAAACACAAAGGCGAAGCCTAAATGCCTTTATTCAAGATGTATAAGGTAAATACGAAGTCTGAACGTCTGATATGTAGAAGATGAAGTCTGAAAGTCTAACTCGGGCTGGTATAGGAGTAATGTGAAGGCTGTATGAAGTCTTAACATCCTGGACCATATAAAGGCCAAGTCCTAACGCCTGATATGCAAAAGACGAAGTCTCAACGTCTGACTACGGTGTTAGCAAATGTGATACAGATGAAGTCTGAACATCTGATCTATATAAAGGAGAAGTCTGAACGCCTGATATGCAGAAGACGAAGTCTGAACGTTTGATCTACGGTGCTAGCAAATGTGATACAGATGAAGTCTTAACATCTTATCCATATAAAGGCGAAGTCTGAACGCCCGATGCGTAAGACAGAAGTCCGAACGCCCGATCTACTTCTGCAAGAGCGTTGCAGAAATGTGATACAGATGAAGTTTGAACATCTGATCCATATAAAGGCGAAGTCTGAATGCCTGATATGCAAAAGATGAAGTCTGAAAGTCTAACCACGGTGCTAGAAAATATGATATAGATGAAGTCTGAACATCTGATCCATATAAAGGTGAAGTCTAAACGCCTCCGACATACGTAGGGGTGCCAGAAGTCCGAACGTTTTGATATGTCGTGGCCAGTGGAATGTGATGTAGATGGAAGTCCGAACATCCGATCCATATGAAGGCAAGTCCGAACGCCCGATACGCAAGGCGAAGTCCTAACGTCCGATCCATCGAGCTAGCGACGCAGCTGCATGAAGTCCGAACATCCGATCCATATAAAGGTGGAAGTCTCGAATCATTGACACGTAAGAAACAAAGTCTCGACCCGTCTGACCGAGCCAACACGTATATAGAAGAAGTCCGAACATTCCGATCCATATAAAGGCGGTCGAATTGCTCCATTATGTAAGATGGAAGCACATGAAAGTCTAACTACTGCGGTTAGCAAATGTGATATGTATGAAGTTTGAACATTCCATTCATATAAAGAGAACTCGAATCTTCCTATTATGTAAGGCAAGAGAAACCGAACGTTTGATCTATCGGGTAAGGGAATGATGTAGATGAGTTTGAAACATTTCGATCCATGGCGAGAAGGCAAAGTCTAAACGCCGATAATGCAAAGCAGTAAGATGAAGCTCTGAACGCTTGATCCGTCAGGCTATAAAGCAAATGCATACAAATGAATCAAACATCCGATCCATATAGCTAAAAATTCGATACAGAAAACAAAGTTCAAACACCGATTCATTGATAAGAGTGGTTAGAGTGGAAGAGGCCTCTAGTATGACATCCAATAGAAACATGATGAAGTCCAAAAATGTCATAATAATGGCTCATATCCTCGATAAGAACTGTTTGGAAAAATCGACCACCTCCAAACGATCCCAAAAGATAAGGGATATGCCTTAGTGTGGCATCTAGCAAAACATGATGAGATCCCAAAATTTCATAACAAGACTTATCCTTCACATAACAATTGCATGCAAGCAAACAATTTCGATGATCCACAAGGATATAGGGGTCAGCCCAAGTATTGTATGTATGCCATCTAATAGAGATGTGATGAAACCCCCAAATATCAAAAATATGGCTTGGATCCCTCCAGCAAGAATCTGGCTCACACAAACACATCCAAATGATCCCGACAGATAGGGGGTATGCCCCAATGCGGCATGTCGAGGAATCACAAATCTCTCGTGATTCCTAATAAATAACAAAAGGCAACCTCGTCATCTAGAACCGCAACTAGAGATGGATCCCAACGCCAGAGCGCATTCCTAGAAAGTCATATTCATCGTCCGATATCGGCTCAAGTCAGCAACACCATCAAAGTAGATACAGCATGAAAACATTAAATCCTAATGTTCAAGGTGGTCTTATGACAATGGACCGAATGTGGTAGCTAGGGTGATAAGGTAAAAGAAATGAAGGAAAATCCAGCTCAAACACCCAATGATCAACCCTAGCCCTCGCTATGGAATGCCACATGTATAAGAAGTCTCATGAGCCATAAACACAAGAACATCCAATGGAAGTGCTAATAATAATGACATGCAAAAAGTGTAACATGCGGGTGAGATAGGTAGTAGGAAAAGGGATGTAGAGGAAACATCAAACTCTCAAATCAATAAACATGAGGATAATGAAATGAGAGGTATGAAGTCAATAGATGATGTCAATAGTGTGGAAAAAAACTGATGATGATATGATGAATCTACCTAAATCACTGTATGGGGAAGACATGTCGTCGACAAATTGGATAATGAATATGATTAATCGACACTAAGCCCCTAGAGAGTAGATTCGCTTCGTCCATATGTCTACTCAATAAAACCTCAAATGTACTGCCATGATATCAGATCCTGGTGTCCACACGAAATCCGCCAAGTAATATACATACACTAAAGACAATGATCCTCATGAATCCACATACGAACTCAAGGAATACTTATACTGAATACATAAACGTGGGCATATTTTCTCTTTTTTTTTCTTTTTTTTCCTTTTGTTTTTGTTTTTTTGTTTTTTTGTTTTTTGTTTTTGTTTTTTTTTTTTTTGGCGCATAGACTGAATGAAACAATGAGAGACAAACCGATATGGCAATAAATGAACATATCTCCAAGCGTTGTGCTGTGCAATGCTTCAAAAATAACTCCAATGAAATGACATGTTTCCTCTCAAACTAAAAGTCTCGAATAAATGCCTATGGAATGAGTGAAAAGATGACATGAAAACCCCCATGCAAGAAATGAATAGATCATCAATCTAAGTGGAAAGAATGAGATAAACAAGAAGTCGATAGAAAGAAGTAGTGGAAAGATAGAAACTACAAACGAAGCGATACAATGAAGTGAATGTGGTAAGACGATGGTGCAGAATATATCAATGTGTCTATAACTCAAAAAGATCCCAACAGGATGTTCACCCAGGCCCTATCCCATGAAAAGGCAAAGGTGGCTATAAGAGAGAAATAAATAAATGCATGTGTGAGGCTCAATGGGCTAGCAACGATAAAAAAAATATGAGTAACAGGTGATAAGGTATATGGCTAACCGAAATGATGGCCACCCATCCTGCGACCAAGGTCTCAAACGTAAAACTTTTTCAATTGATCCACATTAGTTGGCTATGAGAATTAGTTTCCATCTAAGTCCATTAACCATGCAGCTCCCTCTAGGGTCAACTCTTTAATAATGTAAAGTCCACTCCAATTAGGTCTAAACTTCCCTCTAGGGTCGATGACTAATCCTCTTAGGACTCTCAAAACCAAATCTCTTCGCCAGAGTATTCAGCTTGATCCTTTTGAAAGCGCCGCCATCTTCCTTTAGTGCTCCCAACATGGTCAGCAGCTCTCAACTTCCTTCATCTAAAAGGCTGTTTTATTAAGTCGGACTTAACCTTACTTCATTCCGAAATCTACTGGTCAGGGCTACTCAAGGATCCCCATCTCTATCTCAACGGGCAAACCGCCTCTCCCAGTTGTAAACCAGAGAGTAAGGTGGCTCCTGGTGAAGTGCGAAAGAGCGATACCCATAATGCTAAAGGAAGTCATGATCAATCTTGAGAAGTCTCAATCATCTTACTTAGAATCCCCTTTATATTCTTGTTCGCGACCTCCCTCAGGCTTTATTTGTCTTACCACTTCTATACTAACAGATCCTGTGATGCTTGATGCATTACATTCCCTGTAATAAAGTGTCAACCTCACTCGAAGGCACACACCTCTATCCGATATTTAAACTTACGAGGAACACCATATCTCAGATAATGTGCGATCCGATAAAGGTGCCACTCCCACGCAGAATTAGCTTTGCATACAAAGTGGCTCCACCATCACCTCATAGGAAATAACTCAGCAAACTGTAATGAACTCATGACCACTAGAAGATCTCAGCCAACTTCCAATATCTTGGCTTCAGGACCCAAAACTAGCCAAGGTGAGGTCAATGCATGCACCTGATGGGTGTGTGAACGTGAAGAGATCTCCGTATCCGACACTCAGAGATCTCTCGAACAAACCGACAACAATCAAGCCCATGGCCACAAAATAGCCGCCTCATAATCTTATTTAGCCAACATATGTCCTCCCATGTAATATCCACAACCCATGATGGACTCTCTCTCATTGCCCATCGCTTGAATCTCAACTACAAGCACAACAATAACACACCATCTGTACACCAGTAGTGTCTCTACAGATCACAAAGGCGCCAATCCGCCATGTTCTTCTGCGCCTCGGCCGTCACGTCCCCAGGCGGGCGGTTGCCATGATCAAGAAAATCGACAACATCATGATACCACGGCACCATCCCCACTCACACCGGCAACAATAAGTTACATGAACACTTCTAGTCCCCAATCACAGTGGGGGCGACCACGCCACCATCGGGAATGTCAATCATGGAAGCCAAAGTAGCTTTAAAGACGGCGAATTTGATATCTGCACTCTGCAGAGAGGTGGCCTGTCGTCAAATCTCCCTACTAGTAACTCTAAATAAAGCTACGATATGGCCTAAGTCATTACATCTCCGGGTCTTCCAATCACTCGATCCGTCTTAATCACTATATTAGAATCACCGAATATCTCCATCCTCTAACCCGAGCCATGCGCCTCTAAACTGGGCTAGGATACATGCCTCATACTAATACAATGTTGTCGGTTGCCGAATAACGATCCACAAAGGCTGGAAACTAACTGAATCCCTGGATATGAGGATCACCAGCATGAGAAATCTATAGAAAACCTATCCCATACATCATATCAACGGTTAGCTAACCATCAAAGTACATGCGCCAACCGCATACAAACTAGTCACCCCTCGCGATCTCCTATCCCGGAAGTAAATCATTATCAAATCACTCTACTGGTTTAACCTGGCGAGGCCAAGTGATCCGCTAACACACTCCCTTTTATAGATTCTTTGAGTGACATACCTTAGTTATCAACTCACAAAAGTACAAGCCATCTCATAAGTCTCAAGTAGTCAAACTCGGGTTTGTCAAAATGTGATATCTCAAAGGATCTTAACGGTAAAACAACAAGTTGTACGGAATACTTTGCTATCAATGTCTCAATCTCCGAGTGGCCCAAAACCAAATATAAGTAGAAGCGCCAATCATAATGTACTCGGCTCATGGCTACCCAAACATTCTCTTACTCGTGATAATAGATAGCTTCGCTTCCCCACGTAATCACTGCTTAGGCTAAAGATGCACCAAAGCAACATCTGAAACTAACAAATATAACAAGAGAGGTCGTTCAAGCATGGGAGGTACCAAAATAGGAGGGGAAAGAAAATACTCTCTAATCCGCTCAAATGCTCAATGTGGGCATCGATCATCCCAAACCTAGTCGCTTTCTTCCCCAAGCCCAAGATAGGCTCAAGGCGTTTGTCGGCCAATAAACTCATAATATATTGCAACCCACCCAAGAAACCTCATATCTCGCCTCCCTGCCAGGTGAGACATGTTAAGGATAGCCCCGATCTTATCAGATCTACCTCAATAATTCTCTCACTAATCATGAGCTCAGAAGAGGTGTTCCTAAGTCACCTTAAAAGTGCACTTCTTGGGATTCAGTCTCAATCTAAAGCATCTGATCCTCTGGAAAAAGCGCTTTAGAGTTGCCCAGTGATCTGCCCTATCATGGGACTTCATAATCATATCATCCACATAGACCTCAACATCCATGTGCATCATGTCATGAATCGTTGTAGTGCAATGCTTCCTCTCGATAGGTAGCACTCAAGGCTCTTCCACTCTAAACGGAGGATTTTATAACAGTAGGTGCCCCACTCAATGATGAAAGATGTCTTTTCCCTATCCTCGGGAGCCATCATAATCTTATTATAACTAGAGAATCCATCCATAAAAGACATTGCATGCCCTACAGTACTATCAATCAACATGTCAATATGTGGGAGAGGAAAATCATCCTTGGGGCTAACCTTGTTGAGATTTCTAAAGTCCACACAAACTCTAACCCATGGGGCGATCTTTTTTTTTTTGGGGAACAGTGGACGACATTAGCTAGCCACCTTGAGACATCAGACCACTGATATGAAGCCAACACTAAGTTGCTTTGAATCTCCTCCTTCACAAACTCCATCGAGGGTGTAATCACCTCAATTTTTGCTTAACTGATCTAGTATGTGGCACAAGCGGTAGATGATGTTGAACTATAGAAGGGTCGAGGCCCTGCACGCCCTTCATATGACCACGCAAACATCCAAGCATATCCCAGTAACCCAGGGAGCAAACCTCGTATTCTCCAGACACAGCGGTACCCTGATCCTCATCTCTAGTTAGCCCATCGTACTTTCAAGGTCAACCGCCCTCAAGGTCATCAAAAGTGAGGTGAAACTCGCTTCATCAATAAAGCCATGGATCGAGTCGACCTGCAGCTATCATCAAAATCAAGTTGCAAAGCTCATCATCATTACTAAACTGCGATGTGGGCGAATGAGGTGCACATGCATCAATATCATCAATAAAGAGAGATGTATGAATACCTCCAAATGCCCAAATCATAAATGAAAAGGCAGCATCAAATTCAAAGTGAGACAAATCCCGACAAAACATCAAAAGAAAGTGGTGGGTCCACAGCATTGTACTCTCCCACAACATGTCCTAGAATATCAGGAGATGCAATATCAATAATAACATTATCCGTAATCACATCATCATCTGGAGCAAGAGGAGCATCCTCATAATCTCTCAAAGCAAGCACACTAATGAAGAATCCATGCAGATCCGCTCGAAATGATTAATAACCATCCGCAGTAGCTCATCATAATCACGACTGACATAACCCCATAAATACCCCCATAATCAGCTATCTCATTAAGAAAGCACATAGTGAGCACATTAGACCGCCCAGGGGAAGGAAGAGTGATCAAGGTGGTAGAAGTGTCAGAGTTCCACCACGCGAACCTGTCGTGAAAAAGTCACATGCACCAACATGCCGGATACTCTACTAGGCTCATCAATTGATCTATCGAGATGCAATAATGGCTCTGAAGCCCTCACAAAATAGTCAGTCAATCTCAAACTATAAGGACGAAGAGCATAGTCAAATGGAATGTGATGAAGTCGAGATCTGACCCTCTCCTAGCAAGTAAGGCAATATGCCATGCATCGCAAAATCGGGCCACTGTATAAATCCTAAACCAAAGGGTGGGTCAGTCCAAAACTTGATAAATTCGCTATGGCCATGCTCGACGACGCCTCTTAAACCAAAACTGCATATGTAATGAAGATGCCCTCAACATGTCCAAAATGACCGCATACAAGAGAGAGCTGGATCAAACGATACGTGGTAATCGACCTCGACAAAATCCCCCGGGCTCCACGATCTGCGGGCATTTCACATCAAAAGCGACCGGGTCATAAGAAAATCATCACCCTAGCGTCTAGTCTCCAATACGCCCTCGGTTAAATGTGCCCTCATGGATGGTAAATAGTGATCACTTGACCATACTAAATGAAGGGAAGATGGGATAGCCGCCAACACTATGAACTAATAGCGCCCAAGAGCAAAGTTAGTTAAAGGATACAGGGATCCTCAAAATCTAAAACAGAACCTGAAAAACGACTGGCCCAATCATCAGCTAGATAGTCAAGGTGCCCATCACCTCTCTACGAGTATTGTCATAAACTCTCATTGTCTGTGTAGATGGCTCAAAAATCAGGCCCATATCCTACAAAGAATTGTAGTGGTGGGGGTGAGGCCCGCCTAGTGGCGCATCCATCGGCCTAAGAGGATGGATGGAACACGAACGACCTAAACAACCAACCGATATGCAAAGGTCTAGTGTGGTCCGAATCCTCCCAGGTAAGTCATCATTAGAGAAAACAATGCAACTCGGCTCTCGACTAGCCAGAGCATAAGTGTGGTATCAAACTCAGCGAAGGTGGTCGTGGTCAATTCGAATCATTCCGCTCAGCCCAATCAAAGTCTTCACGGGTGGTAGAGGAAGCTAACAAACTCCAAATAGAGATACGAGCATGTGTACTCTGTAGCTGCTTGATGATCTCATCATCCTCTCATTGTCCTCGTCTCTGGGTGAGTGCATCGGGATCTATGGGCTTCGAGATGAACCGGGAGGTCATTGGCCCGACCACTCTACCTCCTCTGATAACATACTGAATCTCTGGTGTATCAACTATCCCTCGGTGTGGAGTCAAAATAAAAGGAGTCTGAACACTATAACAAGGCAAAGTCACTGGCCTCGGTGTGGGGATCCAAACTGGAGTAATGCCCGACACCAAAACGACATGTGAGTGAATCTGCTAGCTCGAAAACACCTCATGAACCCCGTCATCGCCATAACCATCATCAAATGCTATGGCTTCGACCTCTGATCATCCCATGACAACATATGATGATCCTCTGCACTGTGAAGAAATCAATAGAATGAATACAACTACCGAGGAGGAACCGATGTAGAGTAAGCTCGAAGGGGGTTGAACTAATGCTAAAGCCGTCTCAATCGTACACAAAGTCCGTCAATCAAGTCCCGGTAATGCAGCTGAGAGTCCAAAGCAAAGACACTGAAGAAACAAGACGTTTTTCCAATGTCCCATGATAGTCATCGCCGCAGGTCCCGGTCCCGGAAGCCCGCTGGGTGAACAACCCGTGGTAATGGCCTCTGCTAATGGACTAAGCAATCCAAAGAAATATCATCACAGGTAAGACTACCCAAAGGCATGCCTAGTGGCATAAAAGTGTCCTGTTTCAGCTGCCGGTAGAACCGGTGGGCGCCTGGGTCTTGGTGATGAGCAAAGAGGGTGGTCTCTCCACAACCCGTGCAGCCAGAACTAGGTCCTGGTGGAGTATATGGAGCTTTGTAATGTAACGCCTAAAAATAACAAAATTTTAATAATTTTATTTATATATTCGAGTATAACCGAGCCATAAACTTCAGTTTTTCCGAAAATTGATAAATTGTGAAAAGTGAATGAAAATGTGGAGCATATGATTAACATATATGCTAAAAATGATAAATTGATTGAACTGAAATAAACCTGGGCTTAAAAATGGAAAATTTGGAATTTGTAAATGAGGACCTAAGGGTCTAATGAGAATGAGCTAAGTATCACAAGGTGAATTAAATGATAATGAAAGTGAAATAAAGAGTTAAAATGCCAAAAATGGAAAATGGAATTTAATGATGTGCCAAACATGGCCTTATAGTGGATAAGTGGTATTATACCACATTTGGTCTTAGAAACCACCCACAAGTGCCAAAAACGTTTTGGAGACAAGAGAGAGAGAGAGAAGCCAGGGTTTTGGGGAAATAGTTGGAGATTGGCGTGAATCCCTCCATGTTTACGCAAGATCTTGCAAGGAGGAAGGAAGAAGGAAGCTAAGGCTTCAAATGCTAATTGATTTCAAGGTATTACACAAACCCTAGATTTCTTTAAATGATATTTGGATTAGAAACCCCACGCATCCACATGTTTCATGGTCGGTGGTTTAGATTAATATTAAAATGCCTTTAGGAGAGTTTACTCATGATCAGTTTGAGTTTTTGGAGGATTTTTGAGAAATCGCAAAAATGAGCAAGTGAGGAAAATCATAAAAATCTGGCCTCTGGCCAGGAGAAGGTTTCTCGCTGTGGCAGGCTACAGCTACAGGCCGAAGGCTCCCTGTTCGCCCAAGGCGTAGCTTTACAGGGGTCACAGGCTAAGCCATCACACACTGCCAAAATTTTATTTTTGAGCTCTAAAGTCCCGTGATCTTCTATGGCACCAATAGTTTAAGAACCCTAATAAATGACTAATAATAAGGCCCAAATAAGAATAAAACCAAGTTAAACTCAGATCAGACTTCTCATGCCCCTAGCAAAGCTTCGATTCAATTCGCGATATTCGCTTAAAACATTAAATGTTCAAATCACTAAGAGTGAGAATTTTTATTTGACTAGGTGCTGTGTGAAGACAAACACAACTCCTGTTACCTAGGACCGTATCGAAAGAGATAAGGGATCTAGAAATTGGTTTTGTTCCTGGTGACTCCACCCCATCTCAAGCCCATTTAGAAAGAGATATATTGATTTGAATTATTAGTATTCGAAATGTTTTTCAAATATCTCGCATGTACGCTGTATTTGAACTATAAGTGAATGGGCTGCATATGAGGTAAATTGATTTGAAATGGTAATATATGAATGACAGTCACATCTGATTCACTAAATCGAATTCGCCATGAAGGTAAGCGTATTTTTTATATAAGTGTGAACAAGACACAGTACATTGAATGACAAACAGGACATGATTCATCAACTGAATCTGTCGTGAATGTCGACTTCTATAGTCATATATGAGATTGTAATATTGAATGTGAAATCACATTACGCCATCGAATGACAACAAAAAGGTGATCTACCAACCGACCATTGGGGAATGCTGACTCTATATTATATATGTGAAATTAAAACTAAAGCAAAAAATGATATTAAAAGTGTATTTGTATAAGTATCTTTTATATTATACACTAGACATTGTATAAAGGCATTATTTTGATAAATGCATGGATTCAGATTGAATCAAATGGAATAGAGAATCAGATAGGAACCAATACTAAGCATGAAAAATGCTTAGCGTATTATTTTTTTAATCAATGCACAGTAAATCGGTTTACAGATAAGCTTATCGTGCCGACCTGCGTTGAGGAGCTCAGAGTCATCCAAAAAGTTTACAGAGTATGCTCCGTCACATGCATCCTCACCATTTTTGAGCATGACCTATTTTGTAAGCAAAAGGAGTTCAACTCTGAAATTATTTTATACCTATATTTGAATACGATTTTGGATATTATGTTGTAATAGGCATAAAAATTCCATGTTTGGGTAAATGCATATTTTGTAAAGGAATTGCATTGAATTTTGCAACAATATGGCCTGTACTCAAATTAGAAATCATTTCGCAGTTGCTCGAGAATGAAAATGCTCGCATTGATGAAATGGATTTGATTAATGGATTCGGTCACATGAAGGCCCCCGGCCTTGGCCCGAATCCGCCAACCTACCCCGACCAGCTCAAGGGTCGCCAACTCAGGTATGCTACCGAGGTGATATGGAAGGTGTCTGGCACCAGACCTAATCCTCCGGGCGAGGAAGTCCTATGCGCCGTATAGAGATACATACACGAGGCTGGTGCCCCATGTCTAAAGGAACCGATGGCTCCAGCACTTCTCCGGTCCATATGATCCACACCTGGCTTCTTCCCACTATCGTAAGAGGGAAGAATCCGACCATAAACCGCGGCCATACCATCCCCTCGATACCATACACGTCCCATCAAAGCTCAGGAATCCATAATCGGTACACCCATAAGATGTTCAGCTTAACTCGCTGTACAAACTTATTTCATGATCATGCTAATCGCTTCTCCGACGGACGCATCAATCATTCTTAATAACCTTCTCCCCAAATGCATAGAGATGAATGATGTAGCAGCCTCATGAGCTCCCCGCCTCATACCCCCAAGCCTCTCCCTAGTGACATTTATGAATGCTGTCGAAAAGAACTATCGACAAACCCACGCAAAGATCCTCCCTGTCCCGCCCGTAAAGCATCCAAGGTGCAAACCGGGCCTATGTGCCACAATTACTTGCTGACAAAGTGAACAAATATTATGATCAACTGAGCCTTATCCAAATCCATGCCCTTCATCAACTGACTATATATCCTCTAATGAGTATAGGGACATCCTTTGCCTGTATACCTCTCCATGTCAGGCATTCGAAATTTAGCCGCAAAGTGGTGGGTTACAAAATAATGGGACCACATCCCACATCCATACCTTCAGACCCCAACTGCCTAAGCATCTCTGCCACTCAGATGCGATCATCAAAAGCACACATAGTAGTCTCGAATCGGGAATAAACACCGAGTGTAAGATGATCTCTGTAGACCTCTCGGATGACAACAGAGTGCTCTTTTAAGGGATAGCACGCCATCTCGAGCCATCGATGGAGGCGGAGGCGTGAGGTGGTGCCCTCGCATGTTGGGGATCGAGTATCCTCCCGTGGCCAGCCGAGGGCCTAGCTGACATCCATCAACTCTCCGACTAAGGCTAATATGTATCAGACTGAGCGCAAATGACAACGCAAATAATCGCTTTAATAAATCACGCATGTGGATCCATATATGTCTAATCTAATGCACGTACTAATCTACCCTCAACTCTAACCCATGAAGATGGTCCTAGTCTGTGTCAGTGAATCCTGAAAGTGTAAACGAAACACATAAAGTGGAGTCCATGTCGAACCAAAAAGAACGCTGCTATAATGAAACTAAAATAAGCAATCCATCATTATGCACAAAACTGCCCCACTAAAACTCAATACCGATCAATCAGACACCCCAGAAACCAAAATAGAGTGAATCCGGATCTTATATCATGACAAACCGGCCCCAAGGCTCATGCTGCATGCACTCACGCGGTGGTGGATGAGAGTCCTAATCAGTAGGATCTAAACTCAACCTAGAAGGTCAATGGTGGCTCTAAAAAGACAAGGGTAGGTAGTCTTTTAAAGGGGTCCCTAGGTAAAAACTCAACCTAGCAGGAGCGATTGTACCCTCCAATGGTATACAACCTCCTACATGTCTCCGAAGAGACGGGGCGTTTCCATGTAAGGTGGTCATCAACTCCACACATGCACTTCCTCAAAATCCCGTGGGGGTGTTCTATGGTAAAAGGCTTCCCACTATATTCAGCACCCGCTAGATTAAACTACACAAAGTGAATGTGGGTGCATCCGAAAAACCCAAATGACATCTAAACTAGAAAGGCACTCTGGCCACAAAGTATTCTAAAAGCTAGCTCTGGGCTATGCGCGGTCTCGAAGATTGACTCCCTCAAAGATCAATATGCCCAGCCACCTCCAAATGCTCATAAACATGGATATAGCTCCATCACTAGATCTTACTCCTAGTCACTAGCTCCTGGCCGTGCCAAGCAAGGAGCACACAAAGTTCCAACCCGCAAACACAAAACCAAGAGACACAAAGCTTCGACCGAGACTAGAGCTGAGATATAAGGGGAGATACATGTGCACCCCACATAGACATGAGACAAGCAATCATGCAGGAGAAAGGTAGTCATGCAACAGATAGTCATGCAAAGTGCAGGTATATCATCCATATCTACACATAATCTAAGTAGGAGTATAAGATGAACATGTTGTGTATATAACAAACAATGAGAAACAAGTGACATAACAAGATGAACATAAGAATCGACCGATGAAATCAACCAACCAATACTAATGATACAAATAAATTAGGGACAAAATGGCATACAATCAGCTAGTCAAAATTCTCAATGTGCTATACATAAAAAGCACAAAAAGAAGTATCTATCAATCAATCAACCAACCAAATTCCACATTTTCCCTAATTTGTATTCAAGCTTGACCCTCACTATCCCAGCAGAGTTGTCATTTTGTGGACCCCGTATTTTTGGCTATTATGTGTTTCCCACTAAAAAGGCGAGACTCGTTTTTTATTTTTGAAAAAAACCATTTTTAGAAAACGGTTTGGAGTCGCTACTATTTTTGCTTACTTAAAAGGAAATGGAAAACAAGAAAGAAAACCCTAAATGTGTGACTCACGCAAAGTCGTCCGAAAATCGAGTCTAGGTCCCGGGGTCGTTACTTATCTGGGAAGGTACTTGATGGAAGCGTGTAGCACCCTCTAAGCCCTAAAGCCTGCATCTACTAAACAAACTATGAAAATATGGCTAATTAATCAACTAACACCAAGATAAGAATAAATACAAAAGCATGCAAGACATATATAAATAAATAATCAAGCAAAGTCAGATGAGAAAAATATGTATCTGGATGGCATGTTAGAAGCGCTACCAATTAGAAAACAATGTTAGTGCAATAACAAAATACAAACTATTCACATTAAATTAAAAATTGGTTAAAAATCATATGTCAAATTATTTATTAAAAGGATACATGGAATGTCGGGCCCCACCCAAGCCCATTTATATGTTATATAAATTAACTCCCTAAGATTCCATTTTATAGGAATTGTAGAATTAACCGTGTGTTTGAAATTTTTGAAGACCAGGTTGAAATTGAAGTTTTGAAAATTGGAAGTTTGAAGTTGAAATTTGAAATTTGAGATTTTTGGGGACTTGAATTTTAGAAATTGAGAATTTTCAAAATTTAAGACTAGACATTGAATCTTGAAATTAGATTTGAAAATTTGAAATTGATTGCTTGGAATGAAATTATGAATTTTGTAAATTTGAAATTATAAATTTAAAAATTGGAAATTAAATTGTGGAACTAATTTTGAAATTATGACACTTGATTTTTGAAATTAGAATTCTGCAATTTTGAAATTGAAACATTGAAATTTTGAAATTTTAGATTTGGAGACTTGAATTTAAAATTGAAATTTGAATTTTAGAAAATGAGAAATTTGGAATTTGAATTTTGAAATTTGGACACTTAAAAATTGATCAGAAATGAAAATTTAGAACTTGATTTTTTTTTTTAAATTTGGGGATTTTATTAAATTAAGGGTGGGTGATAATTCATATGTTAAGGAAAAATAAATTGAATTATTAAAAAAAAACATCACCAACCAATTTAATTAAATAAACAAAAAGTGACAATATACTTAGAAGGAAAATAAAATAATAAGACTATAAATTAAATGACTAATTAAATATATACAAGACAATTAATTAAAAAAATAACTATATAAAAAGAAGTTAATAAAAAAGAAAAGCTCAAGAAAACTTACTCCGATAGACGGCAGTCTCTAGACCGAGTCGCCTTCTGCCGAAATTGCCCCAAAGCCGGATCGTCTCCCAAAATTGCCCCGAGCCAAGATTTCCAAGGCCATCTATTTTAAATCAAACCTTAAACTTTGAGACCACTTAGAACTCCCACTCAATGTGACGTAAGACCCATAGTCTCCTTAAAAAAAATAAATTTAAGGGACTAATAGGGCCTAAATTATATAGGCCCATGCCTTAATTTATTCTCCAAAAAATATTTAATTAAGGGTCATTAGGGTCTCCCACTTTTTTTAGTGGGAAAGGCCCATGGTTCCCCTTTTATTCCCTCCTCTAAATCAAGAGGGAGAGGCCCCATGAAAGGGAGGCCTCTCTCCTTTGTCGATTTCCAATGTGGGATTGTCTCCCACAAAGGAATAAACCTCATAAGCCTTCAAATTTTGGGGGTCTATAAATACATTGATAGAAACAAATAATTAAATTCTCTAAAAACTTTAGAGAATGAACCAGCATCCAAGTTAATATCATAATAAATCAGCTTAAAACCTACACATTTGATAATTATATGATGACTCTAGTTCTACAACATAATGACGAAGAGCCCCACACATAATGGTATCAGAGCCCTAGGTTCAGATAAAACAAAACGAAGTAATCCATCAGAACCCTAGGTTCAAATAAAATAAAACGAAGTAATCATATAATAATAAGATAATTATAAAACCCGAAAAAATTCTAATTTTATGAAAAATGGTAAAATGGTAATTTCGGTCCGAAATTTTTCTAGATCTCGAATGATGAAACAGACTTCACCGTTGGAATCGTCTCACGAAATCTAGTTACCACGCTTGAGCCTTTGTCACCCGAAGGCCCGAATTTCACGCTAGAGGCACGGAGAGGCAAGACACTTTGGCGCTATGAGTGGCTTCAAGAGGTGCCACGTGTCCCCGGCGAATAATAAAAGAGTTTCAAGGCAGCTGGGTGGTGGACATTGGCATGATGTCATTAGATGAAAATCCCAAAGTAGAGGGATAAGGGGATAAGGAAAAAGAGAGAGAAAATGAGAGTTTTGTAGAGAGAGAGTGTCCACCTTCTCTCTAAATTTCCAGTGATTGACCGTCGGGTTCTGCGGACACTCGATCCCGGGGTCTCATTGACAACCTCACAACCGACGCAGATTCGCGGGATGTTTCGTAACCCGACACCACACCATTGAGTCCCATTTTCCTAGGACCTAGGATTTAACGAAAATCTGCAGTCTCCTTGTACTGGAGTCACCCAAAATACAACATGTACAATTTCATGGCTACCTGTCCCAATATTATTATTATTATTATTATTATTTTATTTTTATTTTTTTTACTTTTAGAAAATTTTAAGTTTTTCGGGGTTTTACATTCTTCCCCCCTTAAAAGAATTTCGTCCTAAAATTCACACACACATGCACCTTAGATCACAATGCATATGCGATAGTCATCTTAATACCAAATGACTACGAACCGTACCTCCATCCGCAACAGCAAGGGATAACCAGCACGCATCGTGTCCTTGCATCCCCAAGTTTCCTACTCCACTACTCCTGTCAAGCATAAACACATTCCTCTAGCCTCATAGTTTTACGTCAAAACCCGATCCTCGCTTATCTCAACATGCACAAGCCCTCCTCGAAGGTCCTTTTTATGTAACAACTATAAGCTCGCCTTAATCCAAAACTCGAGCTCTGGATGGGGTGTGTACCTCCCGAGCATGGAAACACGAAATACTTTTTTTTTTCGACAACCGATAACCTTGGCAAAGAAAACCAAACGGCACATGACAGGTTTAATCCTCGAGTATCTCGAAGGGCCCGATATACCTCGGCGACAGCTCTCCTTGCTTGCCGAACCTAACCACTCCTCTCTTAGGTATCACCTTCAAGAAGACATGATCACCCGTCTCGAACTCTTCTACTGGCTTTAAGCCGTATCAAACCCACCTTCCCCAAGGTGTTTCTAATCAGATCTGAACCAGTGATGGAGCCCTCTCCCACTTCTATCCAGAAAACCGATGACGGACATGGTCTCCCATATAAAGCCTCATATTGAAGTCCAGTTGCGTAATGATATACTCGCACTTCGTGGTCCGAAACATCTCAACCATTCAATCGTATAGATAGTGGCGCCCAAATCCTCGGGCACAAGCACTATGGCCTCCAACTCCATGTCGTGTGTGTGGGGTAATATTCGTCATGATTCTTCCTCGTCGTCGAACCATGTTACTACTCCCTGGGATCGTGATCAAAACGCATCCCGCTTTATCCTTCGAGCATCACAACACATCAGGTAAATCGTCTCCTGTCGACCTCGTAACATGTCGAAATGTTTCCTTTTTAATTTCCTCGGAATGCCCTCTCACATGGGCTCTCACCCACTCATACTTGACCTCTCCCCTGTGTCAACCTCACATATGTGCATCTACTTTTTTTTTTTTTTTTCACTATGCTCACATCTATACCTGAAGCCGATACTACATGTCTTAAATCTCACCTTAGTTAGCCGACTCCCCTTTGCTGAATTTGACATTCAACTAATGTTCTCGCAAGGTCTGAAGAACAACTGTTAACGATTTTCTTGATCCTCCTCTGTTTCATAGTAGATCAAAATATCTTTCCACAAAGACTACTACAACCGATCTAGATAGGGTTGTCAAACCATATACCTGAGATCCCTGAATGTCACTGGCGCATTCGTTAAATCTGAAAGGCATCACTGTGAAGTCGAAGTGCCCATACCACGTCTCTAACACTATGTCAGGTGTCCGCCCCAACCTCATCAGGATAACCCGGTGCGAGATCTATCTTAGAATACTCCTGGTTTCATACCGATCGATGAATCATTAATCCAGTTGTGGAATACGATTATGATCATGACTTTGTTCAACTGCTGATAGTTTATACACAATCAAAGAGTTTTGTCTCTCCTCTTCAATAAACAAGAACCGAGTTCTCACAAGGAAGTGCTCCTGGCCCAATATAACCCTCGTCCTACAATTCCTGTATCTGGACTCTAAGTTTCTTCAACTCAACTGGCGCCATCCTATGCGAAGTTATAGAATGGGCGACGTACCGGGGTGTGACTTACTCATGAAGTCTACATCCTTCTTTGGAGGTAATCTCGATAGATCATCAGGAAAAACATCCCCTTACTCTCCACTACCCGAGGTAGACCTAAGCCTGGTCTCGCCTTGTCTTTCCGGGTAAGGCTTGCCAACCAACCCATCAATCTTCTGTAACATCTAGAGTTACGCACGGTCTGGGGTAAAGCATCATGCTTATCCCCTTGAAACATCACATAAACACCGTCTTGTGCGTAGGCGGTGACTCTCCTGCAATCACGACCAATGACGACCCGGTGTGCCGTCATCCAGTCCATCTCGAGGATATCATCTAATCCCGACATCTTCGTGACCCTTGGGTCCACAGTGAGGAGAATCCGTGAGATCTCTACCTCACCATCCCAACCTGTCTAACCAACCCTCGCCCTAGTTCCTAGGGGAGAACTTACACTTTACGGCTTTTCCAAACTTGCTATCTACACATGTGTCAAATAGAAAATTGAGATTCCTTTTTGCTACTCTACCTAGTAGTGCATAATCCAACCACTAATTGGCATCACATCATGAACTACTCCGTTCATTCATTTTCCAAACCCTTAAGGTTATGTTCTCTAACCCTAGTGTTCATATATTTTCCTATATACATCCTACCATGTATATAATCCACACAACATGTAACACACATCATGTAACACACCAAACACATACATGAAAACACACAATGCATGCAAGGTCTAAACCCAATGCCCATCTAGTCTTAGGTAATCAATATTACTAATACCACGCCAGACGCCTGGTGATCAAATACACCGCTAACTGGTAATCACGACCTAAGCTCTAACACCAAGCTACGATGACCGTATCAATTTCACCACAATAGCCATGGCTGGCCCATGTCCCTCATGTGACAATCTCAAAACCCGGGTTCATTGACAACTCAATAACCCGCTGAATACTCGTGGAATGTCTGCAAATCCAGACACTATCGAATAAAATCTGCGTAATCTCCTTTGTACTGGGAACTCTACCCAAATACATAACCTATCCTAATAATCAATAACCACCATTGTGGTCCAAATGCAAGTAAAATAATGGCACTCTGGGCCCCGTGACTGACATCACAAATATATCCCAACCAATATATCTCACATGGTTCTAGAGTTAATAAATTACTCTTAATTCAACATATATTAAAATTACAACATTCTAATACATGTTATATACTACGTTATAATAAAATAATCACTGTTCACAACCCTGGGCTTTCTTCTCAAAAGGCCTCTAATGAGTGTCACCTTCCCGATCGCTCCTTGAACCTCAAATGGTGATCCTGACAGGCGAGCAGCTTCCCGCAGCGATAATTTCCTGCTACGCCAAGCACTTCCCCACTCCAGTTTCTGCATACGACGCGTAACAAACACATTCAAGCAATTTCATGAACCTACTTGAATGTCTACATGACACGGATGAGAATGTGACTCACCCTATCCCATATCCCGAGTCCTCACCGACTCCCTCACACATGCAAGTTGCCAAGTATAAGCTACTGTCATTTTTCCGATGACAACCCAAGATTACTCTTAATCTTTTCATTTTTCATTTACAACCATTTACCTCGAGTCCTCACCGACTTCCCTGCCATGCTTTTTTTGCTATGAATGAAAACCTTTCCAAACAAAGGCATTTGTTTTTAATCGACAACCCTCCATATAAATAAAGGAATGCACTCGGAGCACCCATTTTGCAGGGACAACCCTCCGATGTATACCACCGGGGCACTCCAACGACATATACAGCGGACAACCCTCCGATGTTGCAGGACACACCCGATAAATAATATTGTTGGTCAACCCTCCGAACAATTAAGAGCCCTGGGGCATATGAAATGCAATGAGCCATTTCCATTTTCTAACCCGTGGCGACGCATTTGACGCTGGCCCTATTAATCAAGCCCACTAATCAACACCCTACGCGGTGTTGATCTACAACCATGTACTCATGACACACCATCAAACACCTAACACAGTGTCGATCTCAACTATGCACTCATACCTAATTTCTAGGTTACCCCAGTGCATATGGAATGCATGATGCCAATTCCAACACATTCATGCTAATATATTCACATAATTAAATCACATAAAACATGTTATGCAATTTCACAATCAATTACACCAAAATTAGCTCACATGGGCTAATTAACAAACACGAGCAATTCATTTTGAATCACTCAACCATACACATTTTCACACAAAAATACTCTCGCGGTCACTATTCACGTGGAATAGTAAAACCTCTGCTACTGCTCAAACACAAATAGGAATTTTCTCCATTTGGTTCTTTGAGATCAGCTACGCTAAACAAGCCTTAGAACGTTTCCTAACCATTTACCCGGTTCTTAAACAAGGATTAACACAAGTAGGAAAGATCCCTACCTTCAGAGTTGTCGAACTCCACCAAATCATACTCACATAGCCCTCGCCGCGTAGAACAACTTCTTCTTCGGGCTCGCCGAAAACCGACTGGTCCGATTAATCAAACTGGGAGAAGATGCTCTCTAAAAGAAAAATCACATTCAGCCATCGTATCCCCGCTTCCAGCCCCTGACGCTTGTGTTTTAATTCGGGGGAAGACAACTATTTGTATTTTGTCTTATTATCATTAACAAATTCTATAATTCCATTTGTGTCCCTTTCTGATTCGACACTGGGTACTATCTAAGTCGCTTCATTTCATCATTTCTCCTTACTCATGCAACATGTGTCACATGAGTATATGTTATAGGTGACTTTTGTCACACCACATGTCGTTTTACAGCACCCGATACTCAGTGCCTCGAAAAACGTGAAATTTCGACTGTCTCGGAATTCAATGAAATTCAATGTGGTAGCTAGATTTCACAAGAAGATTCCAACGGTGAAATCCGTTTCGTCATCTGAGATTTAGAAAATTTTGGATTTTTACCGAAATTACGGGCTTAATTCCTTTTTCGGTAAAATTGGAATTTTCTCGGTCTCACACTCAAGCCCTAGGTAACGATACCTATGTTTCCTCGATACTACGTCATGGACGCCCGATCCCGGGGTCCCGCTTGACAACCCGTCAACCAATGGAAGATTCGTGGGATGCCTGCAACCCGACACCACACACCATCAGTCCCATTTTCCTAAGACCCAGGATTTAACGAAAATAGGGCAGAGTCTCCTTTGTACGGGGAGCTCTACCCAAAATACAACCTGTGCAATTTCATAGCTACCTGTCCCAATATTATTATTAATTTTTTTTCACTTTTAGAAAATTTTAAATTTTCCATGGTTTTACAGTTCTCGTCGGAACAAGAGGAGAAGTTAGTCTACGCTGCAAGGGCTACGCGGAGGTACCAGTTTTGTGGAGTTTTGACAACTCTGAGAGGTAGGGGTTTTCTCCTACTTGTTTTATTCTTTGGCTAAGAGCCATTTTAATGGATAGGGATATCTTAAGGTCTCGGATGGCTTATGTTTTCAGCCTCCAAAAGATTTCCGAACGAGCGAAGAAATCCCTAGAGTATTTCACAAACCGAATCCAACCGTGGACTGCTTTTTGTGTGGCCTTGAGTGTGAATATGTTATTAAGCTCGAATAACATGTTATGTTAATTGTGCGATGCTATGGGCAATCCCAAGACGGACTGCCAGATTTTATATTAGCCCATGTAAGCTAATTTTATGTTATTGCTATGTATGAATGAATAACATGATGATCGTGGATAAATTCTATTAGTATATGCATGCTTAATATATTAACATGAATTGTTGTGAAATGGCACATTGCATTTATATGCATTGGATAAATCTAGAAAATAGGTGTGAGGCATGAAATGAAAACGTGGTTGCTAAATGTATTTCAAGGGAAGATTTTAAAGAATTATTTCTGGAGCTCGCTTCAACAATTCATCTCTAGGAAGACACATGACTGCTCTGAGAGTTATCCAAGAATTCAATTCCTGAGGGTTATCCAATAGATTTTACCGAAACTTAGTATTATGTTTTCAAGAACAAAAACCTTTTGTTTGAAAATAGTGTTTTCTCACACTTGGCTTAGGCATGCGTAAGGGAGTCAGTGAGGGCTCGAGAAGTGGGAAAGGGTGAGTCGCATTCCCATCCATTTCATGTAGACATTTGAGTAGGAACATATATGTTTTTCTTGATTGTTTGGTTTGTCATTGCATGAGCATTTAGGTGGAGAGTAACCCATGTAGGATAATTCCACTACTAGGCATTGCTCACCTTGTTGAGGGAAAAATTATTTCAGGTATTGAAGGTCTACCCGGGATGGACGCGATCCTAGATCTTAGAGATCTTAAGAAACGCTATATGTGGCCTTATTATATTTTTGTAAAAAAATTGGGTAAAGACCCAGCTTTTGGATAATTTGTAATCAAAACAAATTGTAAATTAACTTATTTGTATAAAATATGCATTTTGCAGGAGTATGGATGGCGGTAAGCGACCTACCATTTTTACATGATGGCTCACGACATGTAGACACATGTGTTTCCTTTCGCATCGACGTGGTCAATGTGACTTCGGTCGGCATCACATAATAATGCTGAAATTTCTTTTGTTTAAAGAAATAGGAATAACAAAATTCAAAGAGATTAGAAAAATAATATTATTTTATTTTAAAAATAATATAAAAATAAATTATCCAAGGATTTTAGGTGATAATATTGAAGTTTATGATCTAGAATAATTTGATACAGAATATTGGTTTAGTGATGAATAACATGAGTTATGCAGAAAAATTTTGTTATAACATAAGCACGATAAATCTAACTAAAAAACAAAAACTGGAAGAATTTAAAACTGAAATCAGAAAGACAATCATAAATCTAACGGAAAATCATATTGAATATCATCTAGAAGGATTTTGTGATTGTGAGGAATTTGGATAGATTTATTAGATGGTTAGACTATATAGGGTTTTTTAGAATTTTAGGGAGAACACTAGCAGAAGACATAAAATATAAATCAGATAAAAAGTAAATGAATAGTAAAAGAATATTGAATAGTATTTACAAAAGTTAAAAAGTTTGATAAAAGGTACAAATTGAAAAGTTTTACAAAACGTGTTTGAAGAAAATTTGAAAAACTATGAAAGGTAAAACAGTAATCTTGATAGAGAAATCCAACCTAAAATTGATACTTGTAATAGTAAGTTAGTCAAATAATAAATTCTAAGTCAAATAAAGACTTTATGTCTAAAACATAACGAAAATTCTAAAACATAATATAACACAAGAATTTTTGTATTAAGGTTTTATAAATCATGAAAATAATAGGAGAAAAAGATGATTATGATCTAAATGACATAGTGTTAATAGAATCTTTTAACTTATTACAAATTAGAATTCTTAACAAATGATTGGATATTAAAAACATTGTATATCTCTAAGCCTCAAATATCTTTACAAAAATCAATAGACAAATATTTAGAAAAAAGAAAAAAATTATATAAAGACTTTACTAGTAGCAAAATGGAAAAAATAAAAAACACAATATATAAAATGATTATGGGATGTTTAGGAGTAGTTTACTCTTTATAAAATACCCGTAAAAGGAATCCTACGATATAATAATACTTTATATAGTAGAAAATTACAATGAATATTTACCCTTTAGGGTTAATTTGGATCCAGAAACAACAAGAAAAGTAATAGAAAAAATGAAAAACCTAATGCAAAGGGAAATAAGAAATTTATATCCAAAAGATAAAATAAAAATAAAAGAATATGGAGTGTACAAGGAATGAGAAAATTTTGTGAAAGAAAGGGTTATAAAAACCAAATAACATGGAGTCTAGAAAAATGGAAATATTATTGGAGGAAATATTTAAGGCTATAAAAAGAACAAATAATAAATTAGAAAAAATCGAAGAAAAAATGAACAAATTAGAAAATAGAATGATAAATATAGAAATATAGCAAAATACTCTTATTAGTATATGGAAAGATCCAAAATATGTTAGAGGAACAACTGGAAAAATAGTAGAATAAATAATATTTAGAAAATATCCTGAAAGAACAATAAAAAGAGAAAACATAGAAAAACGAAGCCTAGATGAAAAGTTATTAGAGCAATACATAGAATTAGAAAAGAAAAGAAAAATAAAAGAAGGAAAACAAATAATAGAAGAAGGACTATAAAAGAATGAGCCAAATAAGTAATAGTGTAATAGAAGATATAATGATAGAAATACAGAGAATGAATTTAAATGAAACAAAATATGTGAATCTTATAGGACATGTAGGAGGACCTAGTAAAATAAAAGAAGAACACCTAAATACATTTGAAAACAATACAAAATACCTAAATATGAACCAAGAGAAACAAAAATTGAAATAATTAGGGAAATAATGGTGTGTATACTCAGATATAGATTATCAAAAGATATTAAAACAAGCAGCAAATAAATGGTCTCAAGAATGACATTATATTTCATGCATACGCAATAATCAGATAATAATACTAAAACCCAAATAATGATATAAACATTAACAAGATGTGTTAGAAAATGGTGAGAAAGATTATCAGCCCCTAGTTTCAATGTAATTACAAATTACACTATTATAGCCTTTGAAAGTAGCATATTTGAAGGTGTAGATACTTTTATTAGATATATAGTAAATGGATTTTTAGGAGAATTATGGATGACAAATAGTATAGAGCAAAGAAGAAAAGACATAAGAGAAGCTAGGAATAAGTTATCACAATTACAAATTTGTAAAATGAAAAACATATATGAATATACATGTGAATTTAGAAATGGTATTATGATGCATTTGATAGTAATATGAATATGACAATCTTAGCGACACATACTATGAGAAGTTACCAGAAAATAGAGTACTATTTCTAAGAGCACGATATGAAAAATAAGAACAAAAGATGCTGATATTCTAGGGTTTCACAGAATTTTAAAGAAAAAGATTACTAATTATGCACCCAAAGGTATATTATAAAAAGGTGCAAGATATTATAAAATATATTATGATGTATAGATAACATCCTAGGAAAATGAGGGTGTAAGGAGTATAAGAAAAGAAAATTTGGAAAACAATTAGGAAAGTCAAGAAAAAAACTTACAAAATATAAAAGATTTAGAAAAGAACAGAGAAAACCATTTAAAAAATATTACAAGAAAAGATTTAATTATAAAAGAAGAAATGTTACGCAAAATACATCAAAAGACAAAAGCAAATGCAAATGTTCGAAATGTGGTGAATTAGGACATTACAGTAATGAATGTCAAAAAGAGAAAAAGACATTTATCTTATGGGAAGAAAATAAAAAAGATGATTTAAAAAGTATACTAAGTTTTGATAGTGAAATGAGTAGTGTTTATAGTGAAAATGATAGTAGTTCCTCAGAAAGTGATACAGAATGAGTAAAGAGATAATTGAGGAATATGACATTTCCGACTCAAGCTTATTAGCTTAAAGAAGATCAAGAAGGATATAGATTGAAAAGCACTTTTGATAATAGAAAATTACAGAAAATCTAGAATTTAAAGTTTGATTTGAAAGCCCCAGGAGAATGATTACTAAGATACCTAAATAAAAAACATATGCATAGAAAATATACAATCCATGAATACCAAAAGATAAAAAGAAGTATAACAGTCAACAAAGCTAAAGGAAACATAAAGCTTAATTTATTAACAAAAGAGACTATAAATGAAACATTAATCAAAATAAAAAATGAAAAAGTAAGAGAAAAAATAAAGTATGTATATTTAGCAGGAGTATAAATAATAATAAAATCATCATTCATTGAAAATCTAAATACACCAATAGTTATAAGTTTACATGATAAAAGACTAATACAAACACATGAAAGCCACCTAGGAAGTATCCAAGGAAATTTAGCATATACGAAGTTAATGTTCACATGTTACCCAAAATATAACATTAATTTAGGAGATAAAGATTTTGATAACAGTCTAAGCTTATATTTCAAATTCTTAAGGAATGATTTTATGAAAGAAGGTAATAATGTAATGACAATGTATTATAGTGCTTTATACACACTATCATTCTCAAACTATGGAAGGATTTATCAAGATAAGTAATTTATAGAAATTAGTGATGAATGTAGATAAATTGCCAAGATAATAGAACCTCAAAAATTGAATATGATAGAAATTCTAACAAATTACATTTTTAGTCTTGAAAATGAAATTCCTCAAGAAGATTGTATACAAAGAATTGATTTACCCATATTTAGAGGAAATTCCTTAATAGGAAATAATAGCATAAATAATACAAGGAGAAGAAGTTTCCAAAGAATAAGAGAAGATATACATTCACATTTTCTAATAAAAAGAAATTATTACAATGGGGAAAGAGAAGTTGAAGAAACAAATTTTTTAATAGATATAGGTGCTAGTTGCAATCATATCCAGGCTGGTAAGTGTGAAATTATAAGAAGTACAACAAGCTCATATGTTTATACAAATTATGATGGTTAAACATTAGAATGTAATTTAAAGGTAGAAATACCCATGAGATTACAAGGAATAACCTCTTTGGTGGATTGCTATAAAGATAACAAAATGCAAGGAAATTGACACTATGATATTCTCTTAGGAAATAGTTTCCGAGATAGATTAGATAATTATAAAATTACAAAGGAAGGAATAGAAATATACAGTAAAGACATGTATTTTCTTAGAAAGACAAAAATGAAAGAAACTACATTCCTTATTGTGACGCCTGGGTGTCTCTGGATAATCTCGCCACCCGCCGGCTCTCGATGTCAACCCGACCATCAAAAACGTGTGTAGTCTCCTTTGTATCGGAGTACTAAAATACAACTCCGTCCCTCCACATGCACCTATCCTAATATTTTACAAAGACTACACACTGGTCATATACAATTAAATGAGAAAAATGGCCACGTGGCCACATCAATACTCCTTCACTAAAAATATTCAACCAACTGTCCATATATTACATGGTTCAAGAGTTAAGAAATTACTTAATTCAAACATATATATTGTAGCACTTCCCATAATTTCTAATACATGTTATATTAAATGAATACCAAAGCCACAATCCGCTTCTTCTAAAACGTAGTCTCTGAGCTGCCGTCCCTCCGTACACCCCTCGTACCAAATAGTGATCCCCAACGTGCGAGCAATGCCTGTTAGTGATACTCGCATGGGTTACTCCTCACCTAAGTGCACATGTCGACAACCAAACACTACCTCAAGCAAATACATGATCCTACTTGAATGTCTACATACCCATCCAGATGTCTCAAGTCCTCAACGACCCTCACACATGCTCTGTCAATGCGAAAGCAAAAATTACGCTTTAAAAAAAAAGTTTGTTCGAAAACTACTACCGAAGCCTCGCGCAAATTTATTGACAACCCCTCCAGGCGAATATGCTGGATAACCCTCCAAACAATTCATTGGGCTCCTCCGACGTGAATTGATCACACCCCAACATGGCCCTCCGGAAATCTTTCTTCAAATTCTCTTCACAAACATTCGCTTTTATTCTTTCATGTCATGCACTCACACCTAATATTCTAGGGTGCCCCGCTGGGTATATGGAATGCATTATGCCAATCCTAACAACTTTCATGTTAATATATAAAAACATGTATATATTAACATAATTAATTCACACACCATGTTATTAAATTCACATCAATAACACCAAAAATTACCACATGGGCTAATTAAAAAAATACTAAGCAATTCATTTTTAATCACTCAACAACACAAAATCATACCAAATCACGTGAATGGAACCCGGGTTGGCACTGTTCATGGCCAATAATTAGATGATTTCTTCACTCGTCGCTCAAAGCTTTTGAGACAATACGCCTTCCACTTCAACAACCCCATCCATAAAATAGCCCTTAGTGAAAGAATAAACTAAGCAGGAAAAGATCCCTACCTCTCGGAGTTGTCGGAACTCCACAAAATTCCAAGTGGTCTTACCGCAGCCCCCTCACCGCGCAGAACAACTTTTGCATTTTCGTCCGTCCGGCGAACCGACGGTCCAAGCCAATCGAGAAATCTCAGAGACAAGTAGCTCTCTCTCTCTCTAAAACTCAAACTCCCACTCGGCTACACGCTTGCTACTTGGAGAAGAAGACTATTCTTCTTTGTTTTATTCATTTTAAACTTTCCACTTAATTCCTTTCATCTGTCCCTTTATACCAGGCCTTTTGACATTTGGCTTAATCTAAGCCATTCATTTCCATTCTCTCTCTAATCATGCAACACGTGTCACATGAGTACATGTAGTAGGTTACTTTTGTCACATCACATATGAAGGACCCCTACCCTGGAGCACCATGAACCCGAGGACGTTCCAGACTCCAATGGATATAGAAACTTTTCCCTCAAAAACAATCAAATAAAAACTATGGAGCGAACCCTTTACAACTTTACATATCTTTAGAAAATAATGCCGCGGAAGTGGTAAAATTTTTTTTTTTTTTTTTTCTTTCTTTTTTTTTTTTTTCAAACACTTAGATTTTCGAAAATCGGCGTAGTTTCCTCGCTTTTCGACTTTCCCAATTTACAAATATCTCGCATAAGCATTTAAAAAACACTTACCTACTTTTCAACCTTCTTCGGCTTTTAGGACTCCTCGTCCACAACAACACAATCACCATACAGAGGTATACTATATACATTTATTCATTTCAATCATCAAAACATTCAAAACTTCTTCAATTCCACGCTTTATAAAAGATCGGGCTTGAGCCTAAGCCAACCGCCTGCAGTTCTTTTCAAAATATATCCATATATGCATATATATACACAAAGTATTTGACATATAAAATATGCAAACCATTTACAATGCGCTCACATGCTGCTCCTCAATGGGCTTCGACCATCACGCTACAGAGGGTACTCTACCGGCCAAGCACTGCCTTCCGAAATGTTGGAAACATATGGAAAAGAACGAGCCAAAAATGGTTCCGCAATGTACATTTTCATTAAGATACCATTTCAAGAGATATACCAAAGTAATACAAAGGCTATACAATTAAAAATCCCTTTATGCCTTAAACTTTCTTTTCAAAGTAATACATACTTATATAGCAATTAGTAAAACTATTTATGCCTTTTAAACTTTCTTTTATACAATTAAAATCCATTTATGCCTTAAACTTTCTTTCTTTCTTTCTCTTTCTTTCTTTTCTTTTCTTCGGCGGAACCCGTGAATAAATCACCACCGAACGCTTCGGTAATCACTGTGAGGGACAAATACATTCCGCCATAACCACTACGTCGTGAAGAAATTGCACGCTTTGGCATGCTGTGGTTCCAAATTATAGCACCTTATCACGTGTAAGGATATTACTCTAGACACTCACCCTCCCCGGCTAGTAACCTTATAACTTTTGGCCCTCTAAATCTTTACACGCCAAGGTACTTCGTCGATATCGCCTATAATGTCATATGGGGTTAGGGTAACCATCGTGAAACATTTATCAAAAAATACATTTATAAATCATTTAAATCCTTAGTTTATCATGAAAAATCATATATATATATGCAAATATACATATGCATTCTTTACACATTTTTAAACTTTCATAATGCCTTAACATATGCATACATATATAATTTAATATACATATATATTGATGCAAGATAAACATGTACATTAAAAATTTTCATTTACATCAAAACTTTTCTTATATTTAGGCAATATAAACATTTACATAACTTTTCATTTAGGCGATATAAACATTTACGTTAACTTTTCATTTAACATCGTGTTCCACTTTTAAAGCACAATTTGCAAAACATGTTTACACTCTGGTTAAAAATAATCCCACTTGCTTCAGTCGAATTCTGGTTTCGTCAGGTAGTCCTTTTCACCTTTTTCAAGAAAACCACAACTATACATTAATCATAACTTCCATTTGATCACCATACATTCATTTAAGGCAAATGAACCAATTCCTGCCCATAGCACTAAAAACCCACTCATTTGTAACCTTTTTCCAGCGTAATACTCTATAGACTTTATGACTCAAAATTATTCAAGCGGTCTTCCAAAATTTATGAAACTCTCGGATCAGTCCTTTATATATCCAATAACATCTATTTAATTTGCCAATTTAAATTCCTTCCTCTAAAGCCCTCAACCACATAACACAAGTTATTGTGTATTTTATCAGTTGACTCAATTTGGCAGAAGCAGATCTGCACATGGCTCCTTTGACCAATTTCGTACTTTGGGATTACAATTTCTTGAACTTCCTTCAGATAAATTTTTTCCTTGAAGTCTCTTTAACCAGCAACTTGAATCCACTCCAAATCGGATCCAGAAATGAGCAAGTTATGGTCAAAATACGACAAATGGTCGAACGAGGGAAAGAAACAAAGCATTTCTGTGCAGAGAAATTGACGATGCATTTTACACGGCCTGCTGGGTGAATTTTGAGCCATATAATCAGAATTTGTGATACTATTTCTATAGGTTTGATTCTCCTTGAAGTCTATTTTAACCATCAGCTTGAATCACTCAAATCGGATCATAAATAGGCAGAAGTTATAGTCAAATACAACAAATGGTCAAACAGAAGCGAGCATTTCTGTAGAGGCTTCTTTGCCAATGACGAATGTGTTTCTCTTCCAATTTTTTCACTCCATCAAACAACAATCAATGCCTTATACCCATTTCAACATATCACAAAATTCACCTATGTTCTAACAATTCCCTCACTTTCTTTTTCAAAACTATTTAATCCATTTCACTTTACTCAATTGATATCAAAAATCATCTTGACCTTAAATACACCAATTCTTTTTTTAAACATCATATAATTTGATGATTCCATGTTTATTTTCTCCCAGTTGGGTTTGCTCTCATAACCTAACCATTCAAAGTTCATGTGCTCACTTTACAAAACTGGAGCAAGAACATCTTATTCTCTTGCGAAGTCCTAGAATCCAATTACCCATGGTTACAAGGCAAAGACATACCTGATTTTTTGGACTTCTCCTCCTTCTTCTTCTTCCTTCTCTTCCTCCTCTTGGCTCTCTCCTTCTCCTCTCGGTTTACTAAATGAACTTTGAGACGGAATGAATTTTGGCTCTTGTTTTCCCATTTTATATTTCAACTTTTCACTAATTGCAATTTAGTCCTGAACATTTAAATATTGCAATACCTTTTGAAATTCCCTACTGGCCCATCTCTACATAATGATTTTCATATTCTTTTTTTTTTTGCTAATGACAATTTTACTTATCAATCACAACGATCCGGGTTTCATGATTTATCATCTCTACTTTAGTCTCAAAATACTACAGTGACCTTGAATTGCTCTTACTCAAGGTATCATGTCTTCATTACACTCTTCTCTCGGGACCGGTGTAACAAAATCCTCCTCCTTAGGAACATTTTAAGTCCTCGAAATGAATAAACTAAACTCAAAAAAGAAAGGAAGGAAATTACCTCATTAGGAAAATAATTGAGGAGGGTAATGACGTCGCATACGAAGCCTCTGCCTCCCAGTAGCTTACCTCCTTCTCTCATGATTATCATAGTACTTTGACTAATGGAATCCGTTACTCCTCAACACCTTTTCCTTGCAATCTCTGATGCGCACGAGGTATCTTCATAAGTCGAGTTCTCTTTTTTAAGCACCTTTGGTTGTTCTCTCAATACATGAAGGATGCGGGATATATTTCCTCAACATCGATACATGGAGATGTATCATGAATCATATTGATAACTGCGGGAGTAACTTCAAACATATTTACTGGCATTTGCTTGCTCATAATCTCATAATGCCAGTATCACCTTGGGCTAAGTTTGCCTCGTTTTACAATCTCGGCCACTTTCAAGGTGAAATCTTGAAAAAACGGTCACTTATCTCAGTGAGTCTCATGACGGTTGTCCATAGCATAACTTTACATGGTCATGCAATTTGATTCATCTTCTGTAACTTTGGTCTTATCTTCCCAAGTCACTTGGATAATTTTGGACTACTAATTCCTTCACTTCCTGTCCCAATGATTTGGAGTTCGACATTTAGTCGATAAAGTCTCATAAGGGCCGTACCATCTTGTGATATAAGCTGTTGATATATGCGAACTCCATCGAGTAGTGTTCCTTTAGGGTATGATACGTCTTTGTGCTTCGGATGCATAGCATAAGCGGAGAATGGGCCTATAATAATCTCTCTCACAGCCACTGTCAAGTTACGCCTGACCTCATCCATGACCACATTCACCGTCCTCTCTAAATGACCAAATCCCATATTTGAGACTCTACTTCACCTCTCAACTTCACTATCTATGGATCATGAGTCTGACTCTCTGTCTGTCTATCAATGCGGGGCATTACATGAAATGTGGCTTCTTGATACTCCTAGATACGCGGGAGTTTGGTCGCGAGGACCTCGATTCTATGAGTCGAGGAAGATGCACAACCCTCAAGTGCGATAGGGAACTCAATGGTACATTCATAATCCTTGATCAGTTCAATCCATCTCTGTCTCATGTTAGTTCCTTACTACGTGAGATCACGCAAGCTCTTATGATGTAAAAATCTACGGGGCACTCCATATAAGTAATGCCTCCATATCATGAAGCCAAATACTCGTCTGCTATGGATTCTAAGATTCGTGTGTAGGATAATTTATGTTCATGCTTCTTCAATTGCATGAAGCATATGCAATCACCTTGTCATTACGCATTATTACACAACCTGGAAGGCCTTGCTGAGAGCATCCTGATACACTCTGAAAGCCGTCATGCGATGGAAGTGAAATCTTGGAGCGAAATTCGATCTCCTTTTCATTTCATCGAAACTCTGTGACCTCTGACCATAAAAGCGGTTCCTCTTTCTGTTTTATTCCACCAGGAGTTTCACAGTCAAGGTGCGGCTATCTTAGAACATCCCTCAAAGAACTTACGGTAATACCACGCGAACCCGCTAAAACTTCTATCTCTTGTAACTTTTCGTAGGAGGTTTTCCAATTGATGTAACTTAGACATACGTGGATCCATTGAGATCCCTCTGCCGAAACTATGTGTCCTAAAGGCGTGTACATCGAGCCAAAACGAACACTTCTTGAGTTTAGCATATAGTAGATGTTCCCTTGATGTTTACGAATTATCTCGAGTGCTTTCTGCATGTTCTTCTCCTTTGCTGAATAGATCGGTATATCGTCGATAAACAGATAACAAGCCCGATCCTAAGTAAGACCCGGAAAATCTGTTCATGAGATCCACTAAAGCGGTTGGGGCATTCGTAAGTCGAATGACATATTTAGAAACTCAAAATGCGTCTTAGTCTCTGAATCTTTGTCTTGGGAACATCCTCATCATGCAGTCTCAACTTATCCAATTCACTTCCAATTAAATCAAGGCTCATGGCAACATCTTTGTAAGCCTTAAATCAAATATTAACATCTTAAAGTGAAAAACTCATATGCCCTTCACCTTAGCAAAAAATTACATTTATATCTTAATCAATTCTTCTTCTTAAAACATTAATTCTACTTAGCGTTCCATTAGGCATGCTGTCCTTCGATTGATTAAATCAATGGAAACTCAACTTTTCCATACTTTACTCCTAAGGTGGTCAAATCACTACATGTCACACATTCATAATTATTTTCTTCAATTTCTTCCATTTTCTTTCAACAAGTATATTTGAAGTAATTCATCCAATGTCATTGATTTACTTAAACTAAATCAAACCAATGCATTTTCGATTAAACCCTTTCTTGGCTAACCTACCGTCATTTTCTATTCAACTTTTAATTCCCATTAATTCATTAATTCCTTCAAGCATTTCAAATGTGTCATTAAATCAATTAAAACCAATCGAAACAACATCACTTCCATTAACATCCAGGTTGACCTAAATTGACAATCCTTATAATCTCATTCTTTCTTTTCAATTTCTTAGCAAAATCGGCACAAGTCATGTCAATTTAATAGCTAAAGCCTTAGTATAACAATTGAAGGTTCCCAGATAAATAATCCATAAAACCTAATTGCTTCTTGGAACCTCCACTGAACCGTTGACCATCCATTGTCCTTGGTGTGGTAGCTGGGTTTCAAATCCTGCTCCTCATCCTGCTTGCATTTCTACTACGGCGGAAATGCGTATCAGCTGTTGTCGGCCTTCTTTATTAGTCCAAATCTACGGACTAAAATCTCTGACAAACCTCTTCCAAGCCATGATATGGACCTTTTGGTTTTCCATTTTATCTTTATCATTGGATTGACTTTTCTATGATGATACATGACTAGCTTCTCTTGATACATGACTTGTGGCATTTCTTAGAATAAGGACCTCATATCCTACAATTGATTGTGCAAGATTATGTATAAGATCATGCATTTATATGTGGCATCATCATTAGAATGATCTTCTAACTTTTTTTTCAACAATCATCTTGACAACGGTTCCTCAAAATATCGATCTCGAAATTGTCCTCCCAATTGCTCATCTCACATTTGAACACATGAACATTATCATTTCCATGTTGAAGTAAATCTTGATTTTCATTAAATGAATAGATCCCATTTGGGCGAGTCGGTTACATTACATTAATATTCCTCTAAGGTGTTGATGATAAGGTGGACTCTTCTGCACATGCTCTGTTTCTTTTTCCAACTTTTATGATCTTTTCACTCACGCTATTCTCTATCCTCCAAATGTAATCTTTGAAATTAAAGTCGAAGACTCCTTTTTGCCTAGACCTTCCAACTCAAAGATCTAGTATTATTTCCTAAATGAAACCTCGGTATTTCGGGTGGTGGTACTAATGCCTCGAAGACTCTCTGGTGGCGGAGTTGGCTCGGCGGCCTTGCTATTGGGTAAAAATTTAATATGTCATGTAATGCATATATGATTTTAAATCACATAAATAATTTATGAAATTTTAAAATAAAACATTAAAATAATTGATGATTACACATTTGAGCAATAATTATAGTAGAATTTATACATCGAATCCTGATTTACCCACATTGGTATAAGGATAGGTATACTTTTAATTTCTTATGTGTTTTAGACTTGTCTGCAGTCTTCGGGTCGAACCGCGGTGTCACGAGATTTATGTCGAAGTCAATATGAAGCACTAAGGATGTGGGCGAACAATTGATGAAAGTCTCGGGAACTCTTCACGAGGTTGAAAAGCACCCGAGGATCAGTGTGCAGTGCGTCAATTGCAGTAATGCCGGTACACCTTCAGCTCGTGGCGGAGTGGGCAAAGTGTACCGGTTCACCCGATAAGTGTCTGGGAATTTTTGATTAAGAATCGCCATTGGCGAAAATTAATCTAGGTACACCATTAAAGTGTCACCGTGCACATGTATGAAATGCGAAGATGGAAGCGAGTGTGATCTAGCAGCGAGGGGCATACTTGTCAATGTATCCCTTGAGCACGAGATGGTATTGGAAAGAGTATAAAGGCGAGAGAAGATAGAGGGAGACGGTTTTTGGCGCTGGGGTTAGGTTTTCATAGAAGGAGTTTCTCTCTCTTGTTTTGAGTTGAATTCTAGAATCAGTTGAAGACTCTTTCATTTTGTTTTACCACTCGAAACACCATAAATCTTCGGCCCAGAACGATTGGTTGTTTTTCCATTATAGTATGTTACATTTACATTCCTAGATTTTGTAGCAGAGTCGATTTTTCTCAAGTATTGTTTTTATGATTAACATCA
Organism: Tetrastigma voinierianum; assembly: GCA_016808115.1. Lineage (NCBI taxonomy): Eukaryota > Viridiplantae > Streptophyta > Magnoliopsida > Vitales > Vitaceae > Tetrastigma > Tetrastigma voinierianum. The sequence continues at coordinate 236,877 of JAEQBH010003610.1, forward strand.
ATTCAATTATCCACTTGTTCTTATAAGTTCATATTAGTTTCTAAACCCTTAATGCTTTGGGATTCTAAGATTGGAAACTCACCACGATCAGTACTAATCCTATTCTTCTTTTTGAACTTCAATGGATTGGGTGATGTTATTCACTTGTGCAAATGATTTATGAAAAACCACAGTTTGGCATATTCTTGACAAGTGTGAGCAAGAGATCACCTTGGTACGTGTTTGATTACAAATGCAAACTAAGAGTTCGTGTTAGTGAAACAGGGAGTGCTCAACGATTATTCAATCATCCTTAACTTTCAAAGAGAGTTTAAAGATAAATCTTCAAAAATAAAAGACCATTTATCAATGGTTCCTAGATGAGTTGTAAAATAAGAGGTGGGATTTATTTGGTGAAGTGAGTGGGATCCTAAGAATACCGACGTCGTCTTCTATTTTTCTAAAACATTCAAATCAATCAATCACTTGATCAAACAACACAACCTTTACAATTTACTTAATTTACACTTTTTGTGGAGAATAGCTCTATTTGGTCAATAAAAATTAGACCACTCCTGTGGAAATGACATGTGGAATACCCACGGTATTACAATCTTTGAACGTTGTGATTCCTACGCTTGGGAATAGGGTGGCATACTAATGGAATGAAGCATTTTAGGATTCTTAGGGGTGTGCGACTAACCAAGTTGATGCGAAGAGGCTAGAGGTAATTTGCAGTGTCTACAAATCAGTCGTTCTCATTTTTCTTTTTATTTTTATTTTGTTTTTAGTGAGAAATCTAAGTGGGTGTTTCTTGGACGAAGTAAGGGTGTAGTGCGCGTATCGGTTTGGGCTCATGACGAAGCGACAAGTAGTCGATATATCCCATAAACTTTGAAATCCATAATAAGCAAGTGTCTCAGATAACATTTTACCTCAAATGGACAATCCTGGGAATCGGCTTAACATGTATTTAATGAACATACTCAGGATTCTGTTAACACAAAGTTCCATGAACCTCCACAACGTGGAGGTGATGTTACTCTCGGTAACTTGAGTACTAGAGTGGAAATGGTAACCTTCAGCAAAACTCAATATAGGGTCCACCACCTTGCTCCTTTGCCTAACATAGAAAGAACCGCTTAGAAATCCTACAACCTCGAAAAGGACCCTGACCAATTCTTGCATTCGCCTTCTGAAGAGGCGATGAATTTCTAATGAAATCGGAAATTATCGAGTCTTTTCTTAGATATCCAAAGGGGTTCGAATCGAAACCTTATTCATTCATGAGAGATTTTGAAGATGTTTGCGATTGCATTTCTCTTGGCTCACCTCTCCCTGTCTGTTTGGTTTTATTTCCTTTTGCTTTAAGGGAGAAGGCGAAAATTTGGTTTTCATTCCTAGCACCTAACTCGATCTTTACATAGGAAAATATGCGAAATAGGTTCCTGAAACAAATTTTCCCTCACAATATAATGCTCTCATGCGAGCAATTCATAACTTTTAAAATGGGTGAACCATTTCTTTGCGGTATGGGAAAGATATAAGGATCTCCTCATGCTATCCTCACCATGGATTGGATGTAGAACTGAATATGTGCGTACTTTCATCGAAGTTATCCTTGAATAATAAACGGTACATCCGGATGATGTGCGGCGAATTACATGAGAAAAGAGTGCTAGGAAGCAATTCAACTTTTGATAGCATAGTAGAGAATGCCAGAGCAGGAGACTAACACCTCCATAGACCTTTGCTAAAGTGCATAGCACATCGCGGGTGGCGAATCCATCACTTAAGAATGATGAGTTCTGCGAAAATTACCAATTTAACAAGGAAATTGGAGCCGCGAGATGAAAAAGGTACATGAGGTAACTAGTGTGCCTCAAATACCTTCGTTCATTAGACCAGAATGGGGCCTTCATCATATCTGCGATGATCTGCGCATTCAGCCATCAAGTGCCCAGGCCTTCCTCAAGTAAAGGTGCAATTCAAATAGAGGCAAGCGTACGCCAATTACCAAAGGAAACCACCAATTCTCATACTCTGAAACATATAATCTGGATAGGAATAAGCACCTAATTTTGGTTGGAGGAGAAATGAAGGAGGGGGCGGAAATAACTTGCAAACAACCAAGGTCCTCATTGCGAAACCATGGCTACAAATTCCATTTACCATTTCAAAATCAGACTGAGGTTTCCTGTGAACCACAATCAAGGGTTTCAGCCACCAAATCAAGAACTCATCACCTGACCATATCAACCTCCACGTAAGAGAAGTCTAGAGGACATAGTCTGCAGTTCGTCTGAACCCAAACAATCCACAAACAAGAACTCCGGCCTTTCTGATGTGAGATCTCGAATATAAGTTAACCTCGTATGGAAGGTATGCCAGCCAGAAAAGGAACTTGTCTCGAAGCCCATTCAAAATCCACAAGGTCGAAAATAGTGTAGGAAGTTCAAGACCAATTGAGGTACCTTTGAACAACATCAAGGCTGTCCTTTACTCTCAGAGAAGTGGAAAGTGGTTGGCAAACCATTCAAACTAGGAACCAACTGAGAGTCTCAGAGTGAATTGTTCGAGGAGAGGATGAGTTGGCGGACAAATCTCGTATCCACATCACGAATGATATTGATGATGTCTGACGAAGGGCTGACCGAGTCTACCCGTATCCATAAAATCAATACCCTCATGGAAATTTAAGAGCATCGAAGAGAGTGAATAATATTCGGAGATCTATGAAATTTATTCGAACAAGTAAAATTGAACATTCCCTTGTTAGATGCTGATAAGCCAATTCCATCATATGCTAGAATTTTAAAGGACTTATGCACGGTAAAAGGAAGTGGAAGTGTGAGCAAGGAGCGTTCATGGCGAGCAGATCTACTTCCCTAATTCGAACGACTTTGCCTCCGAAAATACAAGACCGAGTCCTACTTTATTTCTATAGGCTGGAGATTCAAAGTTAGGAAGCGCTGCTTTACTGGTGGACTTAGGAATAAGTGTTAATCTGTTCTGCTATTCGATATATGTGGACTGGGGTTAGGAGAATTAGGAACGACCCAGTATCGCCTCGATTGGTGGCAAGGTAGTGTAAAAATTCCTGAGGGAATAGTGAAGGATGTTTTAGTACTGAGTGGACAAATTTTACACTTCCCTGTGGGTTTGTTGTGATTGACCTCGGCCTGTGGCGAATCAAGGAACTTCCGGTTCGATAATTCTTAATTAGGCCGTTCTTGGCATTCTTAATACCATTATACACATTGTGAGGACGCCTAACATTACTTGCTCGTTTGGTAACATGGTATTGTCCGAATATTTTCAGTATGTAATCAAGGGAATGGGGATGAGAAGATGTGTGTAAAATTAACATGGTTGATTCCATGGTACAAGATACGGATGATGCCTCACATGATGATCCTCTTAGAATATGTTTGGTGTATAGGAGTTAGGATGAGGAAGTGACCTTACTGGGTCGAGGTACACTCTGTAATTGAGCATAATGATATGGTAGGTTAATGGGTGGACACCTAAATTTGAACCATTGCCACCAAATGAGGACAAGGCATTGCCTTGAGGAGGCCACCTAAGCAGATTTAAAACCCATACGGCTTGCACCTCGAATATGCATTCTTAGGGAGGAGGAAACTTTTCGATAATCATATCTTCCTCGCTTAGACTTATTTCGAAAATCAACTTTTGGAGATATTGAAAACCCCGCAGAAATTGCTCTAAGGTGGACAATTGCTGCAGATATTAAGAGGAATTAGTCCTTGATGCGCACACATAGGAATCACTTAGAAGAGGGATGTGTTAAACCTTACAGCGGCCACGAGACGATTGAACCCGATAATGAAAGAAGTGGTGAAAGAGTGTTACCAAAACTCTTGATTAACCAGGGTGATTTGCCCACATTGCGAGATAGTAAGTTGGATTGTAGTACAGGTAGTTCCTAAAAAATCTGGAGTCACGGTGGTCCCCAATGAAAACAATGAACTCATTCCCACTCGTGTCACATCAGGATGGAGGGTGTGCATAGATTATAGGAAACTCAATGCGGGTACTAGGAAAGATCATTTTCCTCTTCCGTTTGTTGATCAGAGAGTTGCGAGGCACGAATTCTATTGTTTTCTTGATGGGTACTCAGGATACAATCAAATTGAGATAGCGTTGGAAGATCAAGAGAAAACTACATTTACTTGTCCTTTTGGTACCTTCGCCTTTAGGAAAATGCCCTTTGGACTATGCAATGCACTTGGAACCTTTCAACGGTGCATGATGGGAATCTTTAGTGACATGATAGAAATCATATTGGAAATTTTCATGGATGATTTCTCAGTTTTTGGTGACTCATTTGAGAACTGCTTAGAGAACTTACGTAAGGTTTTGGAGAGGTGTCAAGAGAAAAATCTTGTGTTAAATTGGGAAAAATGTCATTTCATGGTAACACAAGGGATTGTCTTAGGCCATATAGTATCAAAAGATGGAATTGAAGTTGATAAGGTAAGAGATTGAGCTGATTTCAAAACCTACCCACTCTAAGTGTGTTAGAGACATAAGGTCATTCTTAGGTCATGTTGGGTTCATAGAAGGTTTATAAAAGATTTTATCGCATAGCTAAGCCTTATGTACTTTGCTTACTAAAGATGTCCCTTTCACATGATCTGAGCTTGTGACATTAGCTCACTAAACTTCGAACATGTTAGTGTCACCACCCATCATGCGGTCCCTTTAATTGGGACCTTCCATTTGAATCATGTGTGCTAGTGATTATTCCATAGAGTACGTATTGGAATGAGGAAGACAAAAAGGCTTTGTAATCTACTATGCCAGCAAGACACTAGACTCATGAAACAAACTACAGCCAGAAAGAGTTTACGATGCATTGTCTTTACTAGAAAATCGGGTCATTACATTGTAGGTTCTCTTTGTGACCATCTTCACGGATCATGCGATACAGTACTTGCTCTCTAGGGATACAAAACCAGGTTAACTAGGTGGATTTTATTGTCAAAGAATTCAACTTGATAAATTAAGAGATAAAAAGGGGGTTGAGAATGTGGTCGCTGACCATTTATCTAGATTAGTTCGAGGAATCCAACTCCTGTGACACACCGCAGGTGATAGTTTCACGATGAGCAACTCTTTGCTCTTGTTCGTGTGCAGTGGTATCTTGACATTGTGAACTACCTAGTAATGGCGATTCATTGATGGACTTCTCAATAGAAAAAGGAAATTTGCGACAAATATTAAGAAATACTACTTTGATGATCGAGTATCTATTTAAATAACATCACGATCAAATAATGAGAAGATGTGTACTTGATGATAGTAGGTGAGGATTTTAACTTTTGCCGATACGAAGCACAGTGGAGGACATTTCACGCGAAAAGGCGGCGGACAAGATTTTACTAATTTGGGTTTTATTGGCCCACCTTATTTAAAGATTGTTTGATTTACGCAAAACTTGTGCTTTCGATGCCGACAACTAGGAGGGTCACAAAGCATGGCGTAGTGCCTCTTGCCCCAATTTTAATTATTAAATTTTTATTGTTGGGGTATAGACTTCATGAGGGCCTTTTCCCACATATTCATGATTATCTGCATTCTCTTATCTATTGATTATGTGTCTAAGTGGGTTGAGCGATTCCAACGAGAACCAATGACCACAAGGTTGTTTGAAATTTATAAAGGGTTACGTTTTTCTTTTTGGAGCGGCTCGTGCGATTATTGAGTGATGGCGGACTCCATTTTTCGCGATCGATCTTTTGAAAATGCGGTAAAAAAATATGGAGTCACCCGTAAGGAATGTCAACGACTTACAGGATGATGGTCAAAGTGAACTAGCTAATAGGGAGATAAACATATTTTGGAAAAAGCAGTTTGCCGGTGCAGATTGGTCACTCAGTCTTCAGATGCTCTTGGGCCTCTACAAAATCGCGTAAATTGTTAATAACGGTATGTCTCCATATAGGCTTGTTTATGGAAAGGCTTTCCATTTTCCAGTTGAAATGGAACATCGGGCTTACTGGGCTATTAGAACTTTTAATTTTGATTTGATTCCAGCGGTAGCGTGATTGTTCTTGGTGAATAAGACTCGGCTGCGAAAGAGAGTCATGAAGCTCGAATTTACAAGGCGGCTCAAGTTGTTCCATGACAAATTTATTGCTAGGAAAACTTCAGGCCCAACTAGAAATCTTCTTTGTACAACTCCGCTTGCATCTATTTAAGACGAAAACTCGGCTCTCGTTAATTTGGGCCCATTCATCGTTAAAGTGGTTTATCCATCTGTTGTGGAGATTGAAAATCAGGACGGAAAATCCTTGAGTGAATGGCCAGCGCCTCGAACTCATTTCTTGAGCATTCAATCCTCAAGGGCCTGATGAAGATTTATTGAATCCATCTGCAGGATACCTATCGAGTAAGTCATTCTCTCATCACATTTGTATATAGTTTTGATTTTGCATTATTTTCGTTCTTACTTTCTATTTCTTTTATCTTTACTTCATTTTCTTTTCCTTTAAATTTAAATTAAAAAAAAAAATTCCAATTCTGTTGTGGGGGTACCCTTAGTTTCTATGCATTGAGGACAATGCTTGTTTCTGTTATGGGGGTAGATGTACACTGGTTGAATGTAACTATGCGCTCATTATATGTTCAGTGGGTCAAATTTTTCCAAATATGCCTCTTTTGAGTATTATGTTTCACCTGCAATGTACATACCCGCATGATTTCATACACTCTCTACATCATCTTATTGCATGTACATCTTAACAAGCATACACAACAAGCTTTGTGGTCTTCTGTGGATTGTCCCCTTTTGCATTCTACCTTACGGCTCACACAAACCACGGACTTATGGTCAAATTTTCTCCGATCTAACACCATTATTGCTTCGATTGTATCACTTTAATGATATTATTAACTTCATGCATCATAGTCTTTATGGAACATCTTGCATAATTGGAAATGATTAGAGGCCATCATTTCTTTGCACACACAACGGTGTGTGTCTCATCCCTTGCACCCATTTTGAGCTTAGAGTTGTCAGTACAGTAGAACCACAAGATCGATTAGTGGAGCAGCGAGTGGATCATGGAGAGGTTGGAGGTATCAGAAATGAATTCTGATGACTAATTCTAAATGCGCGGTCGGTGTGGATAACAAAAATAGTGAACATGTAGTGGCAGGGAGGAAGGCGGTTGAAAGATCAAATGGTGCAGCGACACAACGTGAAAGTAAAAATATATATATACATATATATTCAAAAAAAAAAAAAAGTCAGTTTGGAACAAGTGTACCGGTACACCCTAAACGTGTACCGGTACAACTTGCTCGAAAAGAGGCAGTGGCTAAAGTGTACCGGTACACCCCAAAATGTGTACCGGTACAACTTACTCAAAAGTGGACAGTAGCAAATGTGTACCGGTACACTACTAACGTGTACCGGTACACCCGGTCGGATTTTGGGCAGATGGGCTTTTAACTAATTTTGTGACCTTTGACATTTCAGCCCTTCTCCACCCTCCATAAGCAAGCCACAACAGGTTGTGTCCTCTCACAAGCTTTCTGGCTTCGGTTGCTTACGCGGGGTTTTCTTCGATCGGTAGGATTACATTCTGCGGTCATCGTACGGACTTGGTAAACCACCCAAATCGCCCACTTTAGCATTTTTGGGCCCCTCATTGTTATATATGGATTTGTTTTGTTGGATTTGGGTGATGTTATTTTGTACTCGGTGGTTTGGAGTATCAGCCTACGGTATGGGCAGGAAAGTGTTTAATGCGATATACGCGAGGGTGCGACCAGGTACTATTAAACCGGGTTTTTCGGGATTTTCTTATATATATCTGGGCCATCTGGGCCATTCTTGCGATCCTTGCTATTTCTATGGCACGATCCAAGAACATCGGGAAAGGAAAAGGGCCTAGCTCCTCTATGGAGCGGTAGTGGAAAAAAAATCGGATTCTTCCCGGCCCGGTTAAAGGGAAAGGCAAGCGGATGAATCTTCGAAAGTGGCGGCGATGATGGCGAGATAGAGAAGCGTGTTTGTTGAAGGACCTACGAGTCGAGACCAAGAAAAATGGGCTCGGTCAATTGCAAATAGGGGTTTTATTTGCGAGGCGTAAAGTGGAGACATTTTTGTATTCTCATCCATCGATTATTCGGGAAGCGAGAATATGCGCCGTGCTAGCGATGTTCACGGATATTTACCTTGATTAGTTCGGGGAGTTTATACCAATCGAAGAATCGGTGGTCGAGGCGGTATTAGAGACCTCGGTTATGGGTAGCGACTTCGGATCACCCCCGATTCGAATGGCGCATGCCTTCTGATATGTCATACGATGCCTCAGACCGACCATATCCACTCAGGGCTATCACTGACTTTGATGCCCAGTTGTTCACTGAGGCTATGTGCACTCGCCCGGTACCCATGAGTGGATTTGTGAAAAAAGAATTCGTGCACAGAGCTGAGCCGAGTATGCCTGATGAACAAGATCATTCCGATAGAATTGGAGCTAAGGGAAATAGAAAAATCCTGACCCGAGAACGAGATCTTGTTTTTATGAGGTCATGGTGGAAACTCGTGACTATGCATTAGTCATATGGTGCGTAATGAGAGATTTCTTACAATATTCACATGAAAGCCGGCATATTCCGTTCCCTTCGCTTGTGACTAGTATTGTGGAAGAAGCGGGAATGAGGGGAGCAGTTAAAGAAAAGAGGGTGTTGCCCAGGCTGGGGCCTATCACTAATAAAGCGAGGCCAAGAAGTACGACGGCATCCACCGAGACCCGGCCCTCGGTGCCTTCGATTACTCCTCAGGGATCACCCCATCACGACCCCAGGCACCATTAGGCACATCGCCATTGAAGAGGATGGAGCGCGGATAAAGGATGGTTCAAGTGCATTACGGGAAGCAAAGCTTTCAAGCTGGATCGGCGTCTCTCGAGGCAGAGTCACATTTTCAGGCCGGAAGCCGGCGATGGCGGATGCCACTTCTCAGTTAGAGGGGATTCGAAGAATTAGATGGTTGTGTGGACGGACGCATTCTCTTATTTGAGGATGAGGATAATGACGCATAGTTGTTTAGACTAGGGTGGTGTTGGCAATCGAATTTAGTAGACCTCGACCATGTTATGCCAACACCCATTTTGATCATTGCCTTTTTCTTTCGTTTAGCTACGAGTCGATTCTGAACTTTAAGACCTCTTTGATTCCAATTATGTCTGTTGTTTCTTCTGACAGTATGCATAGTGGTTATGTGTTCCATGTTAAATGATTGCTTCCCTTCTATCGATCTCTACAGTTCACTATTTGCATGACTGCCTTACATTCCTTAAATTCCATAGTCTTCATTTAAAGAACTGATTTTGTGTTAACTGTTATAATGCTCGTTGTGTGGGGCGTGGTTAGTTTAAATGAGTCATCTTGGTGCATACTAAGTAGGTGAAATTATTTTATTCCATAATTGCTATTTTGAGATTCTTGCAAAGCTTAACTATCTTAGGCGCCTTGTTGATTCATACCTAGTGGGTAGTTCGGAACTAAATCTTCTTTAGGGACTAGCAAGATCACGAGTTGAAGTGTGTGAATACACATTTGACGATAATTATAGTAGAATTTAGCACATCCAAATCACAATTTACCCACATTCAGTATAAGGATAGGTACTTTTAATTTCTTGTGTGTTTTAGACTTGTGCAGGTCTTTCGGGTCTAAAACATGAGTGTACGAGGATTTATGTCCGGGAAGTCAATATGAAGCACTGAGGATGTGGGCGAACAATTGATGAAGTCTCGGGAACTCTTACCCAAGGTTAGAAAAGCACCAGAGGATCAAGTGTCTGGGGTACATGTGTGTCTGGAATTTTATACACCGACAAAAGTGGCGAGTGGGCAAAGTGTGCCGGTACACCCAATAGTGTGCCCGGTACACTGATAGAAATCGGCCGTGGCGAGGTGTGGGTACCATTAAAGTGTCTTAGGTACACATGTATGAAATGCGAGATGGGTGATCCTAGCATGGGGCATACTTGTCAATCATCCTTGAGCACGAGATGGTATTGGAAAGAAGTATAAAGAGCGAGAAAGATAGAGAGGGGAGAAGCGGTTTTTAATTTGCTAGGGTTAAGGATTTTTCATAAGAAGGAGTTTCTCTCCATTGTTTTGAGTTGAATTCTAGAGATCCAGATTGAAGACTCTTTCATTTTGGTGTTTTTACCACTCAAGCACTTGTAATCTTTCAGCAGGAACAGTTGGTTTGTTTTCCATTATAGTATTTTACATTTCACATTCCTAGATTTTGTAACCGAATTCTGATTTTCTCAAGTATTGTTTTTATGATTAACATCAATTCAATTATCACTGTTCTTATAAGTTCCATGGATTTCTAAACCCTTAATGCTGGGATTCTAAGGTGGAAACTCACCCTGAACAAAGTGCTAATCCCTCAATTCTTCTTTTGAACTTCAATGGATTGGGTGATGTTATTCACTTGTGCAAATGATTTATGAAAAACCCTAGTTTGGCATATTCTTGACAACGTGTGAACGAGATCCTGCTGGTACCCGCGTTAATGTTTGATTACAAATGCAAAACTAAAGGTTCGTGTTAATTGGGAACAAGTGCTCAACAGTATTCAATCATCCTTAACTCAGCGTTTAAAGATAAATCTTCCATCAAGACCATTTATCAATGGTTCTGAATGATTAATGAAATAAAGAGGTGGGATTTATTTGGTCATAAGTAGAATTGGAATCCTAAAGATACCAGCGTTAGTCTTCTATTTTCTAAAACATTCAAATCAATCAATCACTTGATCAAACAACACAACCTATGATTTCCTTAATTTGCAACTTTTTTTTTTTGTGGAGAATAGCTGTTTGGTCGATAAGAATTAGACCGCTCCACGTGGAAATGACACGTGGAATACCCACGAATTACAATCTTGGACAACGCTGATTCCACGGCAGAATGGAACCAGGCATACTAATCAGGACGAAGCAACAATCATATGAAAATCAAAATTTCAAATCTTTATAACATTTTCAAAACCGTGGCTCACGATGCACGTTGAGGACCAGGCGGATTAACCTCATGAACGGGGACCTCCCCGGCACTCAATGGATATAGAGCTTTTCCTCGAAACAATCAAATAAAATCCATGGAAGCGAACCCCTTTAATCCTTTACATATCTTTAGAAAATAATGCGAGGAAGCGAGAAGTGGTAATTTTTTTTTTTCTTTTTTTTCAAACACTTAGATTTTTTTCGAAAAATCATTGAGTTTCCTACGTTTTTCGGACTTTCCCAAATTTGCAAATACACATAAGCATTTAAAAGCACTTCTATTTAATTTTTCAACCTTCGTTTTAGGACTCCTCGTCCACAACACAATCAACACAATATATACCATATACATTTATTCATTTCAATCATCAAAACATTCAAAACTTCTTCAATTCCATGCATAGTTTTATAAAAAGATTGAGCTTGAGCCGGACTTAAGCCGACCGCCTAAGTAGTTCCTTTTCAGAATATATCCATATATGCATATATACATGACAAAGTATTCGACCGTAAAATATGGAAACTATTTATACAATGCGGTTCACATCGTCGTCTCCTCGATGGCTAGACTCCTTTGCGCGGGGAGGGTACTCTACTAGAAATTTTTGTCTCGAGGTCTGAAAATGTTTTGGAAACATATGGAAAAGGAATGAGCTAAAGGAGCCAGGTGAGTGTACAGTTTCATTAGATACCATTTCAGTATATACCAAGTAATACATACTTATCTGATTAAAAAATCCCTTTATGCCTTAAACTTTCTTTTCAAAGTAATACATATTTATACAATTAAAAATCCATTTAGGCCTTAAACTTTCTTTTATACAATTAAAAATCCATTTATGCCTTAAACTTTCTTTCTTTCTTTTCTTTTCTTTCTTTCTTTCGATGGAACCCGGGGGAAATAAACACAGAAACGAGTTTAAGTGCGGCGGTGAGAGACAGGTCACATTCAGTCATAACCACTCACGTGAAGAAACTCGCGCTTGCATAGGGTTCGGTCATAACCTTATCACGTGTAAGGATATTACTCTAGACACCTAATTCCCTCCCTCGGCTGGTAATCTATAACTTTACCCTCTAAATCCTTACCGCTTAAGGTACCTCGGCCGATATCGATCCTGCCAGTCATATAGGTTAGGAGTAGCCATCGATAAAACATTTATCAAAAAACTGCATTTATAAATCATTTAAATCCTTTAGTTTATCATGAAAACTCATATATATATATATCTGTACAAATATACATATGCATTCTTTACACATTTTTAAACTTTCATAATGCCTTAACATATGCATACATATATAATTTAATATAAATATATATATTGTTAGAAAGATCAAACATGTACATTAAAATTTTCTTTAAATCAAACTTCATTTAGGCAATATAAACATTTACACATTAAACTTTTCATTTTAACATCAAAATCATTCACTTTTAAAACTCGATTTGCAAAACATCATTTTACACTCCACGATTCAGCTCAATCCAGCTTGCTTCCGTCAATTCCGTTTCCGATCTCGATAGTCCTTTTCACCTTTTTCAAGAAAACCACAACTATACATTAATCATAACTTCCATTTTAATCCACCATACGATGTTTAAAGGCAAATGAACAAATTACCCTTAAGCACTAAAACCCACTCATTTTAGCCAACCTTTTTTCCCGACAATACTCTATAGACTTTATGACTCAAGAAATTATTCAAGCAGTCTTCAAGAATTTATGAAACTCTCGGATCAGTCCTTTATACATCCAATGACATCTCTTTAAATTTCAATTTAAAATTCCTTCTCTAAAGCCCTCAACCACATAACACAGTTATTGTGTATTTACATCTAGATGACTCAATTTAGGCGGAAGCAGTCTGCACATAGCTCCACTTTGCCAATTTTACGGGCACTTTGGGATTCTGATTTGCTTGAACTTCCTTCAGATAAATTTTTTTCCTTAGAAGTCTATTTTAACCAGAAACTTGAATCCTCCATCCCGGATCATAAATAGGCAAGTTATGGTCAAAATGAAAAATGGTCGAAGCAGGAAAGCAGGCATTTCTGTCTGGGAACCAGAGACAGTGGCTTACACATGGCTACTTTGAGTAGAATTTTAGGCCACTTATAATCAGGAATTTGACGATGCCTATTTCTATAGGTTTGATTCTCATGAAGAGTCCTATTTAACCAGCAACTTAAATCACTCAAATCAGTTGAAATGAGTAAGTTATGGTCAAAATCGACAAATGGTCGAACGAGGAAAGCGAGCATTTCTGTACCGAGGCGCTGCCCATAAAATGACGAATGTGTTTCTCTTCAACTTTTTTCCTCCTACACTCAATCTATGCCTTATACCATTTCAACATATCACACAAAATTCACTATCAATTCCTAACAATTCCCTCACTTTCTTTTTCAAAACCTAACCTAATCCATTTCCTTCTCAATTGATATCAAAATCATATCATTCAACCTTAAATACCACCAATTCTTTTTAAACATCATATAATTTGATGATTCCATGTTTATTTTCTCCCAATTGGGGTTTTACTCTCATAACCCTAACCATTCAAAGGTTCATGTGCTCTTTGCACAAAGCCTAGACGAAGAACCTCCTCCTTTTGCCAAAGTCCTAGAATCCAATTACCTATGGTTACAAGGCAAAGACATACCTGATTTTTGGACTTCTCCTCCTCCTTCTTCCTCCTCTCTTACTCCTCTTGGCTCTCTCCTTCTCCTCCTACGGTTTGCTAGGGCAAACTTTGAGACAGTAGATTTTGGCTCTTGTTTTCCCACATTTTATATTTTCAACTTTTCACTAATTGCGAATTTGGTCCTCAAACATTTAAATATTGCAATATAACTTTTGAAATTTCTATGGCCCATCTCTACATAATGATTTTCATATTCTTTTTTTTTTTGCTAATGATAATTTTACCCTTATCTATCTGACAATCCCAGGTTTCCATCATTTATCATCTCCTACTTTAGTCTCCAAAATACTACAATGTGACACTTAGTGCTCTTATACACCCCTACAATATCATGTACTGTACACTCTCTCGGGACAGGGTGTTACAACATGTCTCTCACAAGCCGTTTTATGGCACTCGACACTCGGTGCCTAGAAAAACGTGAAATTCCGACTATCTTCGGGTCGACAAAATTCGGCGTGGTATTAGATTTGAGACGATTACTTGGTGAAGTCCATTTCGTCATCCGAGATCTATAAAAATTTTGGGTTTTGGCCGAAATTACCATTTTATCATTTTTTAGAAAATTCGAATTTTCCCAGGTTTTACACTTATTATGGTATTTATAATAATAAATATTCCAGAAACTAAGTTATATACATGTGGATTAGTAGATACAAGATAAAAAATAACAATATTTAAAGCTTTTATTAAAGAATGAAAAAATAAAATCTCTATAAAATGTGTGGAAATAAAGAAGAGATTATAACAAAAAGAAAATGTGGAAATAATGATCCATAATAAAATAGTAAATATAGAAAAGTCACATCCAATATGACAAATATAGAATGCGATATTATATTAGGAAATGACTTTTTGCAACAATTCTCAATATATCAACAAACAATTTATACTATAATATTTAAAACACCCTTGTAACCACTTGGATAGAGTACCTAGAATATTAAAGCCTTTTAGGATAAGTATGACAAAAAACTAGAAAATGGAAACGAAAATATAAAATACATCTATTGCTTATAAAGTAACAATCCATGACACATGTGAAATTTAAGAAAATTTTAGTGATAACCTTTAAAATATTGGGAAAAAACAAAAATCTCTTTTGTATTAGAAATAGATCTGATAAGGTCGTAGAGTCAAACCAATGATATATTCACAATAAGATATAAGACTTTAAAATACAAATTAATAAATTAATGCAAATGAATCTAATAAGAGAAAGTAAAAGTCCACATAGTAGCCCTGCTTTTATGGTAAGAAAACATAGTGAGATAAAAAGTGGAAAAGCAAGAATAATGATAAATTACATGGAAGTAAATAAGAATACTAAATTTGATGGATATTATATCTCAAATAAGGAAATATTAATAAATTTGGCAAGGGGAAAAAACTATTACAACAACTTTGATTGCAAATCAAGATTCTTACAGATAAAAATGGATAATGACAGTATACCTATTACAACTTTTAGTACACCTAGAGGCCATTATGAATGGATAGTAATGCTTTTTGGATTCAAAAATGCTCCTCAAGTTTTCCAGAGAAAAATGGATGAAATATTCTCTGATTATTCATCTTTTATAATAGTATACATTGATGATATGTTAATCTACTCTGATAATGAGAAAGATTATGAAAAGCATTTAAATATTTTAATAACACTATGTAAAGAACATGATATAGTTCTTTCAGAAAAGAAAGTTGAAATCAAGAAAAAAGAAATAGAATTTATACGAATGATAATAGATTCTAAAGACATAAAATTACAGTCACATATAGCCGAAAAAATAAAAGATTTCCCTAATGAGTTAAGAACTAAAGAAATAATACATAAATTTTTAGGATGTTTAAATTACTCATCTGATTTCATAAAAGATTTAGCTAAAGAAAGACATGAATTACAAAAGTTGTTAACAAAGAAAAACCAAACATGATGGAGTGAAAAATATATCATGATAGTCAAAAGATTAAAAGACATATGTTCAGATTTACCTAAATTAAGATTTCCAAATGAAAATGACAATTTAATACTACAAACATGTAAAACCCGGAAAATTCTAATTTTCTGAAAAAGGGTAAAATGGTAACTTCGGTCAAAATCCAAAATTTTTCTAGATCTCGGATGAAAAAACGGACTTCACCATTGGAATCGTCTCGTGAAATCTAGCTACCACGTCGAATTTCGTCAGTGCGAGGCAGTCGAATTTCACATTTTAGAGGCACCCGGGTGTCGGGTCTTGGAGTATGATGCTTTGTGAGATACATGTGATGTGACAAGTCACCCTACATGTACCCATGTGACACAAGTTGCATGATTAGTGAGAGGATGGAGATGAATGGCTTAGATTAAGCCAAGTGTCAAAAAGGCCCATTAAGTCACTTAAAGGGACAAGGATGGAATTAATTAAAAAGATTCAAATAAATAAGACAAAAACTCCATCTTCTCCTTTTAGGCTGCTGGAAAAAACATGCAATAGGTGTGGAGATTGGTTTTAGAGAGAGAAAGAGTGACTTCTCTAGATTTCCGTGATTCGAGCGTCGATTCTCGTCGAGCAAACAAAGTTGTTTATCTTTGATGGGGCTCTGGCGTGGCGCGATTTTGTGGAGTTCTGACAACTCCAAGAGGGAGGGATCTTTTCCTACTTGGTTTGTTCTTTGGATAAGAGCCATTTTTATGGATGGAGATTTGTTGAGGCCCTAAATGGCCGTGTGCTCAGTCTCGAAATCTTTGAGCAAGTGGAAATCCTATTGTGGTCGTGAATAGTGCCGAGCCTAGGGTTTCACTGTTCACATGATTTGTTGTGTGATTTTGTGTGGTTTAGGTGATTCAAAATGAATTGCTTGATTGGTTAATTAGCCCATGTGAGCTAATTTTGGTGTTACTGTTGTAAATTGAATAACATGATTTATATGAGTTAATTGTGTTAATATATGCACGTAAATATATTAGCATGAATTGTTTGGAATTGGCATAATGCATTCCATATGAACCGGGGCACCCTAGATGGTAGGTGTGAGTGCATGACATGAAAGAAATTGAAAGAAAAATGAAAACTTTTGTGAAAGGAATTTCAAGGAAGATTTTCCGAATAATTGCCTTGGAGAGTGGTTAATGGTTCATCTGGAGCGAACCCATATTTGATTCTGAAAGATTATCCAACAATTCGCCTCGGGTAGTCGATAATATATTTACGAAGCTTCGGTAGTGTGTTTTCAAGAACAAAATCTTTGTTTTGGCTTATATTTTACTGCTCGCATTTGGCTTAGGCATATATGAGGGAGTCGGTGAGGACTCGAGACATAGGATTGGGCATGTAGACATTCAAGTAGGATCATGTATTTGCTTGAGTGTGATTGTTTGCCATGACATGTGCACTTAGGTGGGGAGTAACCCATGTAGGAAATTATCACTACTAGGCATTGCCTCGCCCATGTCGAAGAGATCATTGGCCCCCAGTGAGGTGTACGGGAGACGGCGCTCACTAGAGGTCACGTTTTCAGAAGAAAGCCAGGTTGTGGCTTTGACATTTTCTTCGTAAAACATGTATTATAACTCCCTAAGTACGATATATGTTTTGGTTAGAGCAATGTAACCTTTCTTGAACTATTGTTATATAGTTGATGTATGTTTGATGAGTATTGATGTATGGGCTAATGTGGCCATTTTACTCATGTATGGGTCTCATGACATGAGACACGAGTATTCCACAGGTTGACAGGTTGTCAACAAGACACCTTGGGATTTGGGGCGTCACAGTTTGGTATCAAAGCTTAGGTTTATAAAAACCTAGAGCTTAAGGTCGGATACTAAAGTATAGCTTAGTATCAATAAGTTAGGTATACGATTACCTAGGACTTTATGGGCACGGGTTAGATCACGCATTCATTGTGCATTTTGATGAATGGTGTGTATAACATGAATTGTTATGTATGTTGTGTGATTTGTGTGCTTAGTGAATAGCACATAGGAAAAAAAAGTGTTGAGGAAAATCAGTAGAACCAAATAAATGTATTGAGGAGAAATTTTTTTTTTTTTTTTTTTTTTTTTTTTTTAAGGTTTTACGGTGTGGCTTAGAAAATAAAATAAATTTTAATGAATTTATTTTGTTCTAGTGAAGACATGAATTTTTTTTTTTTTTTTTGTGGTCTTCGGTCATTTGGAACAAGAGGAAAAAAAATCGTCTGCGAGGCTTGGATGGGCTATTGCCCATTTTCGAGGCCCGAGTCCTGATACAATGGATTGTATCGTGACCTGACATTGGGGGCATGCAGCAAGGGGCCACCACACGGCCAGGAGGCCTTGCGACATGGCCCCACGACATGGCCAACATGGGCCACGACACGGTCGACCTCGCGCAAGGGCGTGCAGCAACGCGAGCACGCGCGCGAGGCCTGGCTAGTGAGGGAGTCGCGATTCAAATGTTGTATCGTGGTTGGGGGCGACCGTTTAGTGTCGCGATACAAGGCAGCAAGGCTATGATGCGGTAGGCCCAGCGGCTGACACCTGCAGCAACTGGCGAGACTGCGACACCCAGCGGCGCGAGCGTATGCGACGCCGCGGGAGCTATGGTGCGATACGAGATTTTTGTATCATGACCCGGAGAAGGCGACCGCGACCTTGCATGCGCGACACGGCCTGCGACATGACAAGCGTCGCGGCGCTACGACCTAGCCGGGCGGCCACAATAAGCGCGGCGCGTGCCCGCGATGCGGCTTTGTGCGGCCGGGGTCCATGGGTGTGTGCGCCCCCGTGCACTTTCGACCCGGTTTTGACGGTACCTTGTTACGAGTCCTTGTTTAGATCTAGCGTTCACGAGGTTTTAAAAATAAAAAATAAAATAAAATAAAATAAAGTGAAATAAAATAAAAAAATTTTGTTGCATATGATTTAATATATGGAATTATTGTCTTGCATTACCTATGAATGCATGGACATAGTGTATAAAATTTTTCGATATGTGAATAGTGTCTCGAGGCTGTGTTTACACCTTAGAGATACTGCATTAAACTTAACTTGCCATTTGACATGTGTAGATGGCTGGTCGAGGCGAAGGGCGTAGAATTAGATCCACGAGGAGCTAGTCAAGCACCACCGGTATTTGACCGGCGGGCCTTTGCGAGGTTGTAGGGATTCGGCTGCGCTGTGCCTGGGCTAGTGCAGCGAGAATTGTGAGGGGTCACGAGAGTAACCTTCGGAGGGTTCGAGGCACATCATCCTCCGATATTCACAGGGGGAGGAGATCCGATGGTGGCAGACCATTGGTTCATGCAGGTTGAGAAGGTATTGGAGCGCTATAGGTGCCTACGATACGACCAAGATCAAACTATTGCATTCAGTTGAAGGGTGAGCGAGTATGGTGGAACCGATGAAGACCTCTAGAGATCTAGAGGCAATGACATGGGCAGAGTTCCATGATCTTTTCATGGGCAAGTATTTTCCGGATATTGCTCGTCACGCGAAGGCTCAGGAGTTCCTAGAGCTGAAGCAGGGGACTATGACCATATTGGAGTATGTGGCTAGATTCACGGAGCTAGCCCGTTTTGCTGATGACTACGTGGCCACAGACATGGCCAAGGTCAAGAGATTCGAGAATGGGCTAAAGTTGTCCATTCGGGGCAGGATTGTAGGACTCCGCCTACAGGACATGGACTCCATGGTTGGGACTGCCCTGACCATAGAGAGAGAGATCGAGGATGCTCGGAGCACTCGAGATGCGGGTGATAGTAGCAAGAGGAAGGAGAGTCAGTCTTCTTCCAGTTCGGAAAGAAGCAGAGGGCTTCTAGTTCACATATGGGTTCCAAAGCCGGCCGTCCCAGGCGAGGACAAATCGGGTTGCCCGGTCGGGTTTGGGCAGATGGTGTACTACCATTGCCGGCCCGACCCGGACATATGAGGAGGATTGCCCCAAAGAAAGGGATCGGGTTTTGGGACAGGTCCCGAGTTAACGGTGGGACGGGAAGGATCACCGGTATATTCCTCCATGGCAATCTGGCCAGGGCAATGTCCGAGTTTGAGGGGCGCACGAGCACCTCCGTTACATAGCGAGCGAGAGGCGGGTTATGGGAGGGCAGAGGACAAGGCCCACGGTGGGACATCGGGGGTTGAGAGGGCGTGTCTACGCCATCCTGCTCGGTGAGTGTGAGATCAGCCCCGGTTATACAGATACGTTTTGCTATCGCTGTGGGGAAGAGTGTTATTTGATTCTAGTGCATCGCATTCATTTATTGCTCCATCAGTTATGATAAAGTTGGGCTTAGAGGTTGAGGCCTTGGAGGAGCCCTTGTATGTGAGTTCTCCCCTAGGGATTAGGGCGAGGATAGGGATGATATGTCGTGGTTGCGAGTTAGAGATCTCTGGGATTCTACTCAAAGTTCGACGTCATCCTTGGGATGGATTGGCTGACAGCTTACAGTGTCGTCATCGATTGTAAGCGTAGGAGGGTTACCTCCTACACGTAGAACGGTACTCGTGTTGTGTTTCAGGGGGACAAGCATGATATTTTGCCCCCGAGGCGGTGTGCGAGTCAGTGTCGAGGGCAGTTAGGCTGTTGGCTAGCAAGTCTTACCTTAAAGGACGAGGTGAGACCGGGCTTAGATCTACCTCGAGTAGTCTACGAGTATGAGGATGTTTTTCCGGATGAGCTACCGGGATTGCCTCCGCAGAGGGTTGTAGACTTCGGTATCGAGTTACACCACTGTGCCGCCCCATCTCCTATGACTCCACATAGGATAGCACCCGGTTGAGTTACAGGGAACTTCGAGTCGAAATTCTGAGAGCTACTAGACAAAGGGGTTCGTAGGCCAGAGCACTTCACCATGGGGCGCTCCGGTTCTGTTTGAGTAGAAGAAGGATAAGACCCTTCGGCGCATTAACTACGAGCCAGTTGAGCAGGGTTACGGTCAGAAATCGGTACAAATTAGGGTGCGATTGTTTGATCAGTTAAGAAGCGCGAGTCTACTCAGATAAACGCCCATGCTTTGGTTACCATCAGGCGAGGTTAGGGAGGCGCATATCCCTAAGACAACATTCAGGACGCGGTATAGGCACTTTGAGTTCACGGTGATGCCCTTTGGATTGACGAATGCGCCAGCAGCATTCATGGATCTCATGCATGAGTTATTCGACCCTATTTGGATCGGTTCCCCAGTCCTCGTGGATGACAATTTAGTCTCCCAGTCAAAGTGGAGCATGAGGATCATCGGATTGTTTTACAATTCTTCGAGATCATCGGCTATAGGCGAGTTCAGTGAGGTGCGAGTTTTGGCTTCTTGGTGAGATTCTTAGGACAGGCTGGTGTCGGGATCAGGTACATGTCAGTAGACCACGAGAAGGTCGGCGTGATGAGTTGGGGGCCAATCGGTCTTGAATACGTAGTTTCTTGGGATTGGCCGGGTACTACAAGAGATTCATTGAGGATTTCTCGATTAAGCGCTTTATATTAAGATTGGCCCGGAAGGAATTGAAGTTTGATTGGGATGACCAATGCAAGAAGGAGGCATTCGGGAGTTGCGAGAGGAGGCTCCTCTTGCTCCTATCTTGATAGTCCCCAGGACAAGGGACAAAAATTTACCTGGTGTATTGTGATGCCTCGAGGCCGGGCTTGGGATGTGTTTGGTCTGATCGGGAGGAGTAGTAGCTTATGGTTCCGTCGGTTGAAGAATCATGGCGAATTACCCCACACCGCGACATGGGTTAGCGGTCGTAGTCTTAGCACTTGAAGATTTAGGCGCCACTACTTATATATTAGCGATTCAGTGTGTGTCGAACCATAAAAGTCGGGAAGTATATTTTCACGCGTGGGAGCTCGATATGAAGCGGCGAGATGGATGGAGTTCTGCAGAGAGGATTACGACTTCACTTTGCATTACCATCACGGTAAGGCAAATGTGGCGTGATACCCTTTCAGTCAGTCCACGAGCATTGGCTAGTATAGCTTCCGGGAATAGAGATGCTCGGGCGTGAGACCGGTTGGGCTAAAGTATAGCGGCGAGCTCGAGAGTGCGTTTGGGAGTTTAGTAGCTGCGGAGTCTGCATTGAGGTAAAGTGATTGAGTCCCAAGGATGGGACGTGGAGATAGTGTCCATCAGGGACCGGGTACAAGTGACGAGGGCTGGACCATCCACGCAGATGGTAGTCTTTGGTATAGGGCAGTTAGTGGTTCCGCGTTGGCCAGATTTGAGATAGGAGATTCTCGGGGTTTCACTATTCGTTTCTTGTGCATCGGGTGGCACGAAGATGTGAGGACCTTCGTGATCGGTATTGCGGGCGGAATGAAGAGGCATTAGGGGACTTGTTCGACTGATGTCTCACGTGTCGGGTTAAGTGAGCACTAGAAGCGAATTTGCCGATACGTGGAGGTGGGCGAGTAGAAGTGGGAGCACGTCACGATGGATTTGTGACCCGCGCCACGGACACCACAAAGATAGGATGCGAACATGGGTGATAGTGGACCGGCTCGCAGTAGGCACATTTTTCTAGCCCTTGCGGATGACCTTCACATTGGAGAGATTACCGGTTGTATATTCGAGATAGTTCGGCTACATGGAGTACTAGTATCCATAATTAATCGGATAGAACCCGAGTTTACAGCGCACTTTTGAAAGAGTTTCAAGGCTGTGGGCACCGCGGCTGACCATGAATACGACTTTCCACCTGAGACCGGATGGTCAATCGGAGAGGACCATATAGGTGTTAAGGACATCTTTGAGCATGCGTCTGGATCATGGGAGTAGGCTGGGAAGAGCATTTGCCCTTAGTGGGTCGCCTAACATGAGTTATCGAGGCGAGTATCTGGTCTTTCCTTATGAGGCATTGTATGGGGACATCTGAGATCAGATATGTTGGATCGAGGTGGGAGAACTCCGTCAAGCGGTTGATCACAGTGAGACACGCCAGAAGGTGAGCTTGATACGACATCGTCTTCTCACGGCTCAGAGCCGATAGAAGAGCTATGTTGATGTACGACGTCAACCCTTAGAGTTCGAGGTTGGTGATCACGTCTTCTTGAAGGTGATGCCTAAGAGAGGAGTGGTCAGGCTAGGCAAGCGCGGGAAGCTATCTTTGAGGTTTATTGGGCCCTTCGAGATACTCGAGAGGGTAGGCACTATAGCGTATCGGTTGGCTTTACTGCCCAGCATGTCAGGTGTCCACAAGGTATTTCACGTCTTCATGCTCCGGAGGTACACTCCAGATCCAACTCATGTAGTGGATTGGGGAGAGATTGAGGTTGACACGGATGAGACCTTCGAGGAGGAACCAGTGTGCATTATGGATAGCCGGGATCAGGTTTTGCGACGCAAGACTGTGAGGCTAGTGAGGGTGCTATGGCAGCATCGTTGAGTGGAGGAGTCAATGTGGGAGCGCGAGGACACGATGTGGGTCACCTATCCCTTCTTGTTTAGGGATGAAGGTACGTGGTTTAGTCGTTTAATACTTAAATGACTAGTTTACATGCATGGTATAGTGCATGTTGCATATGAATGTGAGTTGTTGTGATTGTATAGAATTTCGGGACGAAATTCTTTTTAAGGAGGGGAGAATGTAAAACCTAGGAAAATTCTAATATTCTGAAAAATGGTAAAATGGTAATTTCGGTCAAAATCCAAAATTTTTCTAGATCTCGAATGACAAAACGGACTTCACTGTTGGAATCGTCTCACGAAATCTAGCTACCATGTCGAATTTCATCGGTCGAGAGCCGGTCGGAATTTACGTTTTTCAAAATGCTAGAATGTCGGTGTCGTATGGCTGACTTGTGAGAGACATGTGATGTGACAAAAGTTACCTACTATATGTACCCATGTGACACAAGTTGCATGATTAGTGAGAGGATGGAGATGAATGACTTAGATTAAGCCAAGTGTCAAAAAGGCCCATTAAGTCACTTAAAGGGACAAGGATGGAATTAATTAAAAAGATTCAAATAAATAAGACAAAAACTCCATCTTCTCCATTTAGGCTGCTGGAAAAACGTGTAGTAGGTGTGGAGACTGGTTTTAGAGAGAGAAATAGTGACTTCTCTCTAGATTTTCCGGCGTTCGAACCATCGGTTCGTCGAACAAGCAAAGATTGTTCTACAGTGACCAAAGGCTACGTGACGATTTTGTGGAGTTCCGACAACTTCAAGAGGTAGGGATCTTTTCCTACTTGGTTTATTCTTTTACTAAGAGCCATTTTAATGGATGGGGATTTGTTGAGGCCTGGATGGCCGTGTTATCGGTCTCAAAATCTTTGAACATAGTGGAGAAAATCCCTATTGTATGGCCATGAACAGTGTCGAGCCTAGGGTTTCACTGTTCACGTGATTTGTTGTGTGATTTTGTGTGGTTTGGGTGATTCAAAATGAATTTCTTGATTGGTTAATTAGCCCATGTGAGCTAATTTTGGTGTTATTGTTGTAAATTGAATAACATGATTTATGTGAGTTAATTGTGTTTAATATACGTAAATATATTAGCATGAATTGTTTGGAATTGGCATAATGCATTCCATATGAACCGGGGCACCCTAGATGGTAGGTGTGAGTGCATGACATGAAAGAAATTGAAAGAAAAATGAAAACGGTTGTGAAAGGAATTTCAAGGAAGATTTTTCGAACAATTGCCTTAGAGAGTGGTCCAACAGTTCATCTCGGAGGCGGACCCATGACTGTTCTGAAAAATTATCCAACAATTTACCTCGGAGGGTAGTCCAATATATTTACCGAAACTCGGTAGTGTGTTTTCAAGAACAAAAATCATTTGTTTTGAAAACTATATTTTTGCTCGCATTTGGCTTAGGCATGTGTGAGGGAGTCTGTGAGGACTCGAGACATGGGATTGGGCATGTAGACATTCAAGTAGGATCATGTATTTGCTTGAGTGTGATTGTTTGCTATGACATGTGCACTTAGGTGGGGAGTAACCCATGTAGGAAATTATCACTACTAAGCATTGTTCACCCTGTCGAAGGATCATTATTCCGGTACGGGGAGTGTCTGGGAGGACGCTCACTGAGGACGCGTTTTGGCTTGATTGTGGCTTTGACATTTTCTTTGTAAAACATGTATTAGAACTCTAAATTTTGATATATGTTTTGGTTAAGAGTAATGTAATAACTCTTGAACTATTGTTATATAGTTGATGTATGTTTGATGAGTATTGATGTATGGGCCAATGTGGCCATTTTACTCATGTATGGGTCTCATGACATGAGACACAAGTATTCCGCAAGTTGATGGGTTGTCAACGAGACACCCCGGGATTTGGGGCATCACAAAACAAATGCTTCAGATAAGTATTGGACAACAATTTTGAAAACAGATTTAGGATAAATATGTCGTTATACAAGTGGAACTTTAATGATAATCAGATTAATTATGATATTAATGAAAAAGAGTTACATGCAATAATAAAAGGAATTAATAAATTTGAGGTATTCTTATTACCTAAGCCCTTTGTCATATAAACCGATAATACTCAAGTTGCAAGATTTATAAAAAATAACACAGAAAAAGGAGTACATGCTAAAAGATTGTCTAGATGGAAAAATTTTCTTAGTTATTATAATTTTAAGATTGTACATATAAAAGGTTTTGACAATTTTCTTGTAGAATTTTTGAGCATGAATGCCGAATAACATTCAGGAATTGCGTGATATCAAGGAATGGATATGGTCTCAAAAAATTATAATGCTCTCATTTCAATTGAAGAAAAAGTAATAAATTTACAAAAAGATATTGTTAAACTCGTGAAAATTTTAAATTTAAATTTTTCAAAAAAAAAAGGGGCGGGGGGGGGGGAACGATAATTTACAGGAATAGTTCAGAGAAAAGTTGAGATTTTTTTATATCTCGGATGACGAAATGGATTGCACCGTTGGAATCGTCTCATGAAATCTAGCTACCCAGTCGAATTTCGTTTGATTACGAGATAGTCGAAATTTCATGTATTTCGAGACAACGAGTGTCGAGCGACACATGGTGAGCCATGTGGATGACACATGGCAAACCATGTGGGTGACACATGGCAATCCATGTGAGTGACACATGGTCCATGTGAGTGACACATGGCAAGCCATGTGTCACAATGCATGGCAAGGCCATGTGTCAACATGCATGGCACTTTAAGAGCTATAAATTTGGGAGCTCAAATTCAGTTCGTGGGGGGAGCATCAAGGAGAAGGAGGAGGAAGGGAAAAGAGAAAGGAAGGAAAGGAGAAGAGAAAGGGAGGAAAAGAAAAGAAAAGGAAATAAGAAAAGAGGAGAAGAAAAATGAGGAAGATAGGAAAAAGAAAGAGGAAAAGGAAGGAGTGTCGAGCAGTGAGCAGACTCAGACAACAAAGAACTCGAAACTGCGCTACAAGATGTAGGTTTCCTCCTACTTTGGTTATTTTACGCCTAGGGGCCACATAATGGCCCAACAGTTTCGCCTTATTTTAGGGTGAATTTAAGATGTGTGTGGTTTGGTTGTGATTTTGTGATGGTCAAAGACCAGTTTCATGAGGTTTCGGGACTATCCAAAACCGAACATTGTGTTCAGGGACAACAAAAATCCCAAGCAAAATGGCAAACAGGGGTGTGCCCAAATTTCCGCACACCCTTATGAATAGACCGCATCAACTTCGGATGGCCATAGCTTTCGGAGTCCGGGCACTTTCAGGTGCACGTTCTTGGACGGACTCGGCGGAGCTCGTTGAGTCTAGAATTTAATATAATGAAGTGCTAAGCCAAAATGTGGGCTGAACATTGGGCTAGGTCACGGAAAGTTGAGGTGTGATGCCCCAAATCCCGGAGGTCCCGTTAACCACCGTCAACCTGCGTAATACCTGTGTCTCATATCATAAGACTCATACATGAGTAAAAATGGCCACTTGGGCCCATACATCAATACTCACCAAAAATCTAACCAACTATATTACAATAGTTCAAGAGTTGATTACATCACTCTTAATACAACATATATTAAAATTTAGAATTCTAATACATGTTTTACAAAATAAATACCAAAAGTCACATGTGGCTTCTTCTCAGCATCCTCTAATGGTCGTCTTTCGAACACTCCTATACCTAAATAATATTCCCACTCGGCGGGTGAAGCAATGCCCGGTAGTGATAATTTCCTCTTGGGGTTCACTCCGCTAAGTCACATGTAATGGCAACTAAACACACTCAAGGAAATACATGATCCTACTTGAATGTCTACATGATATGGATGAGAATGCAACTCACCCTTTCCCACTTCTCAAGCCCTCACTGACTCCCTCACGCGTGCCTAAACCAATTGCGAGAAAAACATCGTTTTCAAAACAAAATGTTTTTGTTCTTGAAAACATCATACCAAGTTTCGGTAAATATATTGAACTACCCTCCGAGGTGAATTTTTTGGATAACTGCCCGAAACAATTCATAGACTCCTCCGACGTGAATTGTTGAACAATATCCCAACCCAATTCTCCGGAAAATCTTCCGTTGAAATTCCTTCACAACCATTCTCCTTTTTAATTTCTTTCATGTCATGCACTCACACCTACCATTCTAAAGTGCCCCGGTGCATATGAAATGCATTATGCCATTTCCATACAACACATGCTAATATATCTCAATCATGCATATATTAACAATTTCACATACTAATCACATGTTATTTATTCATATCAATAACATCAAAATTAGCTCACATGGGCTAACCAACAATCCAATTCAATAAGCACACAATTATATTTTTTTATATAATTCAACCTTATGTTACTTGCATTAATTGCGTGCATCAACATGTTTCCACAATTCAAGTCATTCATTTCAAGCAATTTCATGCAAATAACACATGGACATTTTTTGGGTCAATCAATACCAAGCTGGGACTATTTTTAACGAGTCCCAATGAAACGATGGGCGCCGATGGGTAACCACTCTCTTGCTTATGGTTCCACTTTATTGAGCGAAATCCATAGTCATTCAGGCCAACACCCAAAACCATAATTTATCAGGAGTAAATTATAACACATGGACCAATAACACATCAATCCCGGGACTGACCAAAACAGTCCAACATTTCCAGCACTTCGGTCCCAAGTTTCGGGACCAACTAAACGGCCTCTCATGGCCTCACACCAACCAAAGCATTAACAAAGCTCTTAAAAAGTGATTAAATCAAGTAGGAGAAAACACCTACCTCTTGGAATTGTTGAAACTCCCCAAAACTAGTGTCCACGTGTAGTCTCTACAAGCAAAGAACAACTTTGCTTCAAGTTCGACGCGAACCGATGGTCCGAAAAGCCTGAAAATCTGTAGAGAAGTCGAGCTTTCTCTCTAGAATTTGATTTCCCCCCCTAATTGCACGTTCCAGAAAATGGAGAAGAAAGCTCTTTTTCTTTTTGTTTTATTCCTCTTTTGTCCCTCACTTGCCACTTGTCAATTTCTCATTGGCTCAATGGATTTCCTTATCCACTTTATCCATCAACTTTGAGATATTCCTCCAATTAGGAGATGCCACATGTCCATGTGGGCCTCACATTTGAGCTCAAGTTGACTAATTCTACACCTGACACGTGGCACACTGTGAGCCACTCAAAATGTGCCAAGTGTCCCGCACCACGCTCGTTGCCTCAAAAAACGTGCAAATTCCACTGTCTCAAATTCGACGTAGCAAAGATTTCCTCAGCGAGACGATTCCAACAAATAAGTCCGTTTCATCCGAGATTCCAGAAAATTTCAGGATTTTTAACCCAAATGGCTTCGCCAGCTTTTCTGTAAAATATTTCTGTGGTTTCACATTCCCCCCCTCCCCGCTTAAAAGAATTTAGTCCCGAAATTCCATGCACATACGCATCCGACCACGTGCATATGTAACCCTACACAATCCCTGCTTGGTGTGCAAACGATAACCTTCTCAAGGTCACAATCACTAACAATTCAATGGGCCGTCAGCCTAATCCTTGTCATGAATGACATCCATATACCAAGCCCTTGTCGGCTCACCAACACCCGACGTAATTTGCCAATGGGTAACTAATCCTGAGTCAGTCCCGACTTCTATCACCCAACTCTAAGTCTACGTGATAACCATGACCGTGTGTTTTCTCTCTCTGGTAACAGAACTTTTCAGCCTACACTGAGAGTCTCTTACATCCACACAAAAAAATCGATATCTCCACGCCCTCACACCCACATAGAGCTCCGATATCTCCACGTCTCTTACACCCACATACCCCGATATCTCCACGGGTCTCTTACACCCATACAGGACCTTTCAGATACTACCGCGGTCCTATCTACCCTAATTCCAAAGCCACCCGAGGATTAACGACCCTTCAGCTCGCCCAACACACATTAATTACTTCTCATTTCCTGATTTGAACTATGAGGTGAATGACCATATCGTGCATCCACACCCGACTCGATGCGATGTCACCGTGCACCCACACCCGACTCGATGCGATCCCCCGAGGGTTCACCACGAGCAGAATCTCGGAGACCTCTAACTCACAATCCCAACCTATCAGGTCAGCCCTCACCCTAGATCCTAGGGAAGAACATCCACACTTGGCTTCTCCAAAGGCCTCAATCTCTAACCCCAAACTTATCACATAAGATGCATTAATAAACAGGACGACGTAAAACAAATGCGTATAAAATGTACCTCAGATGTCCGGGCCATCTCGCATGTTTCGCCTTCTCAGTACAACGGCATGTGACATGCCCCGGGTCCCCGGGTCTTGGCCTACTAGCTCAGACCTAACTCGACTCCACACTCCGCCCCCAACCCATACTTCAGATGCTGAGGAATGAACCGGATCCGCTCTTATCCTACACCTAACCTGACCGCACTGGTTCCCAAACTCCTGATCTCGCTCTCGAGGGCAATCCCTCCTCATATGTCCGGGTTATTGGCAGTGGAAACATAACATCTGTCCTGCCCGTCTGGCAACCCTAGCTCGTCCCTGGCCCGGATAACTGGGGCTCTAGAACCCTTGCAAAACTGTATAACACTAAATATACTCCTACCGCTGACTTGTTTAGTATATTAAAAGCTAACAGGAATTTTCGAAACAAGAGACCCGAAATGCATATTAGAGACAAAGGGTAAAGTGGGCATTTATTACTTGAGGATATAAATGGCATAAAAATGAATAAGTTGGATATGCAATTATGGAAATCGTGAAAGACGGGATGCCAAATTATGATATGTGTAAGTTAGAGTGAGATTAATAAAGAGAGAAAGCGGACTAAATTGCAATAGCAAACTTAACCCAAAAACTGGCTTTTATAGCCAAACATGGCCTTAAAGAACATGGGGTTTTAAAGACCAAACTGGTCTCATTTTGGGGAGAGAGCAAACCATGCAGAGGAGAGAAGAGAGAAAGAGAGAAGAAGAAGAGGAAGAGGAAGAGGAAGGAAGGAGATCAAGCAAGCTAAGATCAAAGGTATGGAACTTTGGTTTTTTTTTTGTATGGAAACTAACCTAGATCATGGAATTGAATGGATCTATGGAACTTTAAGGCTTTCAGATGATTAAGAATTCCCATCTCCAAATCTAGGTTTTGTTAGAATTCATTCTAACCTTGGATTTCTTGAATTTAGGGGTTGGCAAAACTTCATATGTAACAAGATAAGTATGGAATCCTCCCTTTGGGTTGATTCATATTAATTTGAAAGCAATTGAGTTAGGGTTTAGAATAAACCCTAACTAATCATCATGGTTGGTTTGAGGATGGGTCATAACCCATGTTGGAATGGTTTTGGAATAAATTCATGAAAAGGTTGAAGAAAGATATGTAATTGAAAGAAGATAAGAAGTGAAAGAGGATTTGAGTA
This sequence comes from Tetrastigma voinierianum, assembly GCA_016808115.1. Lineage (NCBI taxonomy): Eukaryota > Viridiplantae > Streptophyta > Magnoliopsida > Vitales > Vitaceae > Tetrastigma > Tetrastigma voinierianum. The sequence goes on from JAEQBH010003610.1 coordinate 267,426, forward strand.
GAAAAGAGAGGTCAAGATGAATTTGGAGTGGTCTTGACATGTATATGGAATATAGAGTTGATATGGGTATCAAAAATATGGAAAAATGGGTGAAAAACACACATTCTGGGCAATTTTCGTGACATGTACCGGTACACCTTGAACATGTACCGGTACATCTTGTGTTCTGGTCATTTTTGGCCAACATGTACCGGTACATGTTAGACATGTACTGCACAACCCCGTTTGGTTTCTCTTCTCTGGGCTTTTGACCAGTTTTTTGTGATTGGGCCATAATCTCATTTTATATTTCTTATCCGACCGAAGGATTCAAGTGGTCAATTAAAATAGACTTCAAGGAAAACCATCCATGTAGAAATGACATCGTCACTGGCGACTCTAATGGCTCCAAAAATCCACTCGAAGTGGGATCATGCAAACCAATTCTGGTTTCGTGTTGAACATAGAGAAAGTCCGGGTTGTTTCGACGTACTTGAGTTCCGGTGTCGCACTGGGTGATCTCCAGTTTGAATAGAACCCTTATCACCTTAGCTTTAAATGATTATAAGAACATAGTGTCAAAATATGAAGTTAAGACCCTGGAAAAATGAGTAATACAAACTGTCACTAGAAAAATCAGTAAAATGACTAGTTGGCATGAAAATGTCATAACTTTAGTTTGATGAGTCAATTAGAGATTGATTCCACCCTATAAACTATATTCATAAAGGAATGAGAATATAAGGAATGAGGTGTGATGTTTATAGACATAATACTATATATGAAGTGCTATATGTACAGCCAGAAAACAAGAAAATATAGAAAATGTAATATGTATAGATATTTCATAAAACATGAATATGATAAGTGAATATAGATTATGATAAGATATGTCATAAGATATGATGCATATATAGAACATGTTATAAGATATGATAGTCTAAAGTACACAAATGATAGGCACATATGAATATAAGAGTAAATGATATGAATATATGATAGTTATACCGAAATGAATAAGATGAAACGTGCTAGGAACATATGATAGAAAGACATAAATGAGGGCACTATGTAGATAAGCAAAAGATGACAGCATAGGAATGAGAAGATGCACATAAATGATAGGTACATATATGAAAATGAATGAGTAAAGCTCACATGATAGGAATATAGAAAAGTACAAGAATAGCTAAACATGATAGAAATGTATAAATGATATAAAGAGATATGAATATAGAAAGCTATAGATGAATATATGAATACAAGAGTGCATAGATGCATTCATGATATATGATAGACAAAACTAAATGATAGAAAAAGATATGAATATATGTATTATATAGATATATGAGAACCGTAATATGAAACTACAGATATGAGAACTAATGCAGAGTAAAGTAATGATAGTATATATGCATAAGCAATTATGATAACAATAGCTATTCATGCTTATGAGATATGTACAGAAAACGTAATAAAGCTAATTGTCTGCTTAGAACCTGGTAGAGGAATAGATAGGCATGCCTATAGGGAAGATACAAGCTGTCGCAAAGATATTCATAGACAGATATCGAGGCCCCGGGCTTGTCGATGATATAGATCCCGTTGATCGTGCCCCGCAAGGGTCACCACATGATGCAGATCACCGCGCCTCGCACAGCGCTGATAGTAAATCTTCTGGGGCACCAATAGCATATGACATAGGTCACTGTCTCTGCATAAAGGATGATACCTTCGTATTATCAGATTGCAGATCATCGTCGCATGCTGATAGTAATTTTCGTACACATAGTTTCGTGATCCGCTCAAGGTATTTGCGCATATGAAACCAAAAAGGAAATGATATGTATAGAAGATATTCGATATGAGAAGCATAGTGCGCTATGCGATGAAAGTACATACAATTACAAGAACAAGTAGTACAGTATAAATTGATATGAAAATAAGTATATGAACACAAGAAAAGTAATGAAAGTATACGAAAGCACAAAGTATATGATAGATAGAATATGAATGTACGCGATAGTACAAGTATGAATACGTATAAAGAAAAGTATAGAGGCACAACATAGCGCCAAAGACATAGAATAGAGACTCCTGACTTACAACATGAAAAAAGATTTAGACGTGTAAAGACATAAGGAAAGAATAAGGTATGAAAAGGCAGATCAGAGATAAACATACAGATAGTATAAGATAGGCTATAAGTGAAAGTATATTGGCATTACGAAAGTACAAGAAACCATAAAAGAACATGATACAAGAAATAAGATGAAATAGATCAAGTATACGATATAAGCAAGTGGACAAGAAATAGTAAAGTATTTCCAGGGATGCATAAGGAATGATATGATATACGACAGTACAAAAGAATGCAATAAATCATAGAACCGAAAGATGAAAAAGGTATAGACTAGAGACATGATATGTAACCTGAAAAAGAATAGGAACATTGAAAAGACATATGACAAGCGTGAAAGATAAACACATGACAAGTATAGGAATATGCAAAGTATAGAAATAGGAATATAGTAAAAGTATAGATAAGAGATAGGCCAAAGTCATAGAATATGTAACAGAAAAGATTGACATGCAATAGAAATGTAGAGATGATAAGGAATTTAAGTTATAGAAATATGTTTAGAGATATATATAATGCATATGTATAAGCTTTCTCAGGATACGCTATCGTGGTCAGTTCCATGCTTATGTTCCACTAAGCGTGAAAGCTTGGCGACGTGTTCAATCTGTATAGTGCCGTGTCAAGACAAGGATGCAGGAAAGTGACATTTAAGACAAGAAGAAGGCCGACTCAGAGATGTGCTCATCGGCCACGCTCGCACCGTTTTGTAATAGCACACAGTACTGCGGACTTCAAGATAAAAGTTAGATCATGATGGATTACCACTCATGAAGAAATTATGCGTAAAGGATATTATTACAGTTTATTAATATCATGTATAAATGAATACTGAAGTAAGAACAGACCTAAAGAAGTATATGGCAGATAAGATAACTCACTGATTTGGTTATCTCAGCTGGACGATTTGATATAGAGCTGACATTTCAATCAGTAAGATTGACTTAAGATCCCAGTATTATATCTATATCTGATCTCACGCATAACATCTACCCACCGGTCGCGAAATTCCACCGAGTCCACCCTCCCCAACCATCGAGGATGATGCTTCTAAACGCCGGAGGTCAATTCGACCGCCCGCTCAATTATTGTACACGCCAGGCTGGTCGCAGAATCGCAATCCCTACGGCCTCGCAAAGGCCTACCGGTCAAAGTCGGAAAGTTCGACTAGCAATTCGCGGACGACCTCTACGCCATCTCCCGCGACTAGCCAACATCTACACATGTCAAATGGGCAAGTTGTTTAATGCAAGATTCTGAAGGTGTAAACACAACCCTGAGACACTATTCACATACTGAAAAATTTTCCATATTTTAAATCATACGCAACAAAAATTTTATTCCATTTTATTTTATTTTATTTTATTTATTTATTTTTTAAAACCCCGTGAACATTGTTCATGAACAGTGTCCATGAACAAGATTTCCAAATACACCAAACAAAGGCACTAAGTCAAATCGAGTCGCTTGCATAGTGCACACCCAAAGGACTCCAAAGTCGCGCAGCCGCCCCGCCAAGACCGAGCCCATGTCATGCCTCACGCGCCTCCCTCCGGGCCGCGCCAGCAGCATGTCCCGCCGTGTCGCAGTCACCGGGCATGCCAGCGTCGCAGCCCCATCGCCACACAAAATTTGTGTCACAATACAACTCATGTCGCATGCGCTGCGCTCCATGTCTAGCGCACACAACACCTTATTGCAGCGCTACTGCGCCGTGTCACAACGCTCCTACGCCAGGCTACAGGCGTCGCCAGCGCGCATCCTTCAAATCCTCTCTGGGCGCTGCGTCGCGACACCAGCTCCCTCCCGTCACAATACAAACGAACAGATCGCGACACACCTCGCCGGGCACGCACGCGCGACGCCCAAAGCCGTGACGCCCCAAATCCCGGGTCCCGCTGACCAATCGGGTCAACCCGTGAAATAATTGTCTCATCATGAGACTCACATGAGTAAAAATGGCCACTTGGGCCCATAAGCATCAATACTCACCAAAATCTAACTAACTATACATAATAGTTCAAGAGTTGATTACATCACTTTAATACAATATATACTTAAAATTTTAGACTAATACATAAGTTTTACAAAATAAATACCAAAGCCACATGTCGGCTTTCTTCTCAAAGCGGCCTCTAATGAGCGTCATCTTCCCGAACACTCCCTGTACCTGAAATAGTGTTCCCTCGACAGGGTGAGCAATGTCCAGTAGTGATAATTTCCTATTTGGGTTACTCCCCACATAAGTGCACATGTAATGGCAACCAAACACACTCAAGGAAATACATGATCCTACTTGAATGTCTACATGATATGGATGAGAATGCGACTCACCCTTTCCCACTTCTCAAGCCCTCACTGACTCCACGCATGCCTAAGCCAATTATGAGAAAATATCGCTTTCAAATGTGTTTTTGTTCTTGAAAACATCATACTGAGTTTTAGTAAATATATTGGACTACCCTCCGAGGCGAATTTGTTAGATAACTCCCCGAAACAATTCATGGACTCCTTCAACGTAAATTGTTGGACAATATCCCAACACAATTCTCCAAAAAATCTTCCGTTGAAATTCATTTCACAACCATTCTCCTTTTTAATTTCTTTCATGTCATGCACTCACACCTACCAATCTAGGGTGCCCCGGTGCATATGAAATGCATTATGCCATTTCCATACAACACATGCTAATATATCTCAATCATGCATATATGAACAATTTCACATACTAATCACATGCTATTTATTCATATCAATAACATCACAAATTAGCTCATGCTGTTCAACAATCCAATTCCAATGGCTCACACACAATTATATTTTTATATAATTCAACCTCATGTTAACACATTAATTTAGCATGCATCAACATGCCATTTTCCACACAATTCAAGCCATTCATTTTAAGAAATTTCATGCAAATAACACATGGACATTTTTTCATTCCATCATTGAAATCCAGACTATTTTTTTAACAACCCCAACCGAGCAAAGGCTGTCCGTGCAAAATTTCTTCATCTAGCATCTGCCTAATTAGGAACCCGAAATCCATGGCCATTTCCGCCCAACAACACCAAACCATAATTTATCGTATAAATTATAACACACTACCGCCAATAACACCAGATCAGTCTCTGGACGCCCAAAACAGTCCCCACATTTCAAAGACTCTGGCCCCAAGTTCGGGACAACCAACCGCCTCTCATGGCCTCACACCACCCAAAGCATTAACAAAGCTCTTAAAAATGGATTAAATCAAGTAGGATAAAACCCCTACCTCTTGGAGTTGTCGAAACTCCCAAAAACTGGTGTCCACGCATAGCCCCCCAGAACGTAGAACAATTTTGTTCTTCTCGCCCGACAAGAACCGACAATCGCAAGTCAGAAATCTAGAGGAGAATCTATTTTCTCTCTCTAGAATTTGATTCCCTCTCACTCGCATACACATTCCAGTAAATGGAGAAGAAAGCTCTTTTTCTTTTTGTTTTATTCCTCTTTTGTCCCTCACTTGCCACTTGTCAATTTCTCATTGGCTCATTGGATTTCCTTATCCACTTTATCCATCCACTTTGAAATTTTCCTTCAATTAGGAGATGCCACATGTCCATGTGGGCCCCACACTTGAGCTCAAGTTGACTCACCTCGCACCGACATGTGGTAATAATCAGAGCCACCAAAGTGCCGGGTGTCCCCGCAGACTAAGCTCGTTTGGCTCGAAAAACGGTAAATTATGATTGTCTCTAATTCGACGTGGTAGCTAGATTTTCACGAGGCGATTCCAACAAATGCTCGTTTGCTAGCCCGAGATCTAGAAAATTTGATTTGACCTAAATTACCATATTTTGGCCATTTTTCGTAAAATTAGATTTTCGTGGTTTGCCACGAGGAATGGTCTGCTCTGGCCTGAACTTACATGAATCTATTTGTATCTGAAATGCTTAGTGGCTACATATGGCCTGGAGCCAGGAATCATGCAGGTTGGATATTTTGTGGACTTACTTAAAAATCGGACTTTGACTAAGTCCAGATATTTCCGGTGCTGCCATGGCCGGATGCATGGCCAGAACATAATGTATGCTATTGCCATAAATTGAATAACATGCCGAATATGTGAAATTATGTGATATATGCGACAGCATTTAAATAATTATATGCATTGGTCAGATGACTAACATACCATGTCCTCACTCGAATATGAATTATTGCATTACTCGCCTAAGTAATGGTCGGAATTATGTTAATATATGCTTGAATGATGTCGACATGAATAAACTGAATGATAGAAAGATAGTGCATGCTATGGATGTATTGATTTGAATCAGAAATATTACATGACTGCATGTATGTTGATGTTGAACTAAATATATGAAATGTCAGGTGCATTAGACATGAGTGTTCATAGCAATACCACATTGTGTACCTGCAGAATGTCCATGTAGAGGTCTTCATACATTGGTCATGTGTTCGAAAGTGCAAGGCACAAATTGCATCGCATTGGTGTGCGGTAACATCGCATTACATGGGTGAGTGTACATGGTACCGATTCGTAATCGAAGTTCGTGTCGAATCGTGGGTTGGGAATGGGACGGTCCAATTGAGTTCCATGTTAAATGAAAATGGAAACGACAAGGTCGTGCTAGTAGGGATAGACACCCCTCGTGTGAAAGCTCCAAAACCCGGTTAGACAAAGGTATCCATCTGAAAAACCCGAAAATGTCTGAGGGTGTAAGACCCGCTAAGTGGAGACCTCGAAAAGTTTTACCTAAAAGACACGAACGATTTGAGATGGGAGCCTGGACTGACTCCTGCGATTGATTCTATCGCACTTGCATTAGGTGGTGGGTCTTAGGTTGACCCTAAGACATGGGGGCATGTAGAGTGTCATCTCATACATGCATGTAGTTTTTTTTTCCATGATAGGACAACATGTATGCACGGATTACTTGTTGGTTTGACTGTGAAATGATCATTTGCATGTGCACCTTAGGCGGGAGTGTACTCCCTTGTAGGATTTTATCTCATCGGGCGTTAGCTATCTCCGTCGTGGGACCCCCTTTTCAGTACATTGTGCAGTGCATCTGCGCTCCTAGAGGCCTGGATTATGAATGGGTCGACCGGTGGCCTTAATTCATGTTTTGTGCATATATTAGAACGAACTAGTTTTAATATATGTTTTAGATTAAGAGTGATGTAATAACTCTCGATCTATAGAAATGTATGGTTTTGTAATCAGAGCACGGTAATGGGATGACAGTCTCTATCAAGTCATTTTACTCATGCATAGACATCTCATGATATGAGACACAAGTTTCCGCAGTTGACAGTGGTTAACGGACCTCGGCCTCGGGGGTGTCACGTATATAAATGATATAAGGTCTAAATCATATATTCTACAAAATCTCCTTGAAAATGTTTTGAAATGTTGGGGAGTAAATGATACTTTATGACAGATAATGCTTCGCCTCCCAAAGACTAAAAACATCAATAAGGTAGGCTTGGATATGCCGTCCCATTTGGGAAAAAGCCAGGCAACAACAATTACTGATAACATTATGACATGAGATATATCCTTGTCTAAGGGTAAAAATATCTCAAAAGGTATTCAGGAAATGCCTATCCTTCAAAAGGATAAAAGCCTAAAAAATAACAGAAAAGACAAACATCTCTCAAGTGGAGATAACAGTCCCTCAAAGGACAAACTCCTCTCTAAAGGAGAAAATTTAGATGATATCCTCTTTTTTCCAGAGGAAAAAACATAAAACATTGTCATAAATACTTCATCATTTATCTTGTCTGACATGGAAAGAAAGTATTTAACTTTCTCCGAATTTATCTATAACAACCCTAATGGTGATGGGTATTACCAGACCTCTACTGAGTCTATCTACCAAAGAATAATAATAATCACAAAAAAGACCGATTCTTTATTTATTTAAGATGATATGGATTTCGATTTTGTTGACCGAATCTATTTAAGCCCCAATTACAATGAAATACTTAATGATACCCTCAGAATCCAATTATGTAACATGACAGGTCATCAAAGTTTATATATAAAATTCTTTACCATCAGTCCAGAATATAATGAAGACAACGGAATATGATCAAAGCCTATCATCTCATCATAATAAATAGTAATGAAGAATCAAGATTTCAAATAAACGATTCTAAACCCAAAAAATAGGGATATTATAACATACAATTGACAAAGACTAGAGAGCATCAAATAAAGCGCTACGCAAGTAATGACGATCCGAAAAAGATCAAGCCAGTCCTTGGTGCAACAAACAACCTGATGATAGTCTTAGGCGATGGAAAAGCTAGAGGAAAAAAGAATGATAACAAAAATCACGAGTCGGACCAAATATTATCACAAATGCTAATCGGGATGACAAAAATGAAGCCACATGGTTCATGAAAAAGACAAAAAATGATAATGAAGGCTGGATAACTCTTGGGAATAAAATGTAATCCCAGCTTTCCAAGTGGTCTAACAGACATGTAATACCTCAAATTATACCCTGACAGGTTTATAACATGCTTTGAGATAATAAAAGTAAATGTATATTTTTCCGGAATAAATTAATGTTAAAAAAATAAAATAAGAAAAAAATCTGGAATTAATACAAGGTTCGAGAGTAACTTAGTAATTTACCAATTCCAGACCCAAAGGTCATATGATAAGAAGATTATAGGCTAAAGTGGAAATATGGATAAATTGAGGTGTAAATAATAGAGAGATGAAGGACCAAATAACAAAAATGGGAAAAGAAAGAAAAATGGGTTTTTTCCAAACAAGGCCTTAACTTAAAAAGGAGAATAAAGCCAAAATATTCATTGTTGAATAGTTGGGGTAAACTAAGGAGTAAGAGTAAGAGAAGAAGAGGTTAGTTGGTAAGAAGAAGAAGCAAGATAAGAAGAAGAAGAATCAAGGTAATAAATTGTTTGTATAAAACTTTGGCAGGGATTGTGTGGATTTCAGATGATACTTGTTTGCAGGCCAAATACTTTTTTGTATAGAATCTTTGTTTGAAATTTCCATTGTTTGTCTCTGGCTTGTGGTCCTCAATAGAAGAAAATTTTGTATAGAGAAAATGTTGGGTTTTAGGGGAGATGCTATCTGTTTGTTTTAAACCCAAGTTTTTGTTTTGACCATAACTTGGTCATCACTAATCCAAATTGAGTGATTAAAAATTCTAGGTAAACTAGACATCTGTAGTTAACAAATCTCCTCGAAATAGCCAGATTCAAATTCTGCACTCATCACCTGCGTAAATTCAAAGTGAGGCTCATTGGTCAATTTTCGTTCATTTATAATACGCTGGTTTCCTGAACAGTTTTGGTATTTAGGCCATAAGTTGAGTTTCACTCATCCAAATTGAGTGATTCAAATTTCTGGATAAACTAGACTTCTATGAGAATAAATCTCCCTGAAATAAGTGTATCCAAATTTGGACCCCATTGGGCATAGAAAATTCGTCAAAGTAAGGGAACAATTATGTCCCTGAAATCTGTCTCATAACAGTCCCCTGAACTGGAGTAATTCCAATTGTTTAAATCATAACTTGAGTTATACTGGTCCAAATGAGGTGATTCAAATTATGTACAACCAGACATTTCAGAGAACAACTTTCATGAAGAAATTATGATCAAATTATGTCTCTAATGTTCCTAGAAAATTTTCTGAACATAGACAATTCCGCATTCTGCCCTGAAATTGTCTAGAGCAACAAATGTTTAGACCATATCTTCCAAATTAAAAGTCCAAATGATACGATGTTTGAACCATAAGAAACTTAATATATAGGGGCATATTGAGTTATATCATCACTTTCTTAACAACTCGCTTACATGGTCAAAATTATACGAAATGGATCAGAACCGCCTCAACTATTCAAGCAGAATTGGTTACGAAAAGCTAAATAGAATACACGTATAATCGTTATAACAAAAGTGCAAGTATAGCGATGTTTGGCAAGAGACATTTGATAATGAATATTCATAAGTATACATGATATCAATAGTTATTATGTATATGAGAGATCTTTTCCGATACTTGAAAGATTGTTAAGAAAACATAGTAAAACCGATCGGGCCTCGCAGACCGTGTTAGCTGGATAGGTAGCATGCCTATATGATACAATTGTCGCAACATAGAGTTTATGACATCGATACTGGTCAGGTCGATGACATAAATCCCTTCGGATCATTATAGCGGCCCCGCTGCTGATGACATAGATGTCGCCAGTCATACAGATATAACCATTATCTCGCATTAGCTGGTAGTACCTTCGGGTGCATACATTTTTTTCCCTTATCCACTTCTAAGGTTTTTGCAAGCATGAAACATAAAAGAAAATGATAAGTATATCGCAAACGAGACGTGATATAATATAATGATACGATACGAGAAAGATAACATCAAGCATGTGAATGACATACTAAGAGCAAGAATAAGAAGTAAAGTGTATGATGACACTTAAAAGTAAATGAAATATGATAAGAAATGAAACATGTTATGAAAAGTAGATATGAGAAATTGATAAATATATGTAAATGCGTTATATTTGGCTATAAGTATATGTGACACGTTGTTTGCCGAGATTTATCCTACAGTGTCATCCACGAGATATTCTACTCAAGCCTGGGTGTTTCCAAGACAAGTGCCGCTTTCCATCCAGCAGGAGATGTAAGAGGAAACCGCAGGATGTGACAATCCGTGATCGAGTCAAAGTCAACACATCACTAGGTGCCCATTAGAATACCATTTGGTATAATGTATATGTATTTTTGTTTCTTTTGTAAAGAATGTGAAATATTGTAAATGTTTAACACTTCCATATATGGAAAGTCAGATATATTTTGTAATTGTCATACATTACAAGATAAGTTATGTTTAACATTATATGAACGAACAAACTTAAAGATAGTTTATAGTAAATAGAAAATGACACCCTCGCCGACACGGTGCCGAGTCAGCGCCACAGACATGTATGCCACTATAAATATAACGACAATGTTGGTCAACAATAACGCTAAATCCATTTTAATTAAAATTACTATCTGGCAGATTCTCAGAGATACTTAAAAGATAACAATAAAAAGAAGATAACTATAATAAAGAAGGATGGAAACCGGGCTTCAAGAAATGTCCACTTTTTTTCAAAGATACTTAATAAATTTAAAAATACGTAAGTATAGGTTAAAAAGATTACACACGCAAAGAAGATAGAAGATAAGAAGAACAATAGACTACTTCAAAACAAAACCAGAATCGACACGCTTTTGAACAAGATAAAGTTAAGAATTCAATAACAAAGAGTAAAGCTTCTCTATAAATTGAGCACGTTTCTCGCCTATAAGATTCGAAAAACCATATCCATCTTCAGATCCATATCTTATAAATTCGGAAAGTTCTGCCTTCCTGTATAAGATTATACGTACATAAGAGAGAGCTTTAATTTAAATAAAAGTTCGCTTCGCCTTGATACTCTTTCTTCATGGGCAAGTGACCTATACAAAGAGTTGCCTCGACATCGATCATTCAATACCGTGAAGCTAAGAGGGCATTCTCGAAGAGGATTTGTCGCTTGCAGCACAAGATCACCTGACAAGTATATAACAGGAACCGATGAGACCAGATGACTTTTATTATCAAACTCTATCTCATATAAAGATATTCTCTAGTCCGATAAATTTAATCTCTTTTTGAGTTATTTCAGTGCTGTCTGCCATACCCTCTATTGATTTTATGTGAGCCCCACATAATTCGTGACGTGTTCTCTGAAGCTTGATAAAATAAAACGTAAGAATCATATAATAATAAAGATAATAATGCTGAAATTTCTTTTGCTTCTAGTTAATTAGGAATAACAAAATTCAAAGAGATTAGAAAAATAATATTATTTTATTTTAAAAATAATATAAAAATAATTTATCTAAGGATTTTAGATGATAATATTGAAGTTTATGATTTAGAATAATTTGATATAAAATATTAATTTAGTGATGAATAATAGAAGTTATAGGGAAAAAAATTTACTATAACATAAGCATGAAAATTGTAAAAGTTAACACAGCAAAAGAATATAAGGATGTAGATATTGAGTTTTTTTCTTCCCCTATCATTTCGTACCCAAACATAACCTTAAATAATTTTTTATATTGAAAGCAAAAGTCAATATACTACTACACGATTGATGATGAAGAGATTGGGAGACATCTAACGGCTGGTCCCCTGTCAGATATGGGACCAATCTCTTAGCCTTGAGCGGCACGGTTCCAAAATCCAAACCTTGTCTAGAAGACGCCTGAGACTGAGTCCAGGTCTCCTCATCGACCAGGCGCCAGCCCAATACCTACTCCGATCTAGCCATGGCCGATCACAACCACCGCCAGCACCGTCCTCAACGCATCTCTGTACCACCGCGCGCCACAACCATGGCCGCCGCCACCAGCTCCAGAGCCTATCCCCTATACCCATACGCATCTTCGACCCCGACCCCAACTCCGTCCAAACACCGTCTTTCCTCTTTCTCCTCCTCTGTTTCCAGCAAATCCTCCTCCTCCGGGAAATCTTCTTTCTCTTTCCTCCTCCTCCTGTTGTTTTCTCTTCGCTCTCTCTACTCTCTCTTTCCTTTTCTGCGCTCTTCTCCTTCCTTTTCTCTATTTCCTTTCTCTTTCCTCGTCTCTCTTCTCTCGTTTCTCCTTACTCTTGCTTTCTCTCTCCTCACCTCCTCTTCTTCTTACAAAGATCCTTTTCAGCAAAAACAACACCAACCTATTTTTTCTCTTGCCCTGATCACCCAATCTCAGCATAAGCTTCTCGTCACCAAATCGGTTCTTTTAGCTGTGGTATTTCTCCTCCGATTTCAAGCGCTGCGGTACTGCGGCACCGCCACGACGATTCTCGCTGAATTGTCGGGGAATGTGGCTGCGCGGTTCATTGTGGAGGGGAGGAATCGGAATTCAGGGGTTCGGGATCGGAGCGGATTGTCCAAGGTTCGTGGATTCTTTGCTCTGTTTGTGGGGTTATTTTTGTTGTCAATGAGTTGGTATCGGAGTGAGTGTTTTCCGTTATCTTCTATGATTGTTGATAAATCGGGATTTTCATTGTTTCCAAGAGAGAATTGTGTCCGAATTTTGCCAATGTTGCTTCCTTTTCTATCTGGGTTTCTTGGATGTTATGAGCGGGTATCGATGAACTGGGGGACTATTAGACAATTGGGAAGAACACGGGTGCGGTTGATTTCTCTATTTTTCACTACTGTTATACTTTTCTTTCCTGCTGTTCTTAGCATTCTCATGTTTGAAGCAGAGGGTGATGAGTTTTCTATTGCAAGTTTTGGCTGGCCATTGGCAAATACTGTATTATTTGGGGTGCTGTTGACAGAAATTTACTGTGATGAGAAGTTAGTAAACTCAAGAGATTTTCAGAGAGAATTTTTGGTCACCTTTTTTTGTACTCTTGTTTTGGAGCTGTTCTACTTTCCCGAGCTTTCTCTTTGGGGATTACTACTCTGTGGTTTAGTACTTTATATATCTGTTAGGGAATTGGATCCTGTTTTTTCCAACTCTCTTGAACTAGGTACTGATTCCTCAGAGTCACTTACTGATTCAATTATGAAGCCTATCCGCCATATTTTGAGTGAGAGGAAGTCTCGTAAAATTGCACTCTTCCTTTTGATCAACACAGGCTACATGGTTGTGGAATTTGTTTCTGGGTTCATGAGCAACAGTCTTGGGTTGATATCAGATGCTTGCCATATGCTATTTGATTGTGCTGCTCTTGCAATTGGGCTATATGCCTCGTATATTTCCCGTTTGCCTGCAAATAGTCAATTTAATTATGGTCGCGGAAGATTTGAGGTTCTTTCAGGATATGTGAATGCAGTCTTCCTGGTTCTGGTTGGTGCACTGATTGTGCTTGAGTCATTTGAGAGGATTTTGGAGCCTCAGGAGATTTCAACTAATAGTCTGTTAACTGTTTCAATTGGAGGGCTCCTTGTAAACATGGTGGGGTTGATTTTCTTCCATGAGGAGCATCATCATGCCCATGGTGGATCATGTTCCCATTCTCATTCTCAATTGCACTCCCACTCTGATCACCACCATCATTCGCATGCTTGTGGTGGACATGATCATACAGTTCATGTCGACAGTCAGGAATGTACCTCTGCTGCCCAAAACTGCCTTGAGAAGTCATGTTCTAGTCATGCTAAGCCACATACTGATCATGAAAGCCACAATTCTAATCGGCATGGCCACTCTCACAAATGCCATGATCATCAACATGACCATCACAACCATGTTCACCTGCATGACCATCATGACCATGTTCATCCACATGACCATCATGACCATGTTCATCCACATGACCATCATCATGACCATGTTCACCCACATGACCATCATCATGACCATGTTCACCAACATGACCATCATCATGACCTTGTTCACCCACATGACCATCATCATGACCATGTTCACCAACATGACCATCACGACCAGGTTCACCAACATCATGAGCATGTTCAACGGCATGACCACATTAATCAACATGACCATCATGATGGCGTTCACCGGGAGGACCATCATGATCATCATCATCATGGACACAGAAGCATCCCTGCTATTTCTTCTAGAAATTCACATAGTCACTCCCTTGAAGGTCATGCTGGTGGAGATTTTCATCCTCCAGGCAGTGATCCTCATGCCCATATTTGCAGTTTGGATATCAGAAATCATTCTTGTGCAGAGAATAGTGATTCCCACCTGAAACCATGTCTGTCTAGCAAAGAGGAACCACAGAAGCACAATCACAAGCACATTGATCACAATATGGAAGGTATCTTTCTGCATGTTCTGGCAGACACCATGGGAAGTGTTGGGGTTGTCATATCAACCCTCTTAATTAAGTACAAAGGGTGGCAAGTTGCAGACCCTGCCTGTTCCATATTTATTTCTGTTTTAATTGTATCTTCAGTTATCCCCTTGCTCAGAAACTCTGCAGAAATTTTGCTTCAAAGGGTTCCTAGGGTACATGAGCTGGATCTGAAGGATGCTCTAAAAAATGTCATGAAGATAAGGGGGGTTTGTGACATTCAGAACCTGCATGTATGGAGCTTCACAAACACACATGTGGTGGGGACACTGCATCTTCACATATCAACAGAAGCAGACAAGGCTTCCACAAAGGTCCAGGCGTCCAATATTTTACAGAATGCTGGAATCAAAGATTTGACATTGCAGGTGGAATATGTCAAGGATACTTAGAATATAGTTTCCTTCTTTTTTGACTATATAATGGAGAAAATGGCCCATCAATTTTGAGGACTGGCTGCTTGGCACTGAAAGTGGGTGTTGAATGCTGAGGTTTTGTGAAAAGCTGCAACATTGTGAGTTTTGGTGATGTTTTCATTGATTTGCATCAGATGGTGACATTCAGGTGGCTGCATGAGATGGTTTTATACAGCATCAGCACATAGCAGAGTATGATGTTTACACTTGCTGCTTCACTCGGCCAGGGAGAAGTTGTAACATGTCAAGGGCAATCAATCACGTAGGTATGCGATATGTGTAAATTAATCACTTATTCATTGTCAGCTAAACATGAATGTAAGATTGATATTTCATCTGCTTATTAGGGCCAAATTAAAAGAGGAAAAGGCACAATGATACAAATTTTTCTTTAATATCTTATGTCATGATTGCATTGGACTCTAGTTGGGTTGTATTTGAGGCATTTGTATTTTCTTGAGTTACTTGGTTTTGAAACAACATCTAATCTGGGTAGAAATATGAGGTTGAACCACTATTGAAATATGAGCAAAGAACTCTATGATGTTGTGCATATTAGTATCAAGAGAGATGAGTAGTCAGAGTTCTAATTTGTGAACATCTTGAAATTTCATGCGAACAGAAATAACCAGCTTTAAGTTCTAAGTTAATTTGATGCATGATCCAATGGCCTCATTCATTTGAAAGAAATGGATTGATGTACAATGCTTGAGTTCCCCATTTTGACTGTGGCGAATGGACCATTAGGTACCATATGATGAACGCAAAATATTACTAGATGAAAGCGCTATGAAAGTGCTTAACTCTGATTGCATGTTTTGTTTACAAGAACAGCAGTGCAGAAAATATTTTCTTTTGCACACGTTCCTTAGAAATTAACACTACCACGGGAGATGAAATGACAATAAATTGTTGTTTGATTTTCCTTCTGAGCTTAGTTGTGTTATGATTGTTTTGGTCTTAAGCTTGATCAGATGGTTAGTTTAACTCTTTCTGCAGAGGTGTTTTGCAAATGCCATGTACTGTAATGTTCATAGATAACAGCAACAACTGAGATTTCTTATCTCTGTTAGGCAGTCCATGTATTCCCCAAGGTTTCGTAATTAGCAGTTAGAACTATATATGATGCTTTAATGCCTTCAGAAAGGTCATTCAACTGAGAAATATCTTTGCAAATTAGGGAAGGTTAAAAAATATTATAGAGGACTTTACTACCAAAAGACAGTAGTTTTCCAGAGGGGAAATGGTCCCTTGACGGTATGAGGCCACAGACCTTTGTCCTTATATTATTATATATTTCTTATTATTGGTAGGATTATTCTAGCACTTTTTCTAGTAAGTTTATATAAACTTACTTTTTCATGTATTTTCATTGTTATCCCTAATTTTTTTTTCTTGTACCCGAATTGGGATCACTTGATTTTCAGTCCTATCCTATGGGCTGAAAATTGTAAGTGTTTTTCTTAGTGTTTCGGGTATTTGTGAGATTAGATTGAAATCGTGGAAGAGCAAGAAAGCTCTTTTGAGGAATAAGTGCTTCTGGTGAAGGTATGACCTCATTCAGATAATAGGGGTTTGCATGGTGGAAGTTTCGGAGCTTAAATATATCATCATCTGAATATGAAAGGAATAATGTTCTAATGGTTTTAAAGTATTCTCTCTTTTTTTTCATTGTTTTTTTGAAGTGAGGAATTTTATTATAACCCATCTTTTTTCCCCTAATCATTTTATCTTTTAAAATGAAAAAAATGAAAGAATTAGTGAGCATGGAGAAGAGTGGTACTTACAGAAATTGCCAAATTGGGTTTTTTTTTTCATGGAACAAAGGCTTGGAAGCTTGAGGAAGATGCCATAAGGGCATCCATTTGTTGGATGCCTTAATACTTGGATTATTAGTCATCAAGCTTTCTAGATGTTTGTTCAGTTCTAATTTCATTGTCAGTTTGCCAATAGCCACTTTCTATAATTTTTGTAGTTTTTAAAAAAGATTTAAAAAAAATAGAAATTGTATTATATAATCTTAGTGGGTGATTACTCTCAAAATAGGTGGGTAGGGTATATATATATATATATATATATATATATATATATATATATATATATATAAACATTAAAACAATTTAATAAGAAAATTTTAAATTCCAAAACAAATTCTTATATCAAACATCAATTTGTTTTAAAAATAATTTTTAAGGAAATCCTTAATATTTTCATAAAGTTATTATAAATTATCACTAAAAATTTGCATGTTTGTTTTTAAATTTATATATCTATAACAAAAAAATTAGCAGTAAACTAACGAGCATAATGTCAATTTATTTTTATTTATTAAAATTACACTTGGTTAATGTTATTTTGGGTATTCTCAAATGTTCATGGATGTTAGACTGATATTTGAGGTTACAAAGCTTATTTTACAAATCTGAAGCTTAGTAAATTTGATCATATTAACATTTTGCACCATAATTATGTTAAAAGTTGAGTTGCTCGGACAAATCCACTTTCCTTCCTAATTAAAGAAATTTAAAATTTTGGCTTAAAACTGCGGCCGGTTGACTACCCGAAAATATCGGAGAATTACCGACACATCGTCAAAAATCCAATACGATCCGCGATATTTGTGGGGAAAAAAAAAAAAAAGAGAAGCGAAGAGCCCATTATGGTATTGACACCTAAAATATCGAACAAAATCTAAATAGGAGTTGGATCATCTTCTACCTCTACTGCAACTGTTCTTATTAATAGGAGGAGATTGGAAAAGGCGAGTAGTAGTAGAGAATCGCAAGCATGAAGAACAGAGGCAGGTCCCGTAATTCCTTACCCATGGTAATGGGCGCTGCAATCCTCATTTGGGCTATGGTGTGCAGTGCAGTTCTCCTTTCGACTATGTTTCTGGGCGACTTCCCTCGCCCTCTTCGTAAGTTCGTAATCATGGACCGCCGCAATTCGGCTGCCATGCTGATCGCCGCCATACTCATCTGGGTTCTGTTGGGCAGTTCCATTCTCATCTGGGTTAACCGCTACCCTCCTCGTCTTTCCGACTTCATCGAGAAACTGATGAATCTCCTCGATCCTTACGTGGACATCACTTTCGATGAGTTCACCGGAAAGTGGGCGGCGCCGCGCCAGTCTTACAAGGACATCGGCGATTACCTCGGCTACGCCGCAGCCAGCCGGCTCTACAGGCTCGAAGGTAGTAGTTTATTTGATAACAACAGTTTTCTGGGTTGGAGTTGGAGGATTGGTGATGATGATGATGATGATGATGATGATGATGATGATGTAGAAATGGTAGATGTGTTTCAGGGAGTCAGAGTATGGTGGGTTTCAGGAAAACAGAGCAATAACGGGAAGAGATTTTATTCCCTTTTTTTTCCGTAAACGTCACTGGGATCTTATCTCCGGGCCTTACCTGAATCATGTTCTCAGAGAAGCCAGAGCTCTCCGGGCCGGAAACCGGTGGAGGAAGCTTTATACCAACCATGACGGCGTTTGGGAAGGGGTGGCGTTTGATCATCCTGCTACCTTCGACAATCTGGCTATGGAGACCAAGAAGAAGAACGAAATTATGGACGATCTCATTTCATTCAGTAAGAACGAAGATTACTATAAGGGAACAGGGAGAGTTTGGAAAAGAGGGTATCTCCTTTATGGCCCTCCTGGAACTGGTAAGTCCACCATGATCGCTGCCATTGCTAACTTCTTGAG
This sequence comes from Tetrastigma voinierianum, assembly GCA_016808115.1. Taxonomy (NCBI): domain Eukaryota; kingdom Viridiplantae; phylum Streptophyta; class Magnoliopsida; order Vitales; family Vitaceae; genus Tetrastigma; species Tetrastigma voinierianum. The sequence continues at coordinate 286,552 of JAEQBH010003610.1, forward strand.
CTATGATGTTTATAATCTGGATCTTTCTGTGGTGGGGAATAATACCGAATTTAAGAAGTTGCTGATTGATATATCAAGCAGATCTATTGTTGTGATTGAGGACATTGATTCTGCCCTGAATCTCAAAACCAGCAAGGTGACGTTATCTGGGCTTCTGGATTTCGTCGATGGGCTGTGGTCAGCTTACAGGGGAGAAAGATTGTATGTTTTTACAACTAATCATGTGGAGGAACTGGACCAGAGTTTGATTCGGAAGGGAAGGATGGATAAGAAGATAGAGCTATCTTACTGTAATTTTGAAGCATTCAAAGTTCTGGTTTGGAATTATCTGAATTTGGATTCACATCCTCTGTTCCCAGAGATTAGAGAGTTGTTGGCGGAAGTGGAAATGACTCCGGCTGATGTTGCCGAGCATCTGACCGCCGTGAAAGATGCCGGAATTTGCTTGGAGGGTTTGATTTCGGGACTTAGAGAGAAGAAATTAGCATCTGAGGGAACCAAATCATCGGCGAAGACAAATGATCAGCCAGGGAAGTGTTCGGATGATGAGTGGTTGCAAATGTGATGCTGCTTTTCTTATGGTTTTTCCATTTCCCTGATATTTCTTTTAGGTTAGGTTTATCATTGGCCTATTTAATTAGGACGTTGCATTTATTTATTTATTAATAATAAAATTTTGATGGTTGGATTTAGTTTGTGAGGAAGAGTTGTTTTGTTTTGCATTCCAATGCAAAATCTATTTGAATATATGAGATGAATTTTTAAAAAAGTTAGGGCACAAGTAGGGGAGGGTTTTCCGGTTCAAGTCTCATCCCTTTGGTCAAAGCGGGGAGGATCTAAATATTCTACTCCCAAACCAAACATAGAAACAGAGGCCTTAGCTAAAATATGAGCCACCCAGTTCGCTAATCTTCTAACAAATGGGATCGAACAATTCGGTAACTCTTTTAAAAGTGAAATACAATCCGTAATAATCAAGTCAAAACATGCATCATCTACCTTGCAATGCTTAATAGCATTAATCACTACAAGGGCATCGGATTCTAATAGCACCGAACTCATTCCAACTTCTTTTAGCCAACTAAGTGCTTCTCTAAAACCCAAAGCTTTTGACACGAAAGGAGTTAACACACTGGAATACTAGGCGTTAGAATGAGCCGTAACAAAAGAACCATGATAATCATGTAGCACAGCACCTGAACCAATCATTCCACAAGCCCGAAACACTCCATCATCAACATTACATTTTAGCAATCCATTTCGCGGTCTGGACCATTTCACATCAACAAAAGATCAAGAAATATGAAGAGATTTTGTGTTCAAAATTTGAGATAATGTCCAGCGCTCCAAAAACAACATGTCAACCTTAACCAAGGACGTAGCAGGAACCCCTCTCCCCTTCCAAATTCCAAAGCTGCCATATAATCATTGCAATATATTCCTTATTCGTTGTAGAGTTTTTACTTAGCACAAATAATAACCAATCAACAAAATCTATAGGCGAACTAGGATAATAGCCAACATTGAAAGAATACTAACAATTCCTAACAAAGAAGCAATCCGCAAAAATATGCATAATAGATTCTGTATTCCCACAACAGAAAGGGCAAAAATTTACCACCGCAAACTGCTTCTTTTGAAGATTATCAACTGTAGGCAAAATATCAAGAGAGGCATGCCAAATGAGAGATTTTACCTTTGAAGGAACTTTAATGGACCATATGAGACTCCAAAGAGAGGAAGGCTCCACTACCAAATTAGAGGATTGCAATAAGAAATTATAAGAGCTTCTCACTGAATAAACACATCTTCTATCAAATGACTATGACCATTTGTAACGCCCCAAAATACCTCGTATTTTTTTTATATAATTTTATTATATATTTCAAGATAATCAAATTAACTCGCATTTTCCTTAATCGTTAAATGAATGTTGATTAAATTATTATGGCTAAAATCCAAATGAAAATATTAAACGCTAAACGAGAAATTAATTGAACCTTAAATAAACCCAAGTGAAAAAGGCAAAAAAATTGAAATTAGGAAATATGACCTAAAGGTCATGAGTTAGAAAGAAGAAATGTCTAAGTGTGATTAATGAGAATTTAAATGCAAATAGAGACAAATAGTGGCCAAGCTAGCAATTAGGAGAACTTAAACCCAAAAATGGATTTTTAAAGAAGCCAAACAAGGCATTATGTGACATGGGATATTTAAGACCAAAAGTGGTCTTGGAAACTCATTTTGAGCAAAACGGTTTGAAAGAGAGAGGAAGGGAGAGCTAGGGCTTGCAAAGTAAGGAGGTTGTGATTCTTGCTTCATTAAAGCAAGAGTTTAAGATATCAAGTTGAATAAGAAAGCTTGGCATTGAAGATTGAAAGGGATTTAAGGTAAGAAAAACCAAACCCTAACCCCCTTTCTACTTGTGTTTGGGTTTAATAAAACCCTCAAATGTATAAAGGTTCTTGATGGTTTTAGTTCAGTTTTAGATTGTTTTGTATTGTTTAGATTGGTTTGGATTGCAGGAGGAGTGTTTGTAAAAGGAAAATGTTGGGTTTCAAATGAAATGTCACAAATTTTGTTAAGACTCCCTGCTCTTGTTTCTTGGCGATAGACAAGCTTATAATCATCCAAATGAAGTGATTCAAATTGCAACAACCATGAGATAGGTCTACAAATGTATAGAAGGGATAAGGAGCAAATTTGTAGCTCTAAGACTCCTAAATATAGCTTAAAGGTGAGCTCTGCATACTAAGTGCTTTGTTTTGGGTATTATTATATAAAGTGGTTACATAAGCTGAGTTTCATTCATCCAAATTGAGAGTGATTCAAGATTCGATAAAATAGACTTTTATAGAATAATTTACTGAATTAGCGGTATACAAACTGTAACCCCAAAGTTACCATAAATTTTTCAAAGTGGAGCTTATGTAAGAATGTAAATCAGATTATGCTTAAAATCGAGTCGTCTGGATGTAAAATGCAATAACTCGAAGCTGTTGACCCAAATTACGATTCCAGCTGAGAAGAAACCTTAGGAACTGTATACCTTCAAATGAGTAGAATGAACTATTACTCAATTTATGGAGCAGAATCCCTAAAATTGGGAATAATAGTAGGTAACCGAGTGAGCTAGGGTGACATCACCATTTTGGCACTGAAATGTCAGAATCCTGAGTTTGGGCATCCAAATGAGATGATTCAAATTCCTACAAAAAAATGGACTCATGAAGCTAAAATTTTTCTTTTGAAGGAAGCATGACAAAATTATGGCTCAGCGTGTCCCCTTAAAATTTTAAAAGTGAAGGGGCATCAGTAGACATAAACTCTAACCAAAACTCATAGAATAAACTCAATAATATGTGATTATCATTGTATTTCATCAGGGCTAATGAGGAGGAAAAGCTCCACATTGAAGTAGAGATTTCGAAGATAGGAATCAAAGCGACAATTTTGGTTTGTTCTATCTTCTCCTATTCTCGTTTCAAGATTTGAACTATTTGTTCTAAATGGTTAAGAAAAGCAAATTGAATTGTTTTAATTGATTGTGAAATGTTTGCAAATGAAAACTGCATGAGTATTGAAAATGAATCGTTTATACAAATGTAAATATTTTACTGTATTTTGATATAAAGGACTTGAACGCCCTTAATAGAATGTTAACCATTTAATTCGCATTAATAATAGATTGGTATACCAATAGGGGTCAAATTAGTGAGATTTAACAAATGTATCGACGTGTCACCCGATCCCTAGCGCCCAAAGGACAAGATCAGAGCTGCTCACGAAATTGATTTTTAATAATCGGCCCTCTCTTCAATGTTCTCAGCCGAACCTATCGCATATGGTAAAACAAAATGTTTTTATACCCACTGCACCAGCAGACGCTACGGCGATTCCGATATCCCTGTCACGTGTAAAAACATAGGTTAAATTTGTTAAGGGCGGAACTGAATTGATTTGAGATTGTTGACATATTGATATTGAAAAGCATGATTGCAAATTGAAATGAGAAAAGCATTGTGAAATGCATGAATCGGTTATAAATGAATTATAACATATAGTGAGGTTTTGGGATGATCACGAACCGTAAATGATCAGATACTTAAATAAGATATGTATTGCATCGACATTGATCATCCAAAAGATTTGAAAGTTTTGTTTAAAAATTGCATGCTTCGCTTAAACTAAACAAGAATGGAAATGTGATGTAACCACTAAACATGAAAATGTTTGCATAGATTGCTATCAATGCAATGTGCATCGAGTGATTGATAGTGATTGAAAGCTTTGACTCCAAGGTCAAGAACTTTAGCCGTAAAAGAAGAATTTATGAGTATGCCCGACATATGGCTCACTCCATTTTTGAACATTGATATTTTGTAAAAACAATTTGAACTCTAAATATCTATTTTGTAAAACTATTTCGAAAAGGCTCGGAACGCCTTCATTGTAAATGCATTTTATAAATTACAGCCTATCAATTCTCAGAATGCTTACGGCTTGCCCTAAATGAAACCGTCGCAAAGATTTGAGAACAAAAAGGTTTATGAATGAAATGTATTTAATAAATGGCTTCAGCTAGGCGTCCTCGGGTTTCTATTCGAATCCCCCAATCAGGTTGGACCGGGCGTGGGGGTCACTACACCATTTGTCCTCTTGTCTCCATAATCGTAAAGGAATCCCCCTTATAATGTCAACGTCTATATCGTTAAAACAAATCGTTAAGGATGTCCTTATCCCAAGCAAGAACATTCTGCTGATTAAAGAACTCACTAAAATGTTGCTCAGACCATCACTTATAGGAGTAGTAACAAAATGATTCACATCATCGGACAACCAAGGCTCAAAGAAGACTCGAGTATTATACCCATCACTAATCAATTTCCTTGCTCCTGTCCTAATCAAATTTTGTGCAGCTAGGATGCTCCTCCCCAGGTAGTTTGGATTACATCAAAGGCCAGCCTCCAAGAACGAACATGTTGGGAAATATCGAGTCTATAACTGGGAACAGTTAATTACATCAGAACTGTAAAGTATTTAACAGTTAAAAAATAATGGGATGAATCATTAATCTTTCTTGAAAACCAATTCCTAATTAAATATTTTATTTACAGCATGGTTTTATTAAATGATGTAGATGTCATGTTCAAGTTACACTACAAATGAGTGTGAGTAAAACAAATAAAAAATTGAAATATTGGTCTCAATGTAAACATTTGTATTAATAAAAACTTAAAATAATTATTTTTATTACTATTAGAAAAAAATTTCAAAAATTATTTACAATAATGATTAAATATATATAAACATTTTGTATTAATAAAATACCTAAAATATAATCATTTTATGATTATAAAAAAATTTACAAAAAGAGATTTGAATTGATGATTAAAATCATATTATTCTGATTTTTTTTAATAAAATAAATTTATATTTTTATAAAAAATAAATAGATATTTTAAGGATAAATAAATAGCTATCTTAGAAATATTTAAAAACTTTTAAAGTTTCTTTTTAAAAAAAACACGTATGCTTATCAAAAAAGGATACTTCTAGATGTTTTTTAAAAGTTTCAAAAGCGTTTTTCAAAATATTATCAAACACTTTTTTTTCTGAAAACAATTTTAAGTGTTTTTAAGAGACCTAAGGACTTTTTCTCCAAATAAGGACTTTTCTTCCCATTGTAGAAATTTCTCCAAAGTATTTATTTTTTCTGTGTTCTTAATAAAAATTAAAATGAGAAAAGAAAAATTAGCTTTAAAAATATTTGAAAATTTTAGGTTTTCTTTTCTTCACGTATTCTTTATTTTTCATAGAGTAGTATATATATATATATATATATATATTATATATATATATATATATATATATATATATATATATATATGTTAATGTTTAAAGTATGTGATATCATTTTTTAGAAAACTTAGTTTAACCTACTCTAAGATATTGTGTTTATCCCAATTTTTTTTTATTTCAAATGAAATAAAACTTTTGAAAAATATTTTTCATAAGAGCATAAATTTAGGAATATTAGGAGAATCATTATCTTATAATAACAAAGATAAATAGAAGTTTGTATTGCAACTACAATTTTTTTTGTCTTTTATTTACTTTATTTTACATTGTTTTGTTGTGGTTCTCTATTATTTGATTCAAACATCATATCTCTTATAAACCAATCTCATCCTTTTACCACTTAAGTTGAGCTTCAAGGCTATATTTATTTATTTATCTAAAAACAGAAAAAAAAAATCTCTACGTCTAAACCTACTACTCTTATAAATATAATAGGAAGGGAAATGAAGAAAAAAAGAAATATAGATTTATGCTCTATAAAGATTATGTGCAATTGATCAAGAGCCAAAATTGATAATGATAGTTGAACCCCATACTAACTAATAAGTGATACTTTCCATTAACTAGTTGCACCTCAGGCTAGCTAATGAGTGACAAATGCCATTAACTAATTGTTGGAGAGGCAAGAAACCTTATTTCACAAGATACTTCTAGATGTTTTTTTAAAGTTTTAAAAGCGTTTTTCAAAATATTATCAAACACTTCTTTTTTTTCTGAAAACAATTTTAAGTGCTTTAAGATTCAAGGACTTTTTCTCCAACAAGGACTTTTCTTCCTATTGTAGAAATTTCTCCAAAGTATTTATTTTTTCTGTGTTCTTAATAAAAATTAAAATGAGAAAAGAAAAAATACTTTAAAATATTTGAAAATTTTAGGGTTTTCTTTTCTTCATTTATTCTTTTATTTTTCATAGATATATATGAGAGATATATATATATATATATATATATATATATATATATATATATGTATATATATATTTATTATCAAGCATTGCTTAAAGTTTGTGATATCATTTTTTAGAAAACTTAGTTTAACCTACTCTAAGATATTGTGTTTATCCAAATTTTTTTATTTCAAATGAAATAAAACTTTTGAAAATTATTTTTCGAAAGAGCATAAATTTAGGAATATTAGGAGAATCATTATCTTATAATAACAAAGATAAATAGAAGTTTGTATTGCAACTACAATTTTTTTTTTGCCTTTTATTTACTTTGTTTTACATTGTTGTGGTACTCTGTTCTTTGATTCAAACATTATATCTCCCATAAACCAATCTCACCCCTTTACCATTTAAGTTGAGCTTCAAGACTATATTTATTTATTTATTTAAAACCAGAAGAAAAAAAAAATCTACGTCTAAACCTACTACTCTTATAAATATAATAGGAAGGGAAATGAAGAGAAAAGGAAAGATAGATTTATGCTTAATAAACATTATGAGCCGTTGATCAAGAGCCAAAATTGATAATGATCGTTGAACCCCATACTAACTAATAAGCGATACATGCCATTAACTAATGGTTGGAGAGGCAAAAAGAGACAAGAAATCCTGAAAGTCTAAAGTGTTTAGGGTTTGGAGTCCATAATTAATTGTTGTAGCCGAGTAGACCCAATAAACGAATTCGGGCTCTGGAAATGGGCCTAAGAAGTAAATTGGCCTAGTAGTTCTCATGAGTCATTATAGAGAAGAGGACGTCTAAAAGATGCAGTGCACCATTTGTAATAATAATTTATAATGCTACGACAATTTGTGCTACCAAATATCACAAAAAGAAAAAAAAAAGAAAAGCAAAAGCACCAAACTTAAAGGTCTAATCATTACCTAGGCTCTGAATTTCAAGGATTTGCAGGTCACCATGGCTCTGCTTTTTAAATGATGATCCGCATCAGTTTCACGTGATACCTCGAATGAACTTATATGTCCATAAAATTAACGATCATATAAAACCTCTAATTAATTCTGGCCAACTCCGAAATTAATCACCGATACCCAATGGAGTGAGACGCTGAATCAACGATTACTGACATGATCACTCCATCTTTACAACTAAGATAGTGACTCAGCCAGCCCCAGTTTGGAAATGAAGGCTAAACAGGAGCTATCTGAATATGGAATCACACCCTTTTTATTTGGGGAAAAGCAAGAATTATTTACTGATTCAATCTAAAGAATACATTCAGTAACATAAAATCAAATTCATTAAAATTTAGAGGATGACGCAAAGATTTCCAAGATACTAAAGATAACGAATTGGTTTCAAGATGCTGGATGGAATCACATTCTTTGTTTCCCAAGATTAGTGAGTTGCTGGGGTAGCCAATTGCCAATATGAGCAGGACTCCAGAAATTGTTGAATGCAAATGACGAAACTATCATGAAAATTTAATGCTAATTTTGCTCCGGGGATCTGATATTAGCACTGCAGAGACATTAGAAGAATATATGACTGGCAGCTGAGAAAGGAAAAGGAGAAGAAATTATCGGTTAAAGGGAACCAAACTATCAGGTAAAATTGATGTTTCCAAGGGGACAAGTGAGTCTATTGGAGAGAAAATAAACTGATCTTTCAACATCAAGCAATAATTTCCATTTATCTGTGGTAGGTCGAAGGTTTTTTGAGTTGGAATTTTCTTCTTCAGTTCCTTTCTATCATACTAACATATATCCAAGATTGATATAGGCTTGTCATCACTTAATTTTGGCATGATTTTGGAACATGAATCTGGAAACAGAAACTAGGGCATGAATTTTCAAAGAATCCTTGCCGGCGATTACTTTAGGGTTTAAGGATTATTAAAGTCCTATTCAATAAAATCAGTAGACAATTAACAAGATCAACAGGAAAGCATTAATCAGATCACTAGTAAATTAAATGCCTTACGATAATCAGGTCCTTGATTAGAGCCCATCTCATATGGCATCAATACTCAGATTCTGATTGTAACTATCCATAGAACCTAAGCAATCTTCAACTGATCATGGAATATGTCATTGTTAATATACTTCCTTCGTCAGTACAAGCCCAAAGTAGCAAGAATATGAGTTTCAAAAAAAAAGAAAAGAAGGAAAGTAGCAAGAATATGTGTTTTCTCCTCCATCTGTGACATGAAATATGGTAGATGGAAAAGAAAGTAATAGATCAAACTAGCCCATAGGAAACATAGAGTCAGATCCTGCAACATGTGCACATCACGTGTATCCAATTAATCCATGAATAAGTCTGAATATTGCCAAAAACTTGGTTCAGACCTTGACAGCATTTGATGATCATATGACAATACTGCATTGGCTCGGCATAGACAAATTAAAACTTGAGAAAGAGCCATCAAAAAGCATGTAAAACATGATGCATAAAGTTGAAAAGGAGAATCAGCTAGTAGTTCCAGGCCATCTTTATCTTGTGGGGGAGTAAGTTCAATGTTATATGTTGACAGAAACAACTATATATGCAATGAATGGGGTGGATGATATACCTTTCATGCACAGCCTAACCTGGATTTTCTTGAATAATCTATGAAAAGTAATGACATAAAATAATATCGATAGAAAGATCACAAGAATGATTCTTCAGATAAAAGAATCATGGAAGCTAAATCAAGAAAAAGAAAAAGTTAGATATAGTTAAAAAAGATAACGAAACTTGCATACCCTACCTATCTGGTATATGAAACTAGAAACATTTGTAGGGCGAAGAATGTAAGGAAATTAAGAAGCTGAAGGGTGTCTTGTCGCAGGAGGGCGACGATTGCTGCTTGCAATTTGCTACACAAGAGCAAGTGTCCCCTCTCCTGCGACAAGAAACCCTAAACTCCTTTCTTTCTTTCTCGCTTTCCCTTCTCATGGTTTCCCCATTTGAGGTAACCCCATTTATAGGGCTCTGCCACAGTTTTCTTCCACGCTGGGAAAGCAGCTCTTTCATGGAAATTTTCTGCATGTGATGGAAAAAGTGAGATTGATGAATCTTACGGGCCTGGGGGGGTTGTTGCTTTCGTATCCGTTAGTCGTATTCCCCGTAATATTGTAATACAATTGATGTATTCAAATTTTAGTTATTTATTTAAGAATAATGTTAAAATTAATTTAAAGTTATACTTATGTCCAAGTGTTACGAGCATGCCTAGGAGTCAGGGCACATGTTCAACAGGAAATGTGTACACAGGACTTGTTTGGAAGCGGCTGGTGGGGGGAATGAAAGGCAGGAGACCGAGGACTGACTTGTCTTAGAACAGCTGGCCGAATGAAAAAATAAATTAAATTAAGAAAAGGGAATGAGTTTTTTATTTTATTTTTTTTATCATTATAGGCCTGAAATCACTCATTTAGATCTCCTTGTATCTTTTTTTTTCCTTATACAATGATTTTTCCAAACATATTTGGGTTTTTAATTTATTTTTTATGATTTTATCGCTAACTCATTACAGAATAAGTTTATCGCCTTTGTATGATTTTACTCATTTTGTCATCTATTACTCAAGATTAATGTTATAATTTGTAGACTATATGATATATTCATCGAGATAAAATAACAAATCAACATACTCTCACAAAGCTACGTAATCTGACTAATAAGTATTCTAATTGGCTAAGGTGATTATCAAACGCTCAAGCATGAGCCTAATTTATTACGATAATTTCCTCGATATTACCCCATTTTTTTTAACAAGCTTTAATGAATTTAATTTTGTGAAATATATTACTAGTTTGAAAAAATAAAATGATTTCTTTTCAAAAAAATATTAAAAAAAAAAAGGCTGTTTGAAATGTCCAAGAGGCCAATATTGTGGAATTAAGAGGAAATTCCACAGAATTGACCATGTCTTAGACTAATTATCACGTTAATTGTTAACCACTCCAATGAAATTTCCAGGGGGGTCTCCAGCGTATAGCCTACCTATTCCAAAGTCGTCACCCGTTTTACATTGCAATTTACAAATGACTAAATAAGGTCGTATACGACAAAAAGATCAGGTTTGAGGGGCTTAATTTCCTAGGAGAGGGCCCCTTGTGAAAATTAATCTTTCCACACATATAGGTATATGGAATCTTCCTAAAGTCATGGTCATGAACAATAATAGGGTTCATCAGTTCACACATAGTCAAATTTGTTGAGCTTGATTTGTTGTCAAGGCTTAATTATAATACGGAGGAATTCTACTTTTCTTCCAGTTTTCTATGTTGGAACTTTCCTTGGCATGTTCCTGAACCAATCCTGTACACTCTAGTTTTTTTTTTTCTTTTTATGAAGAGAAACTATAAAACTCTTAAGCTTATAATGACAATTCGATAACAGTCCGTTCCAATCTACAAAATTAATATATATAACAACTTTAGGGAAATTTGACAACCAAATCCTTAAATGCTTAGCTTGAGACTGGACTTCACTCGGAATTCAATTACAAGCCTAGACTGGGTTTTGGGCTGGACTTTTATACCTTACCAACATTTGACAGAAAATTTAATGCCATTTAATGAGACTATAGTTAGAGCTCTGATTTAATCCTATACCGAACCCAAACACAGGGTGACCTTCCACAATTTCTTTTGCAATTTGGACTGACCTCATGCCAAAAAAATATAAAAAAAAAGACCCAAAATGAATTTTTAATTATTTAACTAATGATTTGGGTTATGGACAAAAATTTAAAAATCTTAGGATTTACCTTTTGAAATGTGCAAGAATCCAGATAAAATTTATTGTCTTGAGTCGAGAATGAAATTATAGATGCAAGAACCCTTTTTCTCATGGTATAATAATTTTAACCCTACTTTTAAGGAGTAATTGTAAACCATCTAAGACAGGAATCTGATCTTTTTTTTTAGTTTTTTTCCAAAGGAAATATATATATAATGATTTTTTTAAACTGTCCTTTCTTATACATCATTTTATTTTAAATATAGTCCTACCTAATTTTGTCATTAACAACTCAAAATGAACCTAATTTACCCACTTGACCTATTGAACCTATCCAAACCGACCTACCCAAGTCTTACTAGTTTGAAAAACAAATGTTCGAGTTGAGGAACTTGGGTTACAAATTGGGTTGGATTAGGTTGGGTGTTCACATAGATGTAGTTTATGTAACCAATTACGTTCAACCACGTAAATATTTTATGTTTCGAGTTCAAAAGGTTCTTACAATTTTAAAATGCTATTTCAAGATTAGTGCCAAGCTATCTTCTTATATGTGTTAATTCCTTTCCTGCTATGACATACAAAATAGATCACAGATCTCACGGGATTGCAAGCAATAACCAAACAAATAAGACCCCCTTTATCACACACATGGGATATAAAGGGAGTTTCTAATACCATATGTTATTTGTATTTTCTAATCTTAAACACATTTTAAATGTATGTAAGGTCTAAAATAACAATATATACATAATAAAAATGCTAGAAATTATATTAAAGTTGATCCTCATATTTCAATGTAGTTTGTAGAGGTTTGTTTGGTGACCCCATAGGTTGAGTTTGTCCCATCTACATCAGCAGAGGAGAAGTTTCAAGACTAAAAGATTACTTTTTAACCTGATCCATATCCCCAATTCCACAGATAACACATGAGATAATTTCTATATAGCTTAAAGATGGGTTGTTAACTTGTTGTAGATAATCTCAACAAGGAGATAATCCAACTCATCCAAGTTTCACCCCTAAAATAATAGAATTATAGCTCAACTTGCACTCCTTAATATCTTTAACGAAATTGGTTTTGGATTTCGAAATGGCCCAAAATTTCAATGCCATGACTGAGTTCGGTCAGGCCCACGGGCCTAGTTAGAGGTACAAAACTAGCCCAGGTGAAATTCCTAACCCTGGCCTATAGGTGAGTGAACTCAGTTTGAGAGGACCTTGGAGACGGGCGAAGCTGGTTTTGTCCAAGATTCAAATTCAATCCCGTACTATTTTGTTCTGTTCTTTTTGTTCTTTTTTTTCAAAGGCTTTGGATACAAGTGAAGCTGGTTTTGTCCAAGATTTAAATTCAATCTCATACCATTTTATTTTGTACTTTTTAAGGCCTTGGATACGAGTGAAGCTGGTTTTATCCAAGATTCAAATTCAATCCCATACTATATTGTTTTGTTTTTAAGAAAAAGGAAATCATCAAAGCAATAATTATGACAATACAAAACGCAAATTTCCTATTACTGCATATTGGTGCGCAAGTTTCTTATTGCTGCATATTGGTTTTCTTTCAGACTAGAATTCCGGAAACAGAAACCATGCTCGGATTCATACTGTCCCTATTATTAGTCTTTCCCTTGCACGGCGGCCCATTTTCTTCACTGCCCCGTCCCTACAGTTTTCTGGCAAACAACACTAGCTTCTTCCTTCTGCTACTTCCTTGGCAGCCTTTCAGAGGTTGAATCAGGCTCTCTAAGCAGCCCCTTTTCTTCATTGTCCCCTTCAGTTTTCTCGCAAACAACATTAGCTTCTTCCTTAGCCTTCTCGCTTGCTACTTCCTTGGCAGCCTTCAGAGCTCGAATCAGGCTCTCTAAGCAGGGCTCAGCCTCGACCGAATCAGTCTTAGTCATCAAATGCTCCGCAACATCAGCCGGTGTCATATTGATTTCCCCCAACAACTCACCAATTGTTGGAAACAGAGGATGTGATTCCAGCTTCAGATAATTCATAGCCAGAACCTTAAATGCTTCGAAGCTACAATAAGATAGTTCAATGTGCTTGTCCATCCTCCCTTTTCTAATGAGAGCAGGATCAAGTTTCTCAACATGATTAGTGGTAAAGACGATGATTCTCTCTCCCCCACAAGTCGACCACAGCCCATCAATGAAATTCAGCAGCCCGGACAGAGTAACACTGCTGGGTTTCCGCTCTTCCTTGGAATGTTTATGAGCTTTGGCCTTCTCTTCCTCATCTCCATCGTTCTCCACTGAGTTCTTCCTTTGAGCAGTGACATCAAGCGAGCAATCTATGTCTTCAATCACAATAACAGACTTACCGGAAATCTCAATCAACAGCCTTCTCAGCTCTGTGTTATCCTTCACGGCGGTGAGTTCAAGGTCATAAACATCATACCCCAAGAGATTGGACATGGCGGATATCATGGTGGATTTCGGTCCTGGCGGCCCGTATGAGATAATTCACGCTTCCAAGCCTCCCTGATTTTGGCAGAACCCTCTGACCCTGGCTGAAGGCGATCAACCATCCACAATCTCCTTCTCCGGGTCCATCACCGCTAGCGTCTGAAAGGGAAGCCAGGCTGCCCAAACGCCGTCACAAAACACGAGCCGCCGTTGTTGGTGGAGCCTGCCGCCGGCCTTTTCGACCTCATGGCCTTCCCCCTCCCGTATGACATGACTGAAAATTTGCCGGTGATCAGATCCCGGTGCCGCCGATGGAAAGTCAGCTTCAAGAACCTCCTTTCCTCGCTAGTAGAGTTGAAGTTAAATGGCTGGGTTCTGGCAGTTGTCTTCCCGGAATACCACCATACTTTCACCCCCTGAAATTCATCCACAACCTCTTCTCGATCATCCATGGTGAGAAGCACGGTTTTGCTGTTCCTAATAATCTCCCCCTTCAGCCTTTTCGCTTGTTTGGTGGAACTGGAGCTTAGGTATCTGGTGATGGCCAAATAAGCATCGTTCCTGGACAATCGCTCTCCCGGAAATTCATTGAATTTGATATGGATTAGAGGGTTAATCCAGTTCAGCAAATCCTGAAAGTATCTCCTGATATTCATCTGTAGCTGATGAGGGATGTACTGGTTAAATAGAGCCCAAACAAACAGTAAAGTTGTGATCTTTGATCCAATATGACCCAAAAACTTATTTCTTGTCACCATTCGAACCAGCTTATCGGAGGTCGCCATTTCCGACTTCTCTGTTCTTCTTTCTTTTCCTCTCTTCTTTCTGATTTTCTCAGTACTGTTTCCGATCACAGAAGAGTAGATAAAATCGAAGAGAGGAGGCAGATTCATTCTCAGGGATGAATGAAATTTCTCTAAGGACTGCTATCTGACATCATAGACTTTTCTTTACTCTGCTCCTTTGTCTTAAAGCTTGAGGGAATACACAGCCTCCTCTATAAAGTTATTTTTAGAGCAACTCTAACGAGTCACAAAATAGGTGTCAACAGATACTAGAATCTTAAACAGTATTTTGAACACTAATAGTCAATATTGGCCTAACGATGATATAAAAATGATTGTTATTTTAATAATTCAATATTTCACAAAAAATATAATTAAACTTAACGAAGATATTTTTCATAACGACCGAATGTGATATATTTGTATAGTAACAATTTTAAATTTCAAATTTTGTTTGTCGAAATTCAAATTTCAAATTTCAACCGTTGAAATTCAAATTTGAAAATTTAACCGCCAAAATAAAAATTAAAAAAATTATAATTCATCTATAAATATGATAATTTTTCTACGTTTTTCATCCATCTATCTTAAGATTCTCTTTATAAATTCAAATATCTTCTTCGACTATTTATCCTTTCATATTTTCTGCTCATCAAGTTATACGACCGTTTTCCTAATATTTTGGTGAGCAGATCCTCAATATCAAGGTTAAGCATAATGATTCGATATGTTGTGAAGGCCGCAACTAGAAGGTCCGGCGTGTTTCAATGCGATCGATAAGTATGCATCGAATTGCTTCAGCCACAAAATGGTTAATCGATAGCCACAGCCACGAAAGACTCTATCATGACTATTTTGCTACCCTGTGTATATGAAAGTTTTTTTAAGGAGGTTCCAAATGAGTCGCCTTCTCTTTTCTTCGAATCAGAACTTGCGCTTCTTAACAATACGACATACTTCATCCAGCACGATGCTATCATTCGGGTTTGTCATCCCTTCCAAAAGATAACAACCCGCTTTATGCACTCTCGCCACGAAACAATCGATGATTATGTGTGCGAATACACGACCTGGGAGAAAGACTACGAGCAGAGTCCTGGTATGATCAGAAAGTTTATCGCACCGCTGACGACCATTACCCGAGGTCGTCAAACAATATCGATATCGCTTCGATTGTTATTAAAATTTGGAACAACATGCAGCTTTCCCGACATGTTATGGAGATAATTGCATCCATTGAAGTGGAAAATCGGTCTCACCGTGTAAAGAAGTGTATCGTATAATTTGGCCATCAGCTGTTTAACCAACAATCATTCTTGGGGTCATGGCCTCTCAAGATCTTTGATATGACATGCAATATCCGGCCCACCGGGTTCATCAATGACATAAATGTCTCTGTGATAGTCCCCCCCGTTTTTACATTATTAGCAAATGGTCATGCCCCTCCAGTCAACTATATAATCAATGGTCATGAGTATAGAATAAGATGTTATTTAGCTGATGGTATTTATCCAAACTGGTCGACATTTGTAAAAACAATTTCGTGTCCACAAGGCTCAAGAAAACATTTTCATAGTGCCACAAGAGCTCAGAAGAAAAGATGTAGAGCTGGAGATTTGGGGTGTCAAGTCTGCTTGCAATCGCACGGACCAAGACAAGTTGTGACGGGGTTAAAACATCATAGATATTACGAAAGTCGCGCATATTAATGCATAATATGGTTATCGAGGACAGCGAGATATCGGTGAATAATGACTTCATAAGCGATGCAAATACGCCTGTGCCACATGCATATACACCGTGAATTAAAGACCGCATGCAAATCCATTATCGATCGTGGACAAGGCAATCCCATTCTCAACTCCGTACGATCTTATCGAGTACTGTGGGAACGACATGGCTAATTAATAACCTCTTATCAATTTCAAATCTGAAGCTGTATTTCACCCAATATCAATTTCACGTTGTATTTAATTCCAAATTTCACTCTATCAGATTTTTAATTCCAATTTCAATTTCATGTCAGATTTTCACTCTAATTTCACTTCAAGTTATCTTTCAATCTAACCGCAACATAATAAATAATGACTACAAATTAAAAATAATATAAAGATAATAACAATCCACTCAAAATTAAACCCCGCCATAACCTCATCTTCGTTATTCCAATACGTCAAGTAATCAACCATGTTTAGTATTAGTTTCCATGATTTTCATCCCCATTTTGCATTTGGAATTTCTCGTGACTCAAGGCCTTTCTTCTTCACTTCTAACCGTTTACGACGTCGCCCAATGATATCTCTGGTTGAAAGCATAAACTTTGTCGTGTCGCCAACTTTTGTCATTCCACTTCCATTCTTCATTCCAGCCAAGATTTATATAAAATATCTTTCAACATCGGTTCGTTTCTCTTTGTTTTTAAGCTTGTTTCTTCAAGCCTTTCTCGCCAATGACCTATCGAGGTCAGAGTGGACGAGGGGTTCACGTCATCCCCACTGAGCTGAATAGCAGTGATTCAACATAAACATGCACTCTTCCTAGTGACAAATTCGTCAAGAACTCCACAAGAATCTCCCACGGTCGCCGACCCACAAGTTACTACGAAAGCCTAAGCCGTAAAACTCGCCGAAACCCGTATTTGGAAAACATGGGTTATAAATTTTTTTTTTTCACTTTTATATCAAAATCACACCTTTAGATTTAACGAAAATCCCAAGAGCATAACTGACCGCAGACGCTAAGTAGTTCCCAAATACAAAATCACTCCGTATAAAACAAAATACTCCCAATATTTTCCAAAATCCAATTCAATCATAGGCAGCGACTGGGTCCTCATCAAAATATATAAGATAAGGATCAATCAAATATAAGCTTTATCGCAAGAACCCTGTTTTTCTCAAAACCATGCATGTATTATTTTACAAAAGATATTTACATATACAAAATGTCACATTTTAAGTTTTACTAGTTTTAATTTACACCTTATCTATATATAATCGCAAAGATACCGTTTCAGATCAAGGGATCCTCGAAAGATCTTTCTATTTCGACTCGCACCTAAAATTATTTTAAAAACAAAAACATGGGAGCCAAACTGCCTGAGGCCATAAGTTCTAAAATGTCGCCGTCACGCTTGTACCTCCCAATATGAAAATCAGCCGTAAATGGTTGTAAAACTCAAGATGGAGAAAACCGAAGCTTTGTTAGTGAAACCATTTCGAAATCGATCTAAAACTATTTATGCTAATAAAATCATATTGCTATAAAACCGTTTAAAACTACTCACAAATTGCTCAAAACTATTTCGATGAAAAATCAAGCTTCGGGCAGAGCACATCTCGAAAGATACTGTGAAACAAATACCAACCATCGTGGCCCATTTCAAATACCCTGAAGTGGATGCCACTCGAACCTTTGAACTCCGCACTCCAGAGGAACCCTAACACTACTCCATTAAGATGGTCCTAAGAACACGGCGGGATCTATATAGCATAATGGAACCTGACTCAAAATGCTCGTGATGAAACCCTGAACTAACACCTCATCGCTATGTACTAAGTCGCTGGCCAACTATATACTCGAATGTGCTATGAGGGGTCATCGCTCACAAAATATATATCTAACTCCCAATCACGACTGCAATATAAGGTCATATATCCCATAACATTGCTGCTATGCACAATCCGAAATACATCCGACCGAAACCGAGCCGTGCCATCTGGGGGGCTTTGCAACCAGCCAAAATCGTTTCTTAAATAATCGAAAATCTAACTTTCTCGTCGAGTATAACAATTGGGAGGTAATAAAAATGCTTTATAAATCTATATTTTCAAAAGACTTTACAAACTCAGAATTTAAACACTTCTTTTAAAATGATTTCAAAGATCAATCTTTTCTCGACTACCTTTTCAAATTCTGTCACACTCTAGATTCTCGGGCCGGATGCCCTAAATCGCCTACATAATTCATTCAATTACTTAAAATGCCCTCGGCCCAACGCTTTAACCATAAAACATACACGTGTGGCTTTCAAAAGTAACTATATCGAACGAACTTCGCGATTCTAGAACAAAACTTTACGCGCTATCCTATTCAATACTGATGACGATAATATGATGTAAATTGACCAAAATGTCTATACACATTAAACGCCTATAAAATCTATCTATTTTAGCAAACTTTTGATCTTAAGGACTTTCCCATATAGTCTAAAATAATTCAAACATTTTTTGTACCCCATCTCGACTTATCCGACTACACTTCTGAAATTTCAATCAAAACTGTCCATAAATAGTCCCAAAATTCAGCCCTGACTATCCGAACACAGTCCCAAAAATTCCTAAAATTCCAAAACCCGCCCCAAAAAATCTTGGGACTAAAGTTTACGACCACGGGTCTCTAAGAAAATTTCAAGCCATTACATAACCCAGCCAAATAACAATAATTAGTAAATTTTCTACCTTTTAAAGCTCTGACAAAATAAATAGATATTTGGCACCATATGCTTAGCCTCTCTCTGGGTAGGTCCAATTCTACCCTCTGCCTCCGACGAAAGTTTACGATCCGATTTTCAATCTGAGGTGTTACAAAGAAGAAAATAAAAATCGCTCTCTCTGCATCTCTCCTGAACGTCCTACGCCCTTGATTTTTATCCTTTTTTTATTTCGTTTTTTTTTCTTTTCTTTAATTATTATTATTATTATTTAGATATAAATACTTATTATTTCCTTCAGGTCCATTTTTGTCCCTAAAATTTTTTATTTATCCTAATTGAATATTCTTTAAATATTTGTTATTCTTCGGGATTTTTCTAAAATCCCGCTTTTCGTGCCTTCACTCTAAACCTGCCGCCTGCAACGCATAAAATATCTGACCGTCTTCGAATTTAACGAACTTTCTGTTAATAGATTTCATGAGACGACTTAACGTAGCGCAAATTGCCACATCCGGCATCTGTAGAGAATTTTCTTTGGTGAGTTTCCTCGAACTATTTTTGCGATTTATTATTATTTTACTATTTGAACTTCCATTAATTATACTACTCCTCCACTTTCCTTAATTGTAAAGTGCCACAATTCTTTGCAACTTTATAATTTCACCTTAAACCAATTTTCAAAATTCTATTACGGCACTAAATTAATTCAAGGCGAAGCCTCTCGTGTACATACGGTTACATACCGTACACCCTCTCAGGACGGGGTGTTACAAATCCTCCCTCCTTAAGAACATTTCGTCCTCGAAATGAACAAAACTAATATAAAGAGGATACCTTAATCTGAAAACAACTGAGGATATTGACTGCACATCTAAGCCTCTGACTCCCATGTAGCCTCTTTAATTCCATGATTCCCCCATAAAACTTTGACTAACGGAATGACCTTATTCCGCAAAATCAGCTTCTCGCGATCTACTATCCGTGACGTATCGCTTCCTTATAGGTCAAATTATCTTTAGTTCCATCAGCCGACCTCCTCGAGTACAGGAGTGGACTGAAATACTTGCTAAGCATGGATACATGTATTATGAACCTTAGACAATTCGAGGAAGGTCTAATCTATATACACCGGTCCTGACTCTCGCAAGATCCAAAGGCCATGCAACCGGGCTTCACTTCCAAGGTCTTCCAAACTGAGGACACCTTTCCAAGTGGGAACTTCGAGGAAGACCCTATCGCCTGCTAATCTTAAACTCGTAGATCTCTACTGTCATCCGCATAACTTTTCCGTCCGTCTCGCTATCTCTAGCCCCGTCCCGGGATAACTGGATCTCATCTAAGGTAATTCAGAGCTCAACTCCTGGCCTACGCTTCTCTCTCCTACTATCCCAAAGATATGGGAGTATCACACTCGCCATACAATGCTTCAAATGGAGCCATGCCTATGTCGATTGATAATCGTTGTCAGAGGCAACCCATCGCAGATAAATGCGTATCCCAGCTTCCCTTAAACTCTATCACGCATGCCTAAGCATACATCCTTCTGGGTTGTCTGAATAATTTTCTCCGACCGACCATCAGTCCGAGACGGTGCTATGTTAAAGTGCAATCGAAGTCCCTATGCATCCTCAAATCTGACCAAAAACTGATGTGAATCCTGGTCTCGGTCCGAGACTATCGACATAGAACACCATGTAATCTAACTATCTCCTCCACATAATCGGGCCAACTTGTTCAACGGGTCATCACGTTAACCTGGGGAGAAAATGCTACCGATTATACTATCCACTATCACCCATATGGCATCGTGTTGTCTCCGAAGTTCGAAGTCCGTAACAAAATCCATAGTAATCTTATCCCACTTCCATACAGAATCGGAAGTGGGCCGTGATTCTTTCCGCGGGCTTCGTGCTCCGTTTCACCGATGTGCCAGCATCCGGATACAAAATCCTGGGCAATTTCCTTCATGCCCTCTTCCACCAATAATGCTCCTCAGTATGATACATCTCTGTGCTACTGGTGCATGGTATATGTCGAAGAGTGAGCCTCTTCCATGATTTCCTTTTAGTCTCACTCATTTCAAAATACACACATTCGACTTCCCCAACTATTACGCCACACGCCTCTCTAACTGAACTCCTGCTTCCTACCACCTCAATCTCCGCCCTCAACTTAATTCATCTCCAAACCCGCTTCGACCTTCCTTTGATCCGATCCACTAGAAGAGGACGAACATAAAAATGATGCCAATAGTGTCCCCTGAGATTTCACTACCCGCAACCGAACTCCCAAAGATCTCAACTCTATCAACAATGGGAGATATAATCGCTTGGTGATAGTTATTAGGAACCCTCCAGTTTCCGACTTAAGGCATCGGCCACTACATTGCCTTCCCGATGGTACCATCGTGCAATCATAATCCTTAATCAACTCCAACCACCTACGCTACCTTGCTAAGCTCTTCGAGTAAAGATATCTGAAGCTCTTGATCTGAATATCTGACAAGGAACAATCGGGAGCAGATAATGTCTCCGCATCTTTTAGAGCGAAAACCACCGGGCCGCTAGTTCTAAATCAGGTCGGGTAGTTCTCGTCAGGTTTCTTTAACTGACTGGAAGCATAAGCTATCACTTTAACATTCCCCGCATCAAAACACACCCTAACCCTCGTTTGTAGGCATCACTATATATATACTACATAACCGTCCTTTTCCTCGACGGTAGTAAGCACACTGAGCTCGTCACACCTCTGTCCCAGCTCCTCAAAACTATGCCGGCAGGTATCTGACCACTCGAATTTCTGATCCTTTTTCAATAGACGGTCAATCCGGTCATATCTCTCGAAAATCCATCACAATCCCGTAATAACCTCGCCAATCCAAGGAAACCCGCTGACTTAAAACATTCGTGGGATTTTGCTTCCACCACTATAGCTTCGATCTTCTGAGAGGATCCACACTAATACCTTTTCCGAAATGACACACCTACATGAAAGCTAGTTTGTTCAACCAAAACTCGGCACTTACTAAACTTAACAGATAATCGACGCCCTTAAGAAGCCGCACATCGGTCCTGAGATGCTCCTGACGCTCCTCCGAATCGCCCGAGTACACTAGAATGTCATCAATGAATACGCATCACAAACTTATCTTAAATGGACCGAAATGACCTGTTCATCAAATCCATGAACGCACTTGGGGCATTAGTCAATCCAATGGCGATCACTAGAACTCCATAGTGACCGTAGATTCGTCCCGGGTTGCGCCTTAGAAACACTATCTCTCTCACCAACTCCAAGGTAAATGACTCAGTCAATCTTTAGAATATACCCGCGAGATCCATGCAATTGGTCAAATAGCCTATCTATACGAGGAAGCTTGATACCGGTTACGTATTGTCACCGATCTAGCTGCCTATAGTCTATACAATCAGAAGTTTCCATCTTTCTTCTTTTTACGAAGAGAACCTGAGCTCTCACTCTGGGTGAGGTAATTAGGTCTGATGAAGCCCTCGCTAGCAATTCCTCCAATTGTGCCTTAATTCTTTCAATCTCTCACTGGCGCCATTCTCATGGAGGAATGGATAGTATCGGCTCGGCAATCTGAACCAGTTCAATAACAAACTCAATTTCTCTATCCGGGGTAAACCTGAAATATCATCCGAAAGACATCTGGGAACTCTTCACTACTGATGTCTTCTGGGTCGTGTCCCCCTCTGTCTCTATCCACGTTACACCGCTAAATAACCCCTGAACCTTCCCAAAGATTTTCAAGTCTACATGACATTAATTTAATTAAATGATCTCTCTTCCTCGATTCCCCTAAAGACACGCCCGTCTCCTCTCCTCGGGTCGAACCAATCTTACTTCTTCTTATAGCAATCTAAGGTGGTTTCTACGCCTCGATAACCGCCCATACCCAAGATTATATCAAACTACGGATACCTAACACTATCAAATCTGTCGGAAAATCCTTATTCGATCACCAATCACAATTCGAAACCATCCTTCGAATATCATCAGATCCTCATTAGGTACGGAAATTACCATACCACCAGATCACAGTCGACTCTATCCTGGTGCTCTTAGTGAAATAAAATCGGAATAAATGAATGAGTGGGTTCTGGACTAATTAATGCATATGCATCATGATCAGAACTGAATCATACCAATCACGTCTGTGACGATCCGCCTCCCCGTCGTGTGACTGTAAATACCCGAGCCCGAGTACGCAGTACCACTCGACTCGTCAATCGAGGTACCGTCCGCCTCCTGCACCCCTACCACGGCATTCCCACTGTGTCAGACCGCCACTCCCGCTAAACCACCCCTACCACCGACCGGACCACCGGGTGTCCGGGTAGATGCCACTGCACCTACCTCGAGGTCTCCACACTGCCACTAACTATGGACAAGCCTCTGATAAACACCTCATGCCCGCAATGGAACATCCCTGCCATATTCATCCCAGACTGAGATGCCTCCTTCGACATGTGTGGGCATTAATGAAAAAGATGATCCCCCAAGATCTACCACCTCCTGGTGGTTGCCGGGTGATCGAATCTGATCCCCTGCTGGCATCGCTCCTCGTCCTAAGACTCTACCGCTGGTCCACTTCTTTCCTTTCTTTCTACTGGGATCGATCGGGGTCTAGTCAATTAGTGTCGGGAGCACCCATCAGTCTCGTCAGTCCCTAAGTTAGAACTAAACTCCGCCCTTTCTACCTTAGCAAGTGTTCTTTTCATAACATTGTCGCTGTTTTGCTTTATCAGATCTTAATAAACACTGGAAACCCGTGGCTTCTACCGCGGCCGGGTGGGAAGAACCGTGTCTCATGTTACCTTTTTCGTAATTATGGTGGAAAGACCTCATGTCTACATCACCATATAATAGCTAGAACACTAACCCTATCTAACTATGCACCCGCCCTGGTCGCCGCACCATCATAAGTTTTAGCCCCACTCTTGGGGAGCGCGTCTATCATGCCCTCTACTTTTCAGGCTCCCGTACTGATCTGTGCAGCTACACGTAACAATCTATATAACCCGATCCATCGTCAAGGTACCGCCCTCGGTCCGCGGCCCTCGATGGTTCCATCACGATTCATCAAGCATCTTCCGATCTAAAGGTGCCCGACATATCTCTCGGTGGTGCCTCCTGCGAAGTCCTAGATCGACCTCTCACGACCTCGCCCCGCATACGCCGTGAATTTCAAGATTAAAAGATTCAGCGACACTTTTCAATATCCGATGCATGCAAGGATTTAGCAAACAATATAGGTCATGAGTAGAAAAATCATTATAAAAACAATTTAGGCAGGAAATACCGGAAAACGTATACAAAATGTTAACCATTCGCCTAAAACTGCTCCTGATACTGCTGACAGACTCTTCCCAATGACAGAAATTCGCCAAGAACTCCACAAGAACCTCCCATGTACTCCAAGCTCGCCGACCGATAAGTTACCATGAAGCTAAGCCGTAAAATCACGAACCGTATTTGGAAAACATGGGTTATAAATTTTTTTTCACTTTATATCAAAATTTACACCTTAGATTTAATTAAATCCATAAAGATAACGACCGCATCTGCAAGTAGTTCCCAAAATACAAATCACCCGTGAGATAAATAAAATTACTCCCCACATTTTTCAAAAATCCAACTACAATCATAATTCTCCTGGCCCTCATCAAAATATAAGTATATGATCACCCCAAATATAAGTTTATCGCAACCTCGTTTTCAAACCACACGATATTTCATAAAAGATATTTACATATACAAAATGTCACATTTTAAGTTTTACTAGTTTTAATTTACACCTTATCTTATATAATTACAAAGACAAATGGCCTGTGACTAAGGATCCTCGAAAGATCTTTCATTTCGCGACCAAGACTAAAAAATTATTTTAAAAACAAAACAAAGTGAGCCAAACGGTCGTTGAGTACTATAAGTTCTAAATGCCGTCATCGCTTCATACTCCCAATATGAAAACTGGTATTGCAAAATGGTTGTAAAACTGCTTATGAGAAAAACCGAGTTTTTGCTGGTGAAAACCATTTCAAAACTCGGTCCGAAACTATTTATGCTATTGAAATCGGTTACCGCTAAAACCGGCTTCAAAACTAATTCGCCGAAACTGCTCAAAACTATTTCGCCGATGAAAACCGGTTGTGCGGCTGGCTAATATCCGGTGCCGCGATAATCGTAAAACAAATACCAACCATCGTGGCCCATTTCTCGAATAATTTAGAAGTGATGCTCGAACCTCGGAACTCGCACTAGAAATGGACCCCTGAACACTACCCGCGCATTATCCTGAACACGGGGCGTGATCTATATAAAGATAATGGAAACTCTAGACTAAAATGCTCTGGGTGACGAACTGAACCAACACCTCATCGCTTACGCACTAAGTCAACAAGGCTTAACTATATACCTCGAATGTGCGGTGAGGGCGACCACTATATAAATATATGCTGGGATCTAACCTAAATCAGCGACTGTGCAATATAGCTTAGTCATAATATCCCATAACATTGCCATGCACAATCCGAATACATCCGACTGGAACCTGAAATTAAGGCATCTAGGGGTTTTGGCTAAACCAAAATAAAACTCGTTTTTAACATCAAATCGAACTCACGAAGATAACACCGGGAGGTAATAAAACGCTGAGGAATCTATATTTTCAAAGCACTTTACAAACTTCAGAATTTAAACACTTTCTTTTTTAAAATGATTTTTTGAAGATCACCTTCGACTAATTTCTTTCAAATCTGGCTGCCGACTCTGATTCTCATCTGACGCTCAAATCGCCTACATAATTCATTCAAATTATCCAAATGCTCCTCAAATTCAACTGCTTTTAACTATAAAACATACACGCTTCAAAGAACTATATCGAATCTAACTTCGATTCTAACAAAACTTACGTATAAATTTATTCAATACGGGATCGGAGACATGTATTTAAATTGACCAAAATGTCTATACACATTAAATGCCCATAAAAACTATCTATTTTAAAGAACTGACTTAAGGACTTTCCATATAGTCTAAAATATCTAAACATTTTGAAAAAATTCGTCCGACTTATCCGACTACACTTCTGAAATTTCAATCAAAACCGTCCATAAATAAATTCCTGTGTCTAGCCTCGATCGTCCGAACACAACCTAAAAATTCCTAAAATTCCAAAACTCGCCTAAAATTTGGGACTAAAGTTTACGACCTTCACTAAAGAGGCCTAAGAAAATTCTGCCCATTATATATCCCAGCTGAATAACACAATTAGTGAATTTTCTACCTTAAATACAAAAGCGCTAAGATATTGGTACTCTTATAGTACTTTCAAGGTGAATACCACTTTGCCTTCCTCAAGCCCGACTAAAGTTTACGATCCAATTTTCGGGAATCTGAAAGTATAAGCAAAGAAGAAAAATAAAAATCGCCTCTCTCCAGTTGATCTCTCCCGAACGTCCTACGCCCTTTTTGATTTTTTATCCTTTTTTATTTTCGTTTTTTTTTTTTTTTTCTTTAATTATTATTATTATTTGTGATAAATAATTTCTATTATTTCCTTCTATAATTCATTTTTATCCTAAAAATTTTATTTATCCTAATCGAATATTCTTAAATATTTATATATTTTTTTCATTTTTCTAAATCCCGCTTTCAAGTGCTTCACTCTAAACCCGGCCGCCTAACGATAAAAATATTCCGACTGCCTCGAATTTAACGAACTTTCGTGTTACTAGATTTCGCGAGACGAATTTAACGGGCGCAAATTCGCTTTCGCCATCCGAGATCTGCACTTTCGAGAGCTTCGAACTATTTTTATGATGACATACATTTTAGCTCGGAACTTCCATTAATTATACTTTCACCCCTTCCACTTTCCCCACTGTGGTAGTGCGCCACAATTCTTCGAAACTTATAATTTCACCCCTAAAACCAATTTTCAAAAATTTATTATTAAGACTAAATTAATTGCGAATTCTCGGGCCATGACATATTACTACACATACCGTACAATCTCTCGTGACGGTGTTATAATAAGTCGATTCAAAGAGACTACTGGGGCTTAAATGAGTTTTTGCCTCTTATTGCCGGTCGATTATCACCCATTTCCGCTCCATTTAATATATTCCAACAACGTCAGACAAATTGCTTTTCCAATAAATCATGAAACATTTCTTTGAAGCCATCAACTCAAAAACATATAAAATTATTCAGCTTAATAGTTTGGGAATATCAAATCATACTAGTGTCTAAATTAAAAGTTTATATCTTACATTATTTTCTTGGCTTTACGCTGGGCCCACTTACAAGGTCTTTCAATTTGACTACAAAATCACAATTTGTCGTGATTAACATTTATATCAATCCAACGACTTTAATAAGATTGTGACCGCTCTCATGACGCTCCACAAGCTTCCCAAGATTTGCAATATTCTCTAACGCACCACCTCATTGCTCATTCCCAAAGAATTGCATCTCGTCGTGACAGTTCACGTAGACAAATTAATATTTTCTGCTGTAAGTTTTCGTCTCTTTTCATGATTTTCTCAACTTTAACGACTTACTAGACGGCGCCAATATTACGATTACTCGAATAGTCATCACATAAATCGGTGTCGTCATAAGCAAACCAGCTTAAAGAACCAGCCATATTGAAAATCCATCTACAAAAAAAAAAAAAAAAATTTAATCAATTTAAAGAATGAGCACTTTATAAAAAGATAATAAATAAATCTATCAATTATAAAATTTATAATTAATTTTAAAGCACGGAAGAATTTATCAATTAAAAAATTATCAATTTAAATTTAAAAAATCAATTTTAAAGAATAAGCAATTTATAAAGATACAAATGAATCTATCAAAATAAAATTAAATCAATTTAAAATTAAAGAATTTATCTATTTTAATTTAAAAATCAAATTTTGAATTTAAAGGCAACACTGTTTCTTCCTTCTTTATGTCTTCCTATTCCTCCCTTTCAAAGCAATGTAAATTGCACAACGATTTTCTCTCTCTAGCATCGTCTTCTTCCTTCTTTCTTTCTTCCTCTTCCTCGTTTTTCTTTTCTTCCTCTTCCTCTCTTTTACGATTTGCTTTCTACACAACGACAACACGCAGGCTCTAAGAATATCTCGTGGAAGCTGGGGTTCAATAGTTTGCAAGCTACGC
This sequence comes from Tetrastigma voinierianum, assembly GCA_016808115.1. Classification (NCBI taxonomy): domain Eukaryota; kingdom Viridiplantae; phylum Streptophyta; class Magnoliopsida; order Vitales; family Vitaceae; genus Tetrastigma; species Tetrastigma voinierianum. The sequence goes on from JAEQBH010003610.1 coordinate 314,882, forward strand.
ACGATTCAATGTGTTTTTTCCCTTCAATCTCTCGTATTTTTATTAAATCGAAATGTAATATACAACTCTCTCCAAAAGTCGCCAAATACATATCCCAGTAATCACACGACATTCATTACATCTGACGCCATCTCTGGCGGGAAGATTATTTTTATAATTTAAAGCGCCATTTTGTTTTACAATGATGATATCTTTGATAGCAACTCCTGGTTGCTCTTATCCGGGAAGAGGACGTGTAATATTCCAATAAAAACACAGTTTAGAAGAACATTCAAATATTTTGACTACAAGGTCAACACCGAGTCTTTAAAGAACGGGTATCCTTTACATGAGTCCAATCTACTCTCCTCACGCTATAGAGATGCTAATCACGTCTTTTCTGTACTCACTATCTTCTTGGGATCATAACCGTTCTAGGTTTAAAATATTTTAGGTAGAAGATGATTTTCTCTAAAAACTAATTTAAAATATATATATATATATATATATTTTAAATATATTGAAGTCTCCTTTGATAAACCGTGGAGGTCTTGCTCAACTGTGGATGTGGAAACTAGAGGTTCTCTGTTCTTGTAAAGACCTTTGATACTGGAACCTTGGTCATTAACAGTGTAACGTAAATCTGTAAAATGTATCTAGGTGACGTGTTGATTATTTTTTGATGCATTATGGTACTCATAATTCTAATTCAAATCCTTGTAAAATAGAATGCTAATATCAAAATAAAGGTGATATGCAAAGTAATAGAATCTCTAAAAAATCTCACTTGATAAATATTTAAAAACAATTATGGAAAAATTGTAATTGAAAATTGTTAGAATAATGTTTATTTCAACAGTTGGGATGTTTTTATCTCATTTTTAATATTTTATATAATTATTTTGACCCTTTAAAAAAAATGAAACTAAAGAAAACAATTAAAAGTTATTACTTGAAAACCCCATGTTTTCTGTTCTGATCAAAGAAAATATGTAAAGAAATTTAAAAAACATTGAATAGTGATTACCAAGATTTAAAATTTATTTATTTCTGGCTTTTTCTTTTCTTCAGATTTTCATTTTTGTTCTCTTTCTTTCAAATAAAAATCGAATAAAGACTACAAAGGGAATAAATTCTTTTTATCTCACTGTAGATAGCAACTAAAGCATTTTATGATAGGGCAAGTAAGAAAAAAAATATGAAGAATAAATAATGAATCTAAATCAATAATTCGATAATGGAAGCCGCAATAGAGTTGGTATGGTTTTTCATCTTATAGATTTATCGGAATGCTATCTGGAATTATAAAGAATAAATAATAAATATTTGAAATAAAGTTTAGTTTATTTTTCTTAAATTAAAATTAAAATTAATATTAATTTTATTAATTTAATGGTATAGAAATATTAACTTAATCCGAATGAAAATAAATGAAAATCTTTATAGAATTTTGATAAATGAATCCAAGGCTAATGAAAGAATCCTTAAGAGAAAATACTATTGATTTGACTCCATTACTACATTTCACATTACTGTTGCTATTTATTACATACTTATTATTATTACATTACACTATTAATATTATATTATTATTATTATGTTATTATATTATTATTATTATTATTATTATACTCATTACTATCATCACTTAACACTACAACTGTTTTAACATTACTACATTTGTTACTTACATTACTATTACTTCATTTAATATATTTATTACTTACATTACATTAGATTCATAAAATATATAATCAAAATTATTAAAAATCATAAAGGACAAAATATCCAAGCGACAAGATAACGAATCCACTCGGGCGTTTATACTAATCGATAAATAATCTTATATTCGATATTATTATCAGAACTAAAATATCTACGATTTCGCTTTATGCAAGATATTAACGATCATTAATTTGATTTCTCGACTGATCGATATACTATCATCCGAATCACATCATACAAATAAACTCAACACGATAAAAACAACAAACAACCGATGATCAAGACGATACTAACGGCACGTCAGCATTAAACGATAATTAAAAGGCAAATAAATAAAATCCCAAATCTCAAGGGACAAACTTACTTAATAAAAAGCAAACGATCGAAAGTGTGTATGGATGCTTTCGTGACAAGAACGACTAAATAACCCCTCATTGTTTAAAGTTAAAAAGTAATTGCAGGCGTTAAAAAAAAAGAAGGTTGGATTTTTGAACTTAATGGAAGAAGAACTTAAAAAATAAAAACAAGTCCATGTGTCATTGAAATGTATATATCTAAAAGCAGTAACAAATATCATATTTGGTCTATTCATTTAGTACTTTAACTTATTTTATTTAATGAATTGGTGGAGGTTAGAGGTTGTTTGGTATGGTGACTTTCAAGAACTTAGTATTTTGTCCACAGCTAATAATGATCGAGTTTACTGTTTCAAATTTTCAAGTGGTCTGAGGTTGGTAATAGATTATTATTTCCAAAGAAGATGTTACGCACACTATGATCACGCCATGACATGACCTCACTTAGTCACGTAAGGTTTGAAACAAACCCACCATTACTCTGATTAACATCAGGCAGACACCACCAGAAACAAAGTCATTACTGCCTTCCACCAAGGCAATCAGATCATACAAATAAACATGAGTTTCACAGAGTCCTCCATTTATAATATATTCCAGTGGTCAAAATCTTTTTATTTTTACTTCTGCTACTGGAATATTATATTATTATTATTATTATAGTACTTTGTTATTTGTATTTCCTATCCCAACCTTTATATATGGCATCAACTATTAAGTTTATTTATTACTATGCTTGATAAATAGTGTTTTGATATATATTTTATTAAATAATAATATCAAACATACAACACACCTTTGGGTTAATCATGTTTGTTGAAGTTGTTATTTAATTATTTAAAGCAGCAAAATATAAAAAGGAACACCTTTTAATTAACAAAGAGTTTGTAATAACTGATGGAAGAAGAGAAGATAGATAGAGAGTCGTGACAATCGGTTTTAATCAAAGATTGATGGCACTCACTTATCAAAGTTGGCACTTATAAATCCATAAGAGCGATTGAGAAAAACATGTCGTTGTGACTTAGGTGTCAGTTCTGGTCGTATACCATGGTGCTGAAACAAACACACTAATATACAATGATTTAATCAGCAAGCACAGCTGATCTCAGATTCATCCTTCAGACTGCTGATTCTCTGCTATGTCAACTAAAATTTGAAAACCATATGATTTCTGAGCAGCTCCAAGCCACCCAGCGCCAAAGAGATTCTTAAAATGAAAACCATTTTTCTGCCTCTCTGTATTATCATGTTCCTTTACATGTCAGATTATTACATCCATTAATTAGTACGTCTTCATTCAAATTAAATCAATTTCTTTACGCGATAGTTCTTTTCTTCAACCTCTTAAGGTTTTCAAATTTCAAATCCATTCATTAAACTGAAGAACATAACAAAACAAGTCCTGATCTACAAAAAACTCATATTTTGACTATGGAAATTCAGATTGCTTGAGACACCCATCACATTTAGTATAATATATTCTATACTAGCATATAGGATTAAGATTTTGATCAGATACCAATGGCTTTCTCCTCTCCCTTACTACTATCTTTAGCGGCTCTCAACTTCAGTTCTTCCTCAGCCTTGATGCTCCCTTCTTTCTTGGCAGCTTCAAGGGCTTGAACCAGGCTTTCTAAGCAGGTATCAGCATCTCCTTTAATGGTCTTTGGCATCAAATTCTCTGCAACATCAGCAGGAGTCATGCTAACTTCCTCCAACAACCGGCCAATAGTCTCAAAGAAGGGGTGTGATTCGACATTTAAGTAATTCTTCGCGAGAACTTTGAAAGCTTCAAAGCTGCAGTATGACAGCTCAATGTGCTTATCCATCCTTCCTCTCCTAATGAGAGCTGGATCAAGTTTCTCAACATGATTAGTAGTAAAAATGATGATCCTTTCTCCCCCACTGGATGACCAAATCCCATCAATAAAATTCAAAAGCCCAGATAGAGTGACCTTGCTGTTCTGTTTCTCACCACCATCTTCTTCTTCTTCCTTTTTCTTGACAGGATCAGTACTCTCCTCCTTGTTGTCACCATCTTTCTTCTTTTTCTTTTTCCTTTGACCAGTAAGTTCAAGCGAGCAATCAATATCCTCAATCACAATAATGGACTTACTCGACGTCTCAATCAGCAGCTTCCTCAATTCAGTGTTACTCTTGACAGCAGTTAGCTCGAGATCATAAACATCATACTTCAGAAAATTAGCAATAGCAGCTATCATGGTTGATTTACCTGTCCCAGGAGTATCCATATAGAGATATCCACGTCGCCTTCCCAATCCTTGCATAGTAATCTTTAGCCTTGCTGAATGTAACTGTTTCCTGTTTCTCTTTAGATCGGGGCCATCGTCTCGAATGAGCCCGGGTGCTCGAAAACAACATGGCTCCATAAGCTCCTTGAGGAACTGTAAGAACTGGAGCTCAGATTGTTAGTGTAAAGCTTCCTCTGCCGGTTCTTGAAGGCAATAGCATGTCCCTCTTCCACCACATATTTCAGATAAGACCCTGTGATGATTTCCCTATACCTCATGTGGAAGGTGAGCTTATAATACATTTTCTCGCTGGTTTCAGGGTAGAAGGAAAATGAGTGTGTGGGAGGGGCAAGTTTGATCAAAGACCAGACAAGCTTGATTCCATGGTACTCATCTGAAACTTCTTCATGATCATCCATGCTGAGGACTATTGATTTGCTTTTTTCTGGCACTGGTTGAGGCGCTTGGTTTGGTTGGTAGATTTGGAGCCGAGATAGGTTTCAATGGCGGTGTAGGCCTCATTTCGCCTGAAACTATCTCGAGAGAATTCATGGAATTTGATCTGAATGTAAGGGTAGAATAAGTTCAAGAACCTGTCAGAGAGTCTTTCAATGGAAGACTGAAGATGATGGGGGAAGTAGCGATGGAACATGGCCCAGATGAACATCAAGCTAGCAATTGATGATCCCAGTTGAGCAAATAAGTCCTTCATCAATCTAATCATCCTTCTTTCTTTCTCTTTTTCTCTCTTTCTTTCTCCTCTGTTTCTGTTCTTGCTCTTCTTCCAGATATATGCACTTCTCATGGAGTCTTTCTGCCTGTTTCTCTGCTCAGAATCATAACCCACAAGTTTCCCATTTTCTTGGTGCTCATAACTAATTCATGCCTAACAAAAGAATCATTTTGTTTTTCTTTTTGTTTTTGGTGTTTCTTATAGCTTTTTGTACCCACCTGACACTTTCTCAAACTGTTGCCTTCTGTCAGTTGCTCCATGTATATTCCAATGGAATCATTATACATAATACATTACAGAAATATTAAAAAAAAGGAAAATTGCATTTTTCTTCACAATTTGTTTACCCTTTATTCAAACTCATTGGATCATGCCTCTTCAGCCTGTCACGTGGGCTATGAAGAGTGTTCTTATCAATGAATGATGTTTAAAAATGATATTTAAGAGTTTAATCTTAGACTGAAATTTTTTTTTTTAAGAGACCAATTTTCATGTAAACATGATTTAATTTGAGCCAAATGAAATAAAAAAATTTCATTCGAAGATACAATGGCTGGCTGATACAATAAGTTAATTTATATACTACATGCTAATAGAATAATTTAATGTGACTAAAAGTTACAAAATAACTTAAACAATAAATAAAAATAATTTTATTCTTAAAACCACATCCTTAATTTACTCTTTATTCATCTATCATAACCATCTTTATCATTTTTCTATACTTCATAACCTTCACTGCTGCTCAAACTCTTTTACCCTAGTTATAAATAATGATGATGGATATTATTATCTACACTTGATTCTCTTATTTAGTTCTACTTGTTTAAATTCTTGAAACTAATAATAGCCTTAATTAATGCGAATAAATTTAAAAAATTTCACTTGGAAACATTGTATCCACATAGTTTCAAGGAAATTGTCTTTCTCATAGGCGGGAAAAACAGGAGTGGCTTCAAATATTTTGAAAACTTAATGATAAATTTATATACATATAAGTTAAAAGTCTAAACTCAGGTTTTTGATTTGAAGGGCATATTTGATTACTGTTTTTAAAAACTGTTTTTTATTCTCAAAAATAAAGAGATCAAGATAAATAGAAAAAACACGTTTGGTTTTCAATTATTTTTTTCTAAAAAACATAAAAAGTAAAAAAAAAAATACTAAATTTAAATAACAAAGAAGAGTTTTCATAGAACACATTATTGGTGTTCTTTATATTTTTAAAAACTATTCTCAAGGACAATTTAAAAAAACATGAACCAAATCAACCCTAAGTCTTCCATTTTTCATCAAAAAGCTTGACCATAACATCCATTGTTGGAACCTTGTAAGAAAACAACATTTTTATCTAGCTACAAAAATGTGTTTAGAAGATTATTGTGGATTCTCTTCAATGCATTTGTAAGATAGCAAGTCTCATCAAAAAAATATTAAATGTTAAACTACAAAATGTAAAACAATCCATCTTCAAGTATTATTAGAAAATTGTGTTATTTCAAGAAGAGAGAACATAGAAACGGCTACGGAAATGAACCCAACAGCCAGTTGCATCAGACAAGGGTCAGATGGAACTTGGAAGTCGGTTCGATATTTCAACCCAAAGCTTCATTCTGCAATCCATTCTCTTTCACTTCTCCAGCAGTTGCAATTGACTTGCTTCCTTCTCCTTAGCTTCTTTCTCGGCCTCTAATTCTCTTCTCCCTCTTCCTCCCTTTAGCTTCCTTCTCCGCCTTCACCCTCCCTTCTAATTCCTTGGCGCTCTCCAGGGCCTGAATCAAATCCTCCAAACAAGCGGTCTCAGGATTAATATCAGTTATGGATTTAGGCATCAAATGTTCTGCAACATCAGCAGGAGTCATATTGGTTTCCTCCAACAATCTTTCAATGGTCGGAAACAAATAATGGGAGTCAATATCCAAGTAATTCTTAGCCAGGACCTTGAATGCTTCGAAGCAACAGTAGGACAATTCTATGTGGTTGTCCATCCTCCCTCTCCTTATCAGAGCAGGATCAAGTTTTTCCACATAACTGGTGGTGAAAACCATCAGCCTCTCCTCCCCACAAGCTGACCACAGCACATCAATAAAATTCAGAAGCCCGGAAACAGTGACATTGCTTTCTTTGCTTTCGCTTTCACTTTCTCACTTTCTTTCCCTCTTTGGAATAATTTTCTCCTTGGATTCTTCCTTTTCCTTTTCCTTCTCCTTCTTCTTGCGCTGGCCGGCGAGATTATGCCAACAGTCGATGTCCTCTATCACAATTATGGACTTACTCGTCGTCTGAGTCAGTAGCTTCCGCAGCTCGGTGTTGTCCTTAACCGAAGTGAGTTCAACGTCATATATGTCATAATTCAGAAGGTTTGCCATGGCAGCAATCATGCTCGACTTCCCAGTTCCTGGGGGACCATAAAGGAGATACCCTCGTTTCCAAGCTTTTCCAATTATTGAATTATACTCTTTCCCCTTACAGAAGATAGTGAGATCGTTCACAATCTCCTCCTTCCTCTTTGACTCCATTGCTAGAGTCTCGAAAGTGGCTGGGTGCTCAAAGGGTACACTCCTGCCAGTCTTTTTGTACCCATACCAATTCTGACTCGGATTGTTAGTGTATATCTTTCCGCTGCCGATTTCTAGCCGCAATCGTTCTTCTCTTTTGGGCCATGATTTAGATAAAGTTCCTACAATCAAATCTCTGATACTGTTTATGAAAGGTGAGCTATAGCACCTCTTCTCATCAGCAACAGGATAAAAGAAATGGATCATTTTTAGGGGTACTTTATTGGTGCTTCCACCAAAGCTTGACCCCTGGAATTCAACTGTGGCTTCTTCCTGGTCATCAATGGAAAGGGCCACAGATTGGGTGTCTTTGATGATTTCTGCCTTGAACCGCTTTGCTCCGGGTAGATGAACTGGGCTGTGAGGTAGTTCTCACGGCAATATAATCTTCACCAAACATTCCAGCGATCTGCAGAAAACTCATGGAAAGTGATTTGAATGTAAGGGTAAACAAAGCTCACCAATTTCTGGCTGTACTTTTGAATATAGGGAGGGAAGTATTGCTGAAACATGGCCCAGAGAAACATGACACCAGCGAAAATCTCCCCTGTCGTCATCTTATTCTCCAAAGTTTTCTCGAGTAAAAACAGTGAATTATATATTTGTTTGTAAGGATTCGAGAATTGGCTGCCATTATATAGAATTCCTTTTTCCTACTCTCTGGCCACACCGCCGACATAGTTTCGAGTTCCTATTGGTCGCCCAGAAACGTTTCCATTTGCTTGCACCAGCAAAGGCGCTTTAATTCAATATTAATCCCCTCCTGACTGTGGGAAGTGGGAACCATGATTTTTGTCCCAAAATAAAATTTTTTTTTAAATACGTTTTTTTTTTAAATTCCTGAATTAGTGTTTTCATTAAAACCTTAAGGATTTAATTTTTTTTTTAAGTTAAAATTGTAGTTAAGTTTTAAAATTTTTAAGTTAAAATTATTGTTGTTGATTAGGGTTTGAAGTTTTTTCAAGTTAAAATTATAGTTGTTGATTGTCGTTTTTAAATTTCAAGTTAAAATCATAATTGTCTATTGTGGTTTTTGAAAACAAAATGTTCAAATATTCTCATTAAAATTATAATTGGTGACTAGGGATAAATTATTTTAAGTTAAAATCGTAATTATTTATTAAAGTTTTAAATTTTTTTTAAGTTAAAATCATACCTATTGACCATCATTTTTTTTTAAATGTTCAAACTAATGTTCTTATCAAAACCGTATTCCCTTACTAGTTTCAGTAGTTTGCTGAGTTTTCAAAATATATTAAATTAATACTTTTGGAAAATTATTAGACAAAACCAGGGAACTTTACTGTCATGTTTCAGTTTCTTTTTCTTTTTTTTTTTTCTTTTGTTTCTCTTAAAATGTTTTTGGGAAACAAAACATATATTAGACTTCAAGGAAAATCGTATTTGTATTTCTTAAAATTTGAACTTGTTTGGTTATTAGAAGGACTTAGGAAACGGGCGGCATGTACAATATATGCATTCAATTTATTGGTCACGTGACCTTTTGTCGTTTTGTGACAGATATTTTCTTTTCCTAAAAACCTGTTTTTCGACTTGACCTGAGTTTATAGTGTTTTATTAAATGAACAATTTTGTGATTTGTATCGGAAAGATCAATAACGGTTGTTGACTTAAGTTAAAATCTTACAATGACTATGGTTTTAAAAATAAATAAATTATAGTCTTCACAATTTTAATTTAAATATGATGAGTTTGAAATAAGCGGCAAATTCAAGACACACCCAAAAGACGTGATTAAAAGTTGTCAACACAAGAACAGCCTTAACTGGGATTCCAAAACGTAGAAGACCTAAACGAGGGCCCAACTCATGCCCAAAAAGACTAAGAGCCTCGGCGAACCGCATTTGCGAACACACCTAATTCACCAATCAAAAGAGATATTTCCTAATTATCATTCATCAATTATCTTTATTATCTAGGTTTAACATAAATGAAAGAAAATCTCTCACCAAATGGGAGGAATATCTTATCATCATCCAACAAGAAAAAATAATATTCTTTGTCATCATTCAACTAGGAAAGTTATCATGATCATCTATTATAAATATCAGGTCACCCCATCGGTGAAAGGTATGCAGACATACGCACTAAACTTCATTCCTTAAGTCGATCTTCTTCTTCTCCGAAATAACCGACTTAAACATCTGAGAGTAAACAGCGAAATTCTCGCTTCATTCTTATTTGCTGCAGAGCCTCAACATCTGGGAGAAATGATCGACCCAAGACCAAACATGCTCCTACCACCGCTAAAAGAGATCATCGGCGATACTGCCCTGAATCCACGCCCTTTACAAATAGCCGACCTCTCACCGACGACGATCAACTCTGAACACAAGCACGAGCCACGCCTAATCCTCCAAGGACGCAAAGACCGCACCAGCGACACCTGACGTTTAACCTCCCTGAGGCACGCTTGGAACCGTGCGGTAGTCAACACCCGACAAGGCGTGAGGCGCCCATATCACCAACCAACACTTGTCAAAGAGTCGAAAGAACTCACCGTGCGAAATACAACGCCCCAAGAGACACGACATGCCCTGAAGGCCAAAACTCTGTTATTCTGAGGTTGAGCCAAAAGACTCGACCCCTCGTCGAGAAGCCGACAGAGAAGGAAACTAGCCACACTGGGGAGCAATGACCCTTACCAACCCCTGAGAGGATCGTGACCCAGAGAGGCGTGGCAAGAGCAACAAAGGCGATCAGCCCATCCTTTATCGCAGAGACAGGAGGGTCATGGGGAGCAGAGGTTCGGGGTGGACATCCAACAAGAAATCAACCACATGAAGGAAGCAAAGAAATGCCGAGCTTCGCTCCACTGGACGCCTCGTACAACAAACTAACTCATTCATAGCTCTGGTGTCAGGCTTCCTTCAGTAAAGTTTAATACTTATCGAGACGCTCACTTTAACAAAGACCCCATCGGATTTCACCCAATACATACAAAAATTGATGGAACCGCACTGAATGTGACCCATCCATGCAAAAGTAGCCTTCGCTATCACACTAAAGCGGGCCCAACATCGCTTAGTTTAGACTCCTCATTGCCTTCCATCTCATCGCTCACGTAGCTTCCATCGCATTTCATTTCCACTTTATCAAAGGCGATGTACAGAAGTCGAAAGTTATCACCTTATGACCATAAAACAGAGTTTCAGAAAGCTTCGAGGTCATGTTCAGAGGCTTAACGCGAGTCGGCTGCAGATGTTCTCGACAAGAAGTTCGCCATTATCGCATCACAGGCTCTGGGTTGCACGAATAACCTAATGTTCTCTATCTCAGCAATCCTCAGAAAGCATGGCCGAGGTCCTCGCAGCACGCAGGCGAGCATCAATCCGTGAAGAAGCCCCCTATCCAAGCAAAGAAGCCTTCACTCAAAAAGGAAGTGGCAAGAGCGACAAAAAAAGTGAACGAACCCCAAGAGACAAAGTAAGAGACGATCCCTCGTTAGCGAGCAGAGAAAAACAAAGAGCTGGCCCTCGATAAGACGAGGGAACGTCAGGGATCGCATGGGACCACTCTCACAGCCACAGCTAGCCAGATTCCACCTTCTAAGAATACACCTCCGACACTTCGCATCGCGTGTCCTACGCGAGGTGCAACATGAAAGTTTTCTAAGGTGGCCATCCCAGATGAAGTCAGACCCCGCTAAAAGAGAAGATACCAACACCGTGAGTTCCACAGGTCACACATCGAATCCGATGACTGCAGATCCGGGGCCTAAGAAAGGAGATCAATATTCGATCCGATGTGGGCATCTCAACTGTTACATGGCCTCATAAGGGCGTGGAACGAAGCCCAGGCCACCGCCACTGGGCGCCCAACCCCACCAAGATCACCCGCCTTGGGAAAATCCATGTAATTCCGAGGGTTTGCAAAGGCGGAGAGTCCAACTAAGCCAGAAGGCCCACTTCAGGCAAAGATCGACCTGGGGAAACCTAGGAAGTGCAAACAAGATCCAAACTTCCTACCGGATATCACTAACCTTTAAGACTTCGACACTTGCCTACCAACATCCCTCGACGACGACCACCAGGATAAAGGCCATAAGTACAATAAACGATCCACGTGGTCCTGGTTTAATAACTTAAGCTCTACCGATATCATTTTCAGATTAGTTGACAAAATGGGCATTGGAAGGAGAAGCTCAGCTTAGTCAACGCCGCCTACATGGGTTCGTGGCAGTACTTTCCGCTCCAGACAAATAAGGTTTCACTTTGAGACCCCCATGCTGAAGTTACAACAATGGTGAGATTTCTCATAAGAGGCCCCTACCTGGCCTACACATGTTACATTGTGCAGTCTCTCTCAATGCCAAGAGTCGCTCCTCTCCGCTTTATCACATGGTTATCAAATTTCCAACCGCAAATGGAATAGGAATAGTCCGAGGAAACCAAAGATATAGCTGGGGAATGTTACTCGCGATCAATGGTACAAACACTCGACAACATCTACATGGATCTAGCTCGACATTGCGAGACGAGGTAACCACCCGACCCGCGCCTCAAGAATTAGAACCTCGCGGTACTGCGACTAGCCGTAACACCGCTTACATGTGGTCTAAACCAGCGTAAGGCATTAAGCCTTCATTCGCTTTCGTGAGCAGAACATGGAGGTATTCGCCTGAAACAAAGATACGGGCTGGCCGACCCGACGCTGATTACCCAAAGGCTGAACGTTAATCCCTTCTTTAAGCTTCTGGGCCAAGCAAAGAGAAGGAGTTTTCATTTTAAAGACAGAAGGCGACACGAAGCAGGCCTGGTAAGCCCTCCAGAAAAGGCACCGAGAAGCAGAGTACTCGAATGGTCGGGCTAACGTTGTTCTCAGCCAAAAGCAAGCCGACAAGTGGCGTTTGCATCGATTTCACGTGACATCCACAGTGGCCCGCCAAAGGTAGCTTCCCACTTCTAGATTGATCTCATAGTAGACACCACTGCCGGCCATGAACTCAGCCTTCACGGACGCCTTTCTGCCACAAACCAGACAAGATGGACCCCAACACCAAGAGAAGACCCATTTGTCACCGGTCGAACCTACTGTTATCGAGCAATGCCCTTCGACCAGTTAACGTTGCGAGCGGAATCCCACCAAAGGTCAGAACAAGATGTTCCATAAACAAATTAGGAGCATCTATGAGTGCATATATGCATCTACATAGCCGGTAAAATTCCAGAAAAGTCGAGCTCCACATAACCCATTTAGCCGAGGCATTCTAGGTCCTGACAAGCTATAATATGAAGTTAAACCCAGCCAAATGCGCTTTCGGAGTCTCCGCCGGGATGTTCTTGGGTTTTATAGTCAACAGCCGAGGAATAGAGGCAAACCCATATAAGATAAAGGTCGTACTGATATGTCAAGCTCTTCAAACATGTTATTCAACCGACAAGGAGAATAGCCAAGACCAGTCGTCAGATCTAGAGGAGCGACAAATGTCACCTTTCTTCGTGTTCGAAAAGGCCTTCCAAAGGGACGTGACATCGTCAGGAGGCGTTCACTCATGACTCAAAAACCTACTTCGAGCTCTCCCCCATTCTGCTAGAAGCCCTTCCGAGGGAGAACTCCTCACACTCTACCTAGTCGTTTCAAACTTTGCAACTAGTGTCGCTCTGTTAAGAGAATGGGACAAGGCAAATAAACCGCCACTATTGCACCCAAGCTCGAGGAGCGAGGATAGGTACTTCAAAGATGGAAAAGTTGATCCCCAAGGCTGGTAACTACATCTAGAAAACTCCGACCTTACTTCCAAGCTCATACCATCGGTCCCAACCGACATCCGATGAAGCAACATCGTATAAAACTTAAACCTCTAGAAGCGTCGATAGTGGGCTATAAGCCGAGTGAATTCGACATCGTATAAACCAAGGACAAGAAGAAAAGGGCAAGATTCGGCATATTTCATCATGGAATTCACCCAACACGTTTCTTACCTGGAGGCTACCCAACTAGCAATCCGACCCTTCCCATCTAGAGATTTGACTTTAGATTCGGTCGCTAACGCCCAAGGAAGCTTCTGCAAGGTGGTTGATCCCGACCTCCGCATCTGATAGATACTTAATACGCCCTCAAATTCTATTCCAAGCTCCTAATAACGAGGCCGAATATGAGGTCATTACTGTAACGCCCAAAAATAACAACAATAACAAATAATAAATAAATAAATAAATAAAAATGCCCCAAAAGTTTTTATAATATTTTATTATATGTTTAGATAAATTAGCCAACTCGATTTTCCGAAAATGTTAAATGATATTTGATTATATGATTGATCGTTATATGTTGCTGATTAAATGTTTGAACCCGAGAATACCCCAAGTGTCAACTTATAAAATCGGTGACCTAAATGGCCATTTCCAAGTAATGCTTACGTGTTTAAGCGAATATGGTTAAAATCAGCCGTTAATACGATGTATTGCCATATAGCATTTGAAATCCAATGGCTTATAGCCAACCAAGGCCTTATATGAGGATTTTGATTTAAAGACCAAAATTTGGTCCAAGAGCTCATTAGATCAAAAAAACGTTTTTGGGAGAGAAGAGAGGAGCAAAGAGAGAAAGCTAAGGTTTTGTAGAAGAAATCAAGAGATTTGTGTAAGAACTTGCAAGGTTGTTCAAGGAGAAGGCTGTGCAAGGGTCGTCATTCTACATGCGAACAAACCCTAATTTATCAATGCATTCGAAGTTAGAAGAAACCCTAGCTTTGTGCAAATGTGATTTTTTGTCTGGTTTGAGTTCCGCCATTGATTTTTATTATTATTCTCAAATGGAGGAGTTTTGTATGGGAGGAAATGATGAAGTTTTTTGTGGAAGACGCCGCCAAAATTTTCCAAACCTATATTTTTGTTTCGCCATAACTTGGTCATTTTTCATTCAAATTGAGAATCTAAATTGTTGGATATATTTCAGACGCGCTCTTAGGAGAACAAATCTCCATGAAATAGGTATCTGCATTTGGATCCCATTGGACCCGTAAATTGAAGTGATGCTCCTGCTTAGATACAATTTCGTCCAGCTTCAAATGAAGCATGCTGCTTTGGTCGCTTGGTATTTAGGCCATACTGTTTCAATCATCCAAAATTGAGTGATTCAAAATTTTGGGTAAACTAGACTTCTAGAAAATAATTTACTTGAAGGAAGTATAAAGGCAAATTGTAACCCCAAAGCACCAGAATTAATGTGCTGAGTTATATGTAAGAATAATCTTATCTCCGCTTGCAAAATGAGTAAGATGGATGTAAAATGCAAGAACTTGAGTTCTTATGATCCAAATTGGATGATTCCAACTGAGAAGAAACCTTAGAGCCATAGCTTTCAAATGAGTAGAAGGGGACCATTAACAATTTATGGAGTTAAGACCCCTGAAATTCGAGAAAAATCAGAGGTAATCGAGTGAGTCAAGATACTCAATTCGCTTGGCACAAAAAGATGCCATAACTTGTGTTTGGGTAGTCAAATGAGATGATTCAAATTCCTACTAAAAATAGACTCATAGAGCTATGAATTTTCTTGAAGGATGTATAAAGCAAATATAGCTCAGATGATACAGAAAGTTAATAAATCAGTGTATGGAGTGAACATCAACCTGACTTAATCTAGAATGCACAAATGATTTTCTTTGGTTATTCTTTGATTGTAGAAATATTTGTGATGGATTAGGGGTTAACGAGGAGGAAGCTCGGTGAGGTCGAGGTGGGGACAGAATTGAAGGATGTGATCTTTTTTGGACTGTTCAATCTCTTTTTCTATTTCAAGTAGTTTGCTATCCATTATCTCTAACCTCATTTCAAGCATTGTTTGTGAAATGTTTATTTATGAAAGCTACATATTAGTTATTTGATTGGTTGTGAAAAGTTTATGAATATTTGCATGTATGCATTATTTGAACTATAAATGGCGATATGTTTGATACATCTACTCTATTCTTGTTGAATTTGAAATGTTTGTTCTAAATGTATTAAAACATATTGGTTTTATTTTGATTGATTTAAGACAATTGATTTGCAATTTCATGATTATTGAAAATGAATACTGTACAAACATACATACTATCTTAGTATTTTACCATGAGTGATGGAAAGCCATAATAGAATGATTAAGCGTTAATTCGCATAAATGATGATTGGTATACGATAAAAAGTCAATTGCATCACTGCAGCAGAATGTGTTAATTATATTCATCGATCGTGGCCAGTGGAGCGAGTATCGATAGTGTTCACAAATTGATTTTAATAACCAGTCAGCGACCAGTAGACGTAAGTCATTATGACAAATGTTTTATCAGGCTTGCAGCCCAGCGGGACCATGCCGGTGATTCAGATATCCTGAATACCGAAAACATAGGTTAAATTCGTTAAGCGGAAATTGAAATAACTTTAGATTTTGTATGTGGAATTGAAATGCATGATTGCAAATTGAAATGATAAGAAAGTTATGAAATACATAATTTATGATTTTGAATGATTTATTGCATAAGAAAGTGCATATTTGGAATGATCAATGAGCAGTAAATGGATGTAAATGAAATAAATATATGTATTGTATTTGCATGGATCATTGAAAGATTCAAAAAGCATTGTTTAGAAAAAAAAATTATAATTTGATTTAAGCCCGAAATGGAAGAAGGCATATAGAACCACTAAAGTATGAAAGTGCTTAGCGTATTATTTTATAATACCATTCTTGGAATATATATAATTGATCGAAGCGGATCAAGATCGAGGGCATCGAGTCATAAGAGGAATTACGAGTATGTTAAGACTTTGTGCGTTCATGTCATGTTTTTTACAAAATATCAAAGTTCGAAAAGAAACATTTGTTATGAATATCTTTTATAAATCATTTTGAAGAGCATAGAATGCCTTATTTGTAAAGCCATTTTGTTAAATGTAAATGTTTATAGGCTTGCCTTAAATTGAAATCGCTTCTGCAAAGATTTGATAAACGGATTTGGTTAATGAAACGGCCGAGGCGTCCGGGGGTTGGGTTGGACCAAATCAGGTAAGTGGGGCTGGGGGTCGCCGGTCATATTGGACTCAACCTATTGCCTTCATGACGGTCAATTTGGAGGTGTGACTCGACTTGTGGTAAACATATAGAAGACTCTCTGAGGCTGAGAGTGAGAAAGATGATCTTGTATCTGAGTGAGAGTTGCTTAAGAGTTCATACAGGTTAGGTCAAAAATATACACCAAAATGGAGAATTAGGAGTTGATGCCTTAGCAAAGCGGCGCTTGACCTCACAAGAAGACACAGGCGGATTGATGCACATCGAACACACTTGAAAAACCCTCGGTGGCATGACAATGGAGAAGTCTCCCTGTGATGTCAGACGAGCTGGATGGACCCCATGCGGGATTGCCTATCATATCCCAATCCGCCGACCCAAAGGGCGTCCAAACCCGAACGAGGGCCCGGCAAGATTCCACGGATTATCGGGGGACCCTTTATAAAGCGAGGGCTTCCCTCTCTTGTTCATAAGTGCATACGAAGGAAGAAGGCATGACTACATGCCAAAGGGAGTACGAGGGCATATCGCCTTTGTGGGCTGGACATGTGAGGAAAACATTGAGACGGGGATACTCGTGCAATGCTCTCGAGCCCAGCGAGAACTTGTTAGAAAATGCAAAGCAGTCGGGGAGCATGCCAAGATCTCTCATCTCGATCACGGCCGTTGGCGTCGGTCCATGAGTAACCCAGCTATGATAGAGTACGGACATATTGGGATACCCATTGGAAGGGCCAATGCAAATTTATTATTGTAAATGAACTATTTTACCAAATGGGCCAGCTAGAACCCTTAGCAACAATCATAGAGCGGAAAGGTATCTGACCGATGCGGCGTTCTATAATATGTAGGTTCGGGATCAGGTCCTAGTGTACAATCATTGGAAACAAATTCGACAATCCTAATATCGGGATTTCTGTGGCCAGGCTCGGAATCAAGAACCTACTCGTACCCGGCTCACGTAGTCGATGGGCAGAAGTAAAAATTCACTGTAAGGATACGACATGCTGAAAAAACTGGCCTGAATCTCAAAAATGGGTGAAATTTTCCCAGAGGTAGATGGGCATCTGAGAACTACAGCATGATCAGCAGCAGGAAACCTAGTTCACTCTCGGCCTTTGGCACGAAGCGATAGATCGGTCGGTGGGACTAAAATCTGGCGGTTCAGACTGTAAGCCTCAGACACAACGAGAGGCCCTTCGCAAAACTTGGATCTCACAGAGAGGCTTGTGGAGACAAGTCTGCAGCGGGTGGAGGGTATCACGAAAACTGACAAGGTATTATGACCAAAAGAGGTCAAGCCCAGGAGTTACAAGCCAGGAGACCTAGTTTTAAAAAAACTCCTGCCAGCAAGGAAAGGACCCGCCGTGAGAGGACCTAAGTGAAGGCTGCCACATGCATTATCGCATAATCAGGCAGCTGACCTTCTGCAGACTCCAAACGGAAGAAGGAAAAACCCTGCCCCACTCATGGAATGCTAAACACCTCAAGCAGTTCCAATAAGACCTCAGGCATGCTTTGTAATAAGATTCACCATCTTGATTTCAAATAACACTACATGTCCATTTTAAAGTTTGTTTAATGTTATGATAGGCAATGATAAGTTATAATGATAGAAGTCGGGGCTCGGCTCGAAGGGGTCTGATGGAAGAAGCGCGTGATTCACAAAGATTGTTCTTTATTTCAAAGGAGCTATAGTTAAATACAAATTTTTGTTACATGGAGGATACATCCACCTCAGAGGATTACAAAATCTTTCTTTACATCTCAAAAATTACAGTTAGTGAAAATCGTTCTTCACAGCCGACTGACACCTTGTCAAGGCAAAAGCCTGAAAGGAAAGAAAGGAAGAGAGAGTGCGAAAGGAAAGAAAGAGAGGAGAGAGGAGTGCGAAAGAAGGGAGAGGGAGAGAAGAAAGAGAAGCGAGAGAGAAAAAGAAGGAGAAAGAGAAAGAAAAGAAGAAAGAGGAAAAAAATGGAAAGCGGTGCTTAAAAGTTTTTACTTTAGGCTTTACCGCCCCCTCGAATACGTTCCTAACACAGTCCATAAATGGGCATAGCTAGGGGAACAACCTAACTCGCGAGGGAGGAGTAGGAAAACCACAGGCTCTCTGAGTGATAGTCAAGACACGAAGCGTAGGCGATCATCGAGATAGACCAATGTAGTGATGACGAACCACGGCCTTCATCATCTGAGGACTCGACTACGCCAAGAAAGGGCGAAGGTTGGAAGCCCAGCACCACCCGCGAGAGGGATCGGCTATTTATAAGGAAGACGGATCGCGGGTGAGTCGACGATCGTCCCGATTCTCCGTAGATCGGCATTAAAGCCACGCAGCTTTTCGAGGAAGGAAGATGAAAGGTCTTAGTGCCCGGGAGCCCGGTAGCTCGATTCGAGATAAACATCTGGGAGGGTCTTAGCACCCGAGGGCGATAGCTCAATTCGGATCTTAAACAGCTCGGGAGGGTCTTAGCGCCTGCGTGCTTCGGTCGAAGCACGGCTCGGGGGTCGCCGCGCCCGAAGCTGTGCTTCGACAGTAGAGCTAAGCGGCTCGGGAGATGCTTGCGCCCGGGGCTCGATAGCTTCCAGTTCTTGGACAAATAGCTCGGGGGTCTTGGCGCCCGAGCCCGATGGCTTAATGCAGCGGTTTGTTGAACAGCTCGGAGGGTCTTAGCTCCACAGGGCCCGATGGCTCGGTCTGCGGGCTTAAGCGGCTCGGGAGGGTCTTGCGCCCCACTAGGGCTCGGTGGCTCGGTTTTCAAGCAACGGCTTAGGAGGGTCTTGGCGCCCGGGGCCTAGTAGCTCGGTTTGCAAAGCAACAACTCAAGGGTCTTGCCAGGCCCGATGGCTCAGTTTTAGAGGCTTGTGCATTTCAGGGAGGGTCTGGCAGGAGCTAGCGGCTTAGTTTTGAGCTTAATAGCTTAGGAGGGTCTTAGCGCCAGAGCACAGCAGCTGTGAGCATAAGCTGCTCAAGAGGCCTTCGCGCCCGGGGCCGGAGGCTGGCTCGGATCGCGAAGCATCAGCCCCTTTCAGGGAAGACCTCGTGGCTAGGGCTTTGCAGCTCAAATAAATAAGCGGGAAAAAGAGCGATGAATTTAATCAATGAATCTTGGTATATCCACGAAAAGTCAAGATTAGAAGCAATACAAAAATCCCAAGCTCCAGCTTTGCGAATCACAGCAAGTCAAAAAAAAAAAAGAAAAGAGAACCTAGACGCCCTATGAAGTCGGGCCCCCGACCACAGTAGAGAGAGTCAAAAGGCGGGCGTGGTGAGAGCGAAAGAGTTAGCCCTCGGAGGAACCCGAGGACCACCGGGCTGCAAAGCACGATCAAAAGGCCCCTAGACACCGCCCGGCGCCCGCATCAGCCTCAGCACGAGAAGCGGATCCTTGACCTCCTCATCAGAAAGTTGGATGTTGAACTCAAGGTCTGGGAAAGCTCGGGAAGCTTGACGTTGAAAGGCAAGCCACCCGGAAGCCCATTGGGTGCAGGCCTCGTCTTTAAGCTCCGCTATCACTTTGCCCCTCCGACCAACTAAAGCCTCCTGCCTCGCAAGGTCCATCCGAAGCCTGCTAAGCTCCTCCGTCAAGCGTTCCACCGAGTTATCAGAGCCTCTTAGCGGACCCTCCGTCTTAGTATCTTGTACGAGTCACCCTTGGCCCGTGACAACTCCTCTACGACCGGCCATGACTCATTTTCAATGACCATCGCATCCTTCCGGGCCTCCTTTTCTCTATCCTCTACCCGCGCCCTCACCACTGAAGCATGCTTCAGGTCAGACCTATGCTTCACGAGCTCCTCAATCAAGTCCCTTATTTGGGCTTGAAGACCAGCCCTCTCGGAGGTCAGGGAAGCAACCTTAGCTTTAGGGGCCCAGGCCACCACTGGCCCCGAGGCCCTCGATGGGTGGCCCTCTTTGCCAAACCTTTGCGTAAGTAGCCACACCTTACAAAAAAAAAAAAAAACAACAACAACAACAACAAAAAGTCAACTGATAGAATTGAAACAATAAAGAAAAAGATCGACGAAAGCACTTGGACATATAGAAGAGGTTCCCTAAAGCAGAAGAGCCAGAGCCTCCTCGACGGACAAGGCATCCACCTTCTTCAGGTCGGAGTCGCGCAGGATGGAGGCTGGCCCCATTAAGCGATCCGCATGAAAAGCGAGGAGAATCTTCACTCCCTGCAGCCTTAAAGTGATCGCGATTCCCGCCGCCTCATCGGAGCATTTGCGGGAGGGCGGCGCCGAAGACGTGGGACTCTAGACTAAAATAGGAAGAACCTCAGGGGCTCATCAAGCCCTCCAGAAGAGTCCTCGGCCCGAGAGGCGGGCTGAAGGCGAGGAAGGAGCTCCACCTTAGGATCTTACCCAGACGAGGGGAGCGACCCTGCAGCGGGCTTGGAGGTTTCCGTTTCAAGCTCCTCTTCTTCTTTGCCCGGCCACCTCAGGAAGTGCAAACTCTCCCGAGTGTAGGCTTCACGATGGGGGCTCTCGAAGCGAGAGGTGAGGAAGACACGGAGACAGACTTCATGACGGAGAGGAGAAGATCTCAAGAAAGAGGAAGTCGAGCGGAGCCTCACACGGCGAGGACGGTCCACTGTCTCCCGAGCTTCAATGAACTTCATATGAAGCCTTGCGGTGTGCACTTAACAAGCTTCCGCTTCACCTCCTCGTCTTCAGGGCTGAGATCGAGGTGCACCAGACGGTAGGAACGTCAAGTGTGTCCTCTCGGTCAAAGGGATTATACTCCCAATGACGGCTGCGGCAAAGAAATATTCCTTCGGTACTTGTCTGCGAGAAGATGGAAGGTCAAGAAATAATCAACTTGGCCTGGGCGCTTGGAGATATCTGGCCAGCTAGCGAGCCCTCCTTTGAAGAAGTCTAAGAGCAGGGCAATGCTAGGAACACCCAGGCCTCTGTCCCTAAAAGCGACTAACGGCCCACAGAACACCCCGAAGTTGGGAAAGGTGAAGAGCGAACATTGAAATCTTTGCGGAACCACTTTTTATAAGGGATGCAAGGGAAGCGGAGACATTCTCGAATGCCACCTCGAAAAAGCACACCATCTTGGCATGGCGTGTAGGGTGATTCATGTCAAGGCACCAGCCTGGATCTGACTGAGACATAAAGCGCAGATCTCACCATATAAAGGCTCGACCGGACTAGAGGTACATCACACCCAGATTCAGGTCGGGACTCGTTGGCGGATCCGGTAGGGATTCGAGTGCGAGACCACACTATCTTGGACTCTTCTGAATTTTTTTTTTATACTTGAGAATCAAAATATGCCATACATATCAAGAACTACTGCAGAAATTGGTGTAAAATCAAAAATCTATACATTTAGCGAGTCCACTTTACAAATACAAAAGCGTACTTTTACATTTACAAATCGACGCGGAACCTCTTGTATTGAACCCCTACTAGTGTGTTAGTCCGAATTTGTATGCGGGGCTTTGACGTCTTCTCTTATACCTACACGGATTAAAAACCCGTCTTGAACTCACGCTTAGTCGAGGAAACATAATCTTATGCATATACATTTGCTAAGAAGCATAAAGCAATCATGGGATATAAATTTTGGGCGTTCATATAATGAACTTATCTAAATTACTTATGTATACAGGACTTATGTATTCGGACTTATACTTATAGCGAGCCAGGATACAGTCATCTATGTAGAGCTTATTCTTATTCAAGAACTTATACTTATAACATTACGATTTTATGTACTCGGATCTTACACTCATGACGAGACTTATTCTTATTCAGACCTCCCGTGCCCAGTACATACTTATTCATATCTCTCTTAGGAGTTACAATAAGGTACCCGTAGGTACTACATAACTTATTCTTGTACTTCATATCTTATACTTGTACTAAGGAGCATATCCTTGTCTTTACGGATGTATGTATGTGCAGGCTTGTTCATATTTCGGATCTTATACTTGTATTACGGGTCTTATACTTGTATTACAGAGCATATACTTGTCTTACGGAACTTATACTTGTATTATAGAGCATATACTTGTCTTACAGATCTTATACTTGTTTTACGGATACGGAAGTACCCATTGGTACTACAGAGATTTTACTTGTACAAAAATACTCGTAGGTACTACAGAACATATACTTATCTGAGGAGGTACGGAAGTGGTACTCACAGACATACTTATACGGAGGGTACCCGTGGGTACATTACGATCGAGCGATGTACATTTCTTTATTCTTATTCTTATTCGATCCACTTATCATATAATTGTTTGATTACTGAACGGTATCACGGGATGAGTCGACACATCACAATAAGTACTGAAGGTACGATCTGATCTTGAGATGTCGTGCCGCAAGCGGGAGATGCGAGCAACGGCGGAGAGTGTCATCGCACTAATCGAAGTGCAGTACTAATCAGAGTGTACCGAAGTACTAATGTGCGAGAAGCGTGGTCGAGAGAGTGTCGTCGCACTAATCGAAATTACCCGAGAGTACTATCGTGCACGCCACGTAACAAAAGTGTCGTAGCCTTTAGCGAGGGGAATGCGACGTCGAGAATATGTGCTTTGTCGATTCAATAATCCGGTCTTAGGCAGTCATACAATTATACATGTTCTCTGAGCTTATCATTTTATTCTTTTCTTCTATACTCCTCTACATATCAAATCTACGTATATTACTATTTCTTGGTCATATCTGTCTCTTTTCTTATCTCGTATTCCAATTGACTTTAACCAAGCGATTAGTACACTTAGTACAATAATTCAATTTTCAGATAAGATGTGGGTACCAAATGCCATTAAATAGCATATGGTTAGATTCTAGACTCAATGAGCTTTCCATAGAGTCTAAGAACACCTAAAACGGAGTCTTAACGAAGGAGTTATGCACATTGCAAGCCAGCATGAAAATCAGCAATTTGCAGCAAGCTGCGATAGCGACATCAGCCACTGTCTTTTGCCATTTCGGACTTATTATAAGCTCAATATTGTATCAAGCTATATATAGATGGATTCTAGACTCAAAGGGCTTTCCATAGAGTCAAGAACACCTAAAACGGAGTTCGGACGAAAAAGTTATGGGCATCCGAAGTTGGAGGGTTGACATTGTGCAGGGGCTACGGTATAGCGTGGAATCCCACACTATAGCGTACCCGATGATGCACCCAGCCACGCTACAGCGTGGCTTTCAAGCCCCGGCGTGCCAGAGAGCTCCTTGGAAGCTCTGGTACAGGCCATTTTTCGACCCGAAACCATCCCAGAACAGCCCTTATCCACCGGCGACAATATCCTCCCAATTGAGGCCACATAACATACCCTGAGCACTTGGCACGAGCCATCATACAATCAATCCCAAATCACCCAAAAGTAGGAATAAATAACTACCATATCCATACAAATTCTACAATCCATCCTCAAGGAAAGATTCCATACTCTAACAAGTAATCACTCTAACACCTCAAAATACTAGCTCAAGATTTCATATAAAAGTTCACAAATTCACTCTTCGGTCCTAGGTAGTCATACTATCATATGTCTTTCAGAATTCATAACCTATCTTTATCACATTCTATGTTCATGACATTTTACCTTTCATCTTCATGTTCATATTTCCGTTCGTTTTCATTTTTCATAACATGTTATTCATGTTTCATGAACAAATCTTACATATTTCATTTCCAGTACTTTTCTTATCTCATGCCTATTTCTATGACATTTCATATACTTATGCAGTGAAGTGTATGTATTCACATCATTCATGTATTCTTGTCCCTATATGAACCTATTTTCACTTAGAAATTGGAATCATTCAATTAGATCATCAAAAGCTAAAGTTATAGCATTTTCATGCCAAACTAGTCAATTCTGGAATTACACTAGGACAGTTTGTAATACTCATTTTCAGGGTGCTTAGATTCATATTTGACACTGTCTATTGTACTCTTTTAAAGCTAAGGTGCTAAGGTTCTCCTCAGCTGGTCACCCAAATCGAGACAGGAACTCAAGTTAAATCGAAACAACGGGACTACACATGTTAGCGGAGCAGGTGGCTTGAACATAGCCCCACTTTGAGTGAATTTTAGGGCCGCATAGAATCAGAATTTGAAGGTATCTATTCAGGATGTTTGGTTATCCTTGAAGTTTATTTTAATCAAAAACTTGAATAACTCAAATCGGATCAGGAATGAGCAAGTTATGGCGAAATGAGACAACGGGTCCAAAGCAGAAGAAAACGAGACACTACTGTACAAGTTCTCGAAATTTGCCCCAAAATGTGGAGTTTTCTTTACTTTTCAATATTTTGCTACTAAAATCAACTCAATACTTTATATACACTTCAAAACCACTCCAAAATTCATCTTTAAATCTCAATTTTACTTAATTCATCTTTCATTACACATCTTTCCTTCTAAATCTTCCATGAATTTCTCCCAAACAAATCTAATATAGGTGTAACCCATATTAGATTTCATCATTTCAAACATAGAGTTAGGGATCAATTCCTAACTAAACCCTAGGTTGGAACTCATAAAATTTCCTAAATTCATACAAAACCATAAGATCCTTACTTTCCATGTCATATCCATACCCAAAAATCATAGAATCATACAAAACTTTAGAATTTCCATACCTTTTTTGGCTCTATATTGCTATAGTAGCCTTGCTTATATACTCTCTTTGCTTCTCTTCCAATATGTATGGCTCTCTGGTTGGGAGGCAAAAATGAGATTATTTTGTCTCCCTCCCCCTTTTATAATTAACTTTATCTTATTTGCCTCTTTGTCCTCCAATCGCTACAATAATTGCACTTCAATTCATGTATTATTTCTACTTTGGCCTCAAATCTTGTTAACTTATGACTTTTAAGCCTTTTTTGGACAAATTCACGATTTTATCCTTAAGTCTTGTAAATTCCCGGTCTCTCGTTCCATATTTAACATTTAACTCACGAAACATTTAAATTATGCCTACAAAATACCTTAAACATGTCGAAAACGACTAGGGTATATTTCGGGGTGTTACAAGGGCCCATAGCCTCAGTATTATATATGGTAGCCCTCAAGTATTCAGAGCCGCTAGGATACTGAATTTCATTAATTTTGCCCTTGCCTTTATCCAAGGGGAAGAAATCCCAGACCATGACCGGTGGGCCACTACCACGATGGCCGTCGGACTTCCCGCAGTCCACTACGAGACTAGACTCCTCGGCAGGATTACTCCTATCGCCACATAGACGAGGAATGGTAAGGACCATGGAGGTACGAGGGCTAAGTAAGAAAAAAAAAGGGGGAAATCAAAGAAAATCACGAGAGCCTCGTAGAGCACGCCACAGAGCCTGTGGAGCTTGAGAAACCAAAGGACAAGAAGAAAATCGTGCAAGACCAGAAACAAGACGAGGGACGCCAACCCCAAGCGATATGTTAGGGACAACCAAAAGTAGTCCTAAACAATGGTGACGAGAATTCAAGAAAAGGGAAGCCCCGAACTTGCGGATGCGAAAGCGAGCAGGAGCGAGTGGAAGCGATCGGCGTTTTAAGGAAGCTAAGAGCCACAATCGAAATAAATGCAAAAATCGAGAAGCCATCATTATCACAAGACGTTGGACGGCGACAAAGCCATAATCAAACCCTTCTTGATTAGCCACGTGGGTATCACACCTGATCCGAGAAGCGATATAACCCTTGCCTACGCTCGCTTTAGTCAAAGGTTGGGGGGCAACTGATGGGGTTTGAAATAATAAGCGCGCAGGCCCAAGACGCCATGCCCAAATGTCAGGATTAAAAAGCGGGCCCAGTACTAGCGATGGAGCCTGGGTATCCCAGTGCGGGGCCGAAGCGAGGCCCAACTCGCCCCTTTAAAAGACTAGTAGCCCAAGGAATCCGTACTAGAGGAAAACACCTAATCTCCACCAATCAAGAAAATAAGATATTTCCTAATTATAGCCCATCAATTATCCCTTATTAATCGGTTTCACGATGAAGAATATCTCCCACTTGATGGGAGAGATAACTATTCATCATCTAACAGGAAAGATGCTATTCCGTGTCATCATCAGTAGGAAAGTTATCATGATCATCCATTATAAATACTAAGCCACCCCATCGGTGAGTAGGCGGACATACGCCTTAAACTTCATTCTCTGGCGGTTGATATTCTCTTCCTCGGAAGGAACTAAACTTAGACATCGGAGAACCTTGGGTGAGCCACTGCCCGGTCCTTTTTGTTCTTGTTTTACCGGAGGAACCCAGCGTCGGAAAAAAGCGGATGGCGACAATTCCCGGCGCGCTCCATGAGTTCCGATTGAAAAGCATCATGAAACCTAAAATTATAGTTATGTTTTAATTTTGAAGCGTAAATTTATAGTCATACTACAATTTAGTGATGCCCACTTAAATATACTAATTTAGATATTATTTAAAAAATATGATTCATTTGATTTTTCTTAAATATTGGGATATGATATTGGACATTTTTAAAGTGTTTAAGGAAAACAAAAATATTGTTTGTTTTGATTAATAACATATATAGATGGAAATTTGAAATATAGTTGATAAATTTTTATATATTATATTTTCAAGTTTATATTTTTCATCTTGACCAAACATAAGAAAGATATTTTCTTAATATATTTTTCTTTTTCTATTTAAATCATTCAGGTTGAGAAGACTAATATACCAGCTATCTGAATATTCTCTAAACTCAGTAAATGTGTTTCAACTTTCACCTTCTGTGCTGGTTATTCAGATGATTAAAAGTTAACAGCATCATCTTTGGCTCTGAATCTTTGAGTATATTTTATCTGATGGAGGCTCATCTATTTTTTGTTTATAATTCACTCTACATATTCCATGACCTACATCCCGGTCCAGACTTATATTTTTCTATTTTCTTCATTTTTATTGCTTTTTTTGTAAAAGAGTTATCTTATTGATCACTTAAATAGCAGCCTGGACGTTTATGATGAATCAAATCTCATTCTCATACCTCTCTTACCGACAGTGTTACTGAAACCATGAAGTGACATCAGTCATGACGACAATAACCTCTGGGCGACCAAGATCATTAATCATCACTCATATGTCTGATTAATAACAGCGTTGATTATCTTTGCATCCAGTAATTAATAGCGTAATAAGTAACAGATAGTTAATTACAATCTTCACTTTTCTGTTTTGTACGGTACTCTTGTGAGAGCCTCAGCGAGTCGTCAAGTATGATCCCCCAAATGCATTCTTATGCTAACTAGTGCCATGATTGAGTTGCCTTTGCTCATCTACTATGACTATAAGCCGGAAAAGTGTTTTTGAAAGAATGAAAAATAATGGAATATTATCGTTTGGATGGCATGGAACCTGATTTTGGCAAATCTTCATTTCAAATATAAACACTACGGAACTTAGAGAAATGCAAATTTATATCGAGCCGTCCAATGAATTTTGATTTATGAAAATAAAAAAAAGCTTTTTGTTTTGAAAAATAGTCGTGATCAGGACACCACATTCAATGAAAGGATGGTTTTTCCTCTGACTTTTATCATGTATAAGATCAGTGAGATTCAGGTTTATGGATGGATAATTATTCTCATCATGAAATGGTATTTGTTTAGATCTTTTTTTATCATTTTCATGAATATGCTGTTAACATTATGTGTGGTGAGTAATGTAAGGACTGTCTCTATGACATTATCTTAGTATTGAGGCATACTTTAGAGTGGGAGTTCTGAGGAGTGATTACTCCTCCATTACCTTTATTATTTTATGTTGCAGAGGCAGTGATTTGGAAGAAACAGATCTGGCTTGAATAAATATTTTGTATTTATACAGAAGACCTGATTCAAATATTATTATATATAAGTGTTTGTAATAACTCTATGGATTATTATGATGACTGTATATTGAGGATATGAACAAATGGACTATGTGTGGTCATTACTATACAATTTGAGACCTTGGATGAGTTATGGTTATCTTTGTTATATAGGTTATATGTTGGGTGAGCTCCACAGGGAACAAAGGAGACTCTGCCCGATTTTTTGTGAAAATATGGATCCCGATAAATGGGACACAACAGTGTGGTATCGGGTCACTCGAAATCCATAGGAATTCTGCGAGTTGATGGGTTGTCAACGGAACCCTCGGGTTTTGGGGCGTCACAACTTGGTATTAGAGCTTAGGTAAACGATTTCCTAGGGAGCTTGAATGTAGGTATCCACAAGTAATACCTGAAACAAGCACAGCTTGGTAACATAATTTAAGTATACGAATACCTTAAACTGTTGGGCATGGGTTAGACCATTAATTGCATGCATTGTACATTTTATTATGTGTTACATGATTGTGATTGCGTGATTATGTGTCATAGATTGCGTGAATTTTATACATGGTAGAATGTATATAGGAAAAGATGAATAGTAGGGTTAGAAAACATAACCTTAAGAGTTCGGAAAATGGATGACCGGAATAGTTCAGGATGTTGATGTCTATTAGTGGTTGGCATGTGAACTGCTAAATAAACAATGAGAGAAATCTCGATATGAGGTTGAAACCTTGGAAAAGTTGTTGAATGTGAATTCTCTTATAGGAACAAGGGTGAGTGTTGATCAGATATGTCGGGATTGTGAGTTAGAGATCTCCGGGATTCTACTCATTGTGGACCTAAGGGTCATAGACATGTCGGAGTTTAATGTCATCCTCGGGATGGGCCCAGTTGGCCTTACTTTAGTCGTTATTGGCGTGATCGTAGAAAGTTCTGCTACACACGGGGCGAGGTTGTGTTATGTTTGGGGGGGGATAAGCACGATGCTATACCCCAGACTATGTATGACTCCAGTTAGCATGGACAGTTAATGGGTTGGCTAGCAAGCCTGACCCTGGAGGACGAGGTGAGATAGGATTTGGGTCTACCTCGGGTGGTTTGTGAGTATGAGGATGTCTTTCCGGATGAACTACCGGGATTACCTCCGCACAGGGATGTAGACTTTGTCATTGAGTTACACCCTAGTACGTCGCCTATTTCTATGACTCCTCATAGGATGGCACCGGTTGAGTTGCAGGAACTCAAGGTCCAGCTGCGTTGTTGGACGAAGTTTTATAAGGCAAGGCACTTCACCTTGAGGTGCTCGGTTATTGCTAAGAAGAAGGACAAGACCCTTCATTGTGCATTTACGACGCGTGTGCATTGGT
This sequence comes from Tetrastigma voinierianum, assembly GCA_016808115.1. Lineage (NCBI taxonomy): Eukaryota > Viridiplantae > Streptophyta > Magnoliopsida > Vitales > Vitaceae > Tetrastigma > Tetrastigma voinierianum. The sequence goes on from JAEQBH010003610.1 coordinate 344,683, forward strand.
ATGGAGTAGTTGAGCGGGGGTTCGATCAGAATCGGTATCCATTCACAGGAATTTATGGTTGTTTGATCAGGCGAGGAGGCGCGAGTCCACTCAAGATAGACCTTCTCAGGTTATCATCGGTTAGAGTTATGGAAAATATCCTGGAAACGACGTTTCGGTGTGATATGGACATTTCGAGTTCATGGTGATGCCATTTGGCTTAACGAATGCTCCAACGACATTCATGGATCTCATGCATAGGGTTTTCCAACCCTACGCCGTCGGTTTATCGTAATTCTATGTGAACGACATTTTGATGTCCCGTCGAGGAAGAGCATGAGAGGATCATTTGAGGATTATTCTCAGGGCCGCAGAACATCGGTTGTGCTTGAGTGCGATGAGGTGCGAGTTTTGAAACTGCGAATTCGGGTCTTGGGACATGTAGTGTCGACTACGGTGTATCGGTGGACAGAGAAGATTGAGGCAATTATGAGTTGAGAGAGGTCGAAGTTAGTCTTTGAGATACGAAGTTTCTTAGGACTGGCAAGGTATTGAAGGAGATTCATTGAAGACTTCTCCCAATTAGCTGCACCTATGACAAGATTGACCCGGAATGAGGTAAAATAAAAGTAGTATGACTTGTGTGAGAAGGCATTCCAGGAATTAAATAGGGCACTCCGACTCCTGTCCCGATAGTCTCGGAAGAGGGACGAGGAGGTACATAGTGTATTGTGATGCCTCGAAGGCCAGATTAGGATGTGTTTTGATGCGATCCTAAGGGAGTAGTGGCTTATGGTTCTCGGCGAGTTAAAGAATCATAGGCGGGGGTACCCTCACGCATGACATGAGTTGAGGCCATAGTCTTCGCCTTGAAGATTTGCGCCACTGCCTATGGTGGCGGAGTTCATGGTGTTTTTCGGACCAACAAAAGTCTAAGTATATCTTTACAGCGGGACCTCGACAGCGGGGCAATGCGAATGGATGGGTATCTGGAGGATTATGACTTCACTTTGTAATACCATCTTGGTAAAGCCCGAATGTGGTGGATAGCCTTGCCCTCGGTCGGAAGTCACGAAGTCTTGGCTAGTGTAGCTTCACCGGGAGTGGCGAAGCTCGAGGTTGTAAGGCCGAGTTTGGAGGCTCGATCTGGAGATCAAGCTGAGGTGTCTTAGGGAGTTTAGTGGCCACGTCTTCCCTTGAGTAGAGTGATCGAGGATCGAGGCGGGACACGAGAGATGAGTGTCCATGGGGGACTAGGTATAGTGATGGAGTGGCGAAAGGCTGGGTCATTCACACAGATGGTAGTCTCCGGTATAAGGGACGAGTTGTGGTTCCCCAGTTGACAGATCTGAGAGATGAGATCCTCAGGGGAGTTCTATTGCTCTCGATTTGCAGTGCATCCAAGTGGCATGAAGATGTACCATGATCTTCATCGCCAGTATTACTGGAGCGGGATGAAGAAACACGTTGGGGACTTTGTTCGACGATGTCTCACGTGTCAGCAGGTAAAGGTTGAGCACTAGAGGCCAGTAGGCTACTCCAGCCATTGGGGATAGTAGAGTGGAAGTAGGAACATATCACGATGGATTTTGTGACTCACTTGCCACGGACATCGTGGAAGCAAGATGTGGTGTGGGTGATAATGGACCGACTCACTAAGTCGGCGCATTTTCTGGCCGTGTGGATGACCTTAACATTGGAGGAATTTTGCAAGGTATACATTCGAGAGATTGTCCAGTTACATGGAGTGTTGGTCTCTATCATATCGGACCGAGATCCTAGGTTTACAGCTCACATTTTCTATAATTTTAAAAATATTGAATTTAAGCTAAAAGTGTCTCTTCAAGAGTCACTTTTAGTTTTCAAATGCGGCAAAATCTTGAAAAAACATAAAGTATTAAAATGTTATACTAAAAGTCTCTTTTAAAAATATATCTTCATAATTTTGAAGATTTAAAATCAACATTAGAAAATGTCTTTTGAAGGGAACACATTTTATAGATAATTTTTTAATTCAAAGCAAGAAATGTTTCTTGAAAGATATTACCGATTTTAATTTTAGAAATAACTCTAGAAGAGACACTTTCTAAACTGTTGAAATGTTATACTAAAAGTGTCTTTTGAAAAAATAATTTCATAATTTTGAAAGTTTTGAATGTGTCTTCTAAATAGATACTTTCTCTAATTTTAAAAATTTTGAATTTAAGTGAGAATCTCTCTTCGAATGCTTTCAATTTTCGAATTTTTAGAAAATGTCTATGGAATAAACAATTTCTAAATTATTGAAATGTTATTGTTGACTGACCAAAACACATATACAAATTTATGACGTTATTACCAAAGGACTATTGTCTGAAAATCCCGTGGCGCCATAAAACTTGTTGGTGACCCAGAGAAACACATATACAAATTTATGACGTTATTACCAAAGGACTATTATCTAATCCAGAACATGAGCCGTAAATAATGACATTATACTATATAAACCAAATATCTCTAGAGTAAATCATTTTTAAAGTTTGGTTTGATGATATTCTCTGTAGTGCGAATTAAATAGTAATAAATGGATTTAAGTCCGGATATCGATCCCACGGAGAGATCTCAAGAATTTTAAATCAACTACTGCACGACTACTCAATTTCTATACTATTTGGACTGCAAATGATAGTAGATCGACATTAAGGTCTTTGGAAATTTAAAAGCAATTAAAGTAAATGAGAATGAACAATAAACTTGAATATAAAGAATAAAGAATAATTAGCGATTAGGATAATGAATAGAAATTGAATAATTATCGTTCGAGAGAACACATTAAAACCAATGCTATTGTGAAGTATCAATTCCAGATTGTCAACTTGTAAATTTTTTTCTTGTGAATTCAGTTTCAAATACATCCCGAGGCGTTAATAGTTGACTGAATCTCTGCACTTCATTCCATTATCTAATTTACGTCTGATTCTCTCGAATCTGGGAATTAGATAGCTACTTTATGAGGACCTCCTAGTGCAGGTATTTTTCTTTTGCAATGCTTCATACCCATTTATGGGTATGCACCTTAGCTCCCAAGTTATCGGTCAAACGGGATATCTGAAGCAGGGTCTTTCTTATCGAATTAAAATAGATCACCCTCTCCTTGATTCGTCTACTTGCTAACACGGGATTGGCTTCCTTTATTCGAATTGAGGCAGACTCTACCTTGTTTTAAATTGATAGCTCATTCAGCTCGTTCTCGATTTCAAGTGAGAAGAGGATTTATCAAATAAACTCACAAAGCTTATTAGATCTGCAATAGCGAGGTTAATATACACTTCAAAGAAATATTCATAACTCAGGTATCATCTCTGTGTCACTCGGGAGGGGACCTCCTTGAATCGAGCAAAGCAGCTTCTTATCTACGGGTATAGAAACTAATATTGAATCAAAACCTTAAACCCATAACCGAAAGTAAATTCATAAACTGATATTTGCAATGTCTTTATTAACAATAGGAAAGATAATTTCGACAATAGCATTCATTCCCAATGGAAAATTTGGGTTCTCATTCTTGAATTCCACCTCTGACATTCTCGATGTAAGAATAAGCGCATTTCGAAAGCTAGGCTTGAATTCGAGAAATTTATGCGAACTTCAACATTCGAATGTATTTGAAAAGAATTAAATTACGCACTCGACTTTTTGCTCAGCTTGATAACATCCACTTCGGGAAATAAAAGCAGAGGCATTAAATCTAATCTAATCTTTCCATAAAAAAAATAAAAGAAAAGAAAAGAAAAAAATAAAAAAAAATAAAGAAAATGAGCCTTAAACTATCGGACCTGCAAATGCGTGGCATGAACTTACTTCACCTTACGGATGGCTGGCGTATTTGCGAGTTTTTTAGTTTGGAATTTAATCCCAATGTACCCTATTGTGGATTTTAGAGTATCGGCCCAAGTCCTTTATTCCAGAATCGACCTCAATTCCTTGTCGACATCACATCCATGTCGACTTGATCTCACGTCGCGACCTTAGCTTCTTGTCTATCACGGTCTTGTCGCGATCTACATTAGTGATATGGCGACATCACACTCTTATCCGCGACATCGATTTACTTCTTTGCGGCTTCACATATTGCTCTGATGTCGCGGCGTCATTTCTCTTGTCGTGACATCAACTAAATGAAACTCAGGTATCAATGGAGATGCCGATGTCGCGACATCGATCTCTTGTCGGTTCATTTCTTCGACTTTCATCTGAAGGTTCACGATGTCGCGACCTGGACTTAATTCTGGGGCCTTCAAGCAGTTTGTTCACGGTGTCCGACAATAATCTCACTTGACATCTAGTCACGCCCTTTGTATATTTCAAGCTTGTTCGCTCTTGACGTCGCGACCTCGATCTCGCGTCGCGACCACCGGCTCATGTCTTGCGACATTGACTTGTCTTGGATGTCGACATGATCTCTTGTCGTGACATCCAGCAAATGATCACAACGGTTCCAACTGTTTCTAATGATGTCGCGACATCAATGCGTTGTCGTGACATCGGTGATTCGCGCATGCTTCCATCTTGTCACCACGTATCTTTCCCTTCGCTTGCTCTTGCCGTCGCGACATCGATCCCATGTCGCTGACATCATTTCATTCCTCCTGAGTCAGAAATTTGTTTGTTCTGATGTCACGACTAATCTCACGTGCGACCTTAGCTCATACTTTGCGACTTTCTCATGAAACGATCTCGGTGTGACATAATATCTTGTTATCCATGTCACTGACCTGCATGATTTGTGAGATTTTCTGATGTCGCGACCTCGTAACCAATTATGTAACCCACAGCGCATCATTATTTCAGATTCTTTTCATTTCTATACGCAATTAGTACTTTTATTCCACTTATTTCTGCATTTTCTCTTTGCTTTTTCTTCTTTCTTCCATTCTACACTGCTAATAACAAATGGGTGAAGTTTCTTCATATTTACGCAAAGTAGTGTCTCTTTTGATATGAAATTAAGCAAAAAAATGGACTAAAATAGATGACTTTTAAAGCTCATCAAACTCCCCACAGGCACAAATTTTGCTTGTCCTCAAGCAAAAGAAAAGAATTTGTTTGTCCTCAAACAAAAGGACATTTTCTGTTACATTTACTGAGTTTTATTATTCCACCCTTCTAATGCAGATTAAAAAGTATATTGTTATTCGAATTTAGTTTATAGCTGCAAAAACAAAGCATGGTATACTTCTATCCTCAAAAATTTCTTGATAAACTAATGTATTTAAACAGTTTATTTATCAAGTCTTGTTATGTGTGTGTGTGCAGGTCAGCAATCCTTCTCAACTTCGATTTGAATTTAGTAAATCTTAAGTTTTCTTGTTGTGAAGTCCCATATGCTTGTTTTAACTATTGATCTCCACTAATGTGAGTAACTTCAGCCTTCGAATCAATGAGGTCTTTCAAGCTTGTAATATTGGGCTTAGGTAATTGGGTAGATAAAGGAAGAATTTAGGTTGTAAATTACCCAGTTTCCATCTTGTTTCTTCATTGTTGCCTTCATCTTTCTTCATCTTTCTTCCTCTTTCTTCTTTGTTCCTTTCTGATTCTCCTCAATCTCAGTCTAATTACTCTTTTTTTTTTTTTTTTTGAATTCTTTTTATGGAATTTCAACTTCCATAATTCTCTCTTTTTTTTTTTTTTTTGAGATTTGGAATAGTGCAATGTTTGTCTTCTTAGTCTTTATTACTCTTAGAAAACTTTTTGGGCTATCAGCTCCCATACCGATTGGCATTAGGGTACTAGGTGTTCTGACACCCTCGAGGAAGCTTAATGGGTCAAGGTAATAGGCCACAAGACAAAACTTATTCCTTATTTCACTAATCTCTGCCTTTTACTTCTTCAGTCCCTTTCTTTCAAAATTTGGGGAATAATATTCCCCCAAACTTGTTTCTTTCCTTATCTTAAGCTTTTATGAACTATTTGGACAATTTAGGTTCTTTCTTTGCGGGTTTATTGCAGAGAGAATTTGGTTTCAATTCTTTATTTATTGAAGAAATAAAACTTACTTAGTCAAATCAGGAACAAGAGAATATACATAAACATATTTTGAGGGTAGGCTTATAAAGGCTCGAGGCGCGATGATATTTCGATCATTTCTGTTGGTTGTTTTCACCTAGGATTTCGCCTCAATCGATAATCAAACAAGTTCTGGGAATTTGTGACTCTAAATTACGAATTTCCCGGAAAATGTTCTAATTTGGAGTCAAAGTTTCACTTAGGAGTGTTGTTGACCGATGTGTATTATTCTTGAGGGCTGAATTTATTCCCTTTGTCTATTTACATTATTTAACGAGCATTTTGTTCCATCAGCGACTTAACCAATTTCTCAATTTTACCTTCATTTGAATCACGAGCAGTATATACTCCTAATTCAGTTTCTTTATTCGCCTCTATTCTTTCGAACAATTCGAACATAACGGAGATTATTGGTCGATTCCTAAGCAGAAAATAAACTAGTACATAAACAAAATTCCAAACATCATGATCAACCAATTTGTAAGTCACGAAATTTACATTCAAATATCAAAATTTTTCGATATTGTATAATCTGCTTCATTTACAAACATTTTTGTAACTAAGTTTGAGAAAAACTCTCTAATTCCTGCTCGAAAATCCTATATCTTATCCAGAAGTTTGCAGCTCCCTCTTCAAAATTTGGTTCACCAGACCTTGAGCTCCTCCAAGAGTGATTCAGCTGTTAACAAGGTGGTGAACAAATTGGGGCTGCTTCTCCTTTTTTCTTTGGAGCTTCTTTGTTGATGGATTCTAACTAATCCATATTCCTTACCATCCAAGCTCTACGGATGTTTAAGTTTTGTAAAAATAAAGAATGGGAATTGGTTTGTTTAGACTCCATTCATTCCATAAAAGCGATGTTTGCAATCCCTTGGACTCCTTTTGCTCTCATCCTCCCTTCTCTTGCATTCTTTTGCTTGTTTCTCTTCCTTTGTTCCTCCATCCTTTCCTTAGTGAGTTGCGTCTCTTGGGAAGAACAAGGTTATTTATTCATTTCCTTCAATTTTCTATAGAATTAAATGAGATTCTTCCAATTTATGCTCTTCTTATAATTCCAATTAAGATTTGTGGCTTTTCGTGAGAATTTTGATCGTTTTCTTGAATTTCTTAACCTTCCTACGATTATGCTCCTTGAAGCGAGAATATTCCACAATTTAGTTGAATCGAGAGAGATAAGTTACACATTTTACGCATTTTGTGTTATTTAATTCTGTAAAATTGTAAAATTTGGGTGAATTGTAGTTTCATGGATTTTAACTGAGACTAGACACTGAGTTCAATGTCGGGACCTTTATCTTTAAAGTCGGCATATTAACTAACTAGACGATAAATGGGGACATTGTTCTTGGAGGTCGTACTTGATTTTTATCTTGTGACGAAAATTTAGTCACAATGAGGATTGTTCTTCCACTTCTTATAATTCGATTATGACTAAATTTCTGTCGAGTTTGACTTTCTTGTCCTTTTTATTCTTCATATCTGACATTCTTGGTTAACCCTCTCAAACCTTGATTAAGGTCCCAACCGAAAACAATCTAATTCACGGTAATATCAAATTTATTCAATTTCGCTCAGTGACTACCACTCGATTTATTTTATCATGCAAGAATTTGAAATTTCTATTTTGTCTATAATATTCAGTAGTTAAACATTGACACATTCCTAAAATTCCTAACAACCAAAAATCTAAAAATTCTAGCACCAAATAAACATTCCCAAACTTGCAATCATCTTATATCAAATATAAAATCCTAACAATTATGTCAAATCAAATCTGAGTAAAATAAAAGCCAGAACAAGAATAGAAACTCCTTTTTTTCCATATTATATGGTGTCTGAAATGTGATTTGAAGGTTCTTCTTTTGTAAAAATCATCATTCTTTTCCACTAGCTACAGCTTCATTTTAGTTTCTAGTTGGATCTTTTTTACTCATCCGGTGTATCAATGCATCGACGGCTTCTATAGTGACAACTGTTCGAGTTCAATCATGCCACTCCTTTAGCTCTGGCTGGCCTCTCTAAGGATTAGGAAGAAGGTCTCATATTATCAACAAACTCATCTCAATAATCACCATACCCTCATTTTTCCCTAGCTTGAAAATAGTTGTTTCCTCTTTGTTTGAGAAAGGAGAAATGGGGAAGGAATCCATAAATAAACCATTGGCTCTTCCCATGTATTAACGGATCCATCTGGTAGTGGAGTCGAGCCATATTTCAGCTATATCTCTTGGGAGAATGGGAACAATTGCGACTTAATAACTTCTTGCCTTACACCATTCAGATTTAAGCGTAATTTGGCTATCCTCGAGGTGTCCCAAGTGTTCATTGGGGTCTTCAGTGGGATGTCCTGTGAATTGGTTCTGTTGAACCCTAGTGATCAGGGCTGGCTTGAGCTCAAAATTGTTAGCATCTATTGCTGGCTGTCTCACTACTAAATACTCGTTTTAGATTAATGATTTCGAGGTCCCTCCGTAGTATCTGCTCTTGAGGTATACCTTTGCAAATTCTGGTTAGATGCACCATTTAATCTTTCATCTGTCATGGTGGTGTTTTCTTCTTTCCTTGTCTTTCTCAAGCTGCGAAGTGTTTTCTATTTCCGTGTCAAGGCTGAGTCGGATCGATTACATTTCTATCATCAGAGGAATTTTACAGAAGCAACACTCCATTAATAGGATTAGTCAAATCTGTAAAATATATTCAATAACTATGTTTCGTTAAAAGTTTGGTAAGCCCGTGAGCCCTTTGCTTGAAAATCTATTTTGTTCATTTTCTTTATGTCAAATTAGTATTTCCTTCTTTCATAAGATATTGATTTATTAAATTCTTTGATCCCGCAGCAGTATGCATAAAACTTGTTGATGACGAAACACATATACAAATTTATGACGTTATTACAAAGGACTATTGTCTAATCCCCGGCAACGGCGCCATAAAACTTGTTGGTGACCCAAAACACATATACAAAATTTATGGCGTTATTACCAAGGACTATTGTCTAATCCAAGACAGCGCCATAAAACTTATTGACATTATACTATATAAACCAAATATCTCCTAAGGTAAATCATTTTCAAAGTTTGGTTTGGTCGATGATACGCAAGTGCAGATGGAATAAGTAATAAAATGGATTTAAGTCAGGATATCGATCCACAGGTCAGGAATTTTAAATCAACTACCTGACTACCGATTTCACCATACTATTTGGACTACCCGAATGATAGTAGATCGACATTAAGGTCTTTGCGGAAATTTAAGCGAATCAAAAGGGGAAATAAGCGAAATGAACAATAAAAACTTGAATATAAAATGAAATATTGATTGAGGATATTGAATAGAAATTGAATAGGCATTATCGTTCGAGAACACATTAAAACCAATACTATGTGAAATGTCAATTCCGTTGTCAACTTGTAAATTTACTGCTTTGCTGATTCAGTTTAAAATGCGTCAAGGCGTTAATAGTTCAGCTGGATCTCTCCACACTTCACATTCCATTATCTAATTTCTGATCTGATTATCTCGAATCGGGAATTAGATAACTACTTTTAACGAGGACCTCTGATGCAGGTATTTTTCTTTTGCAATCTTTATTCCCATTTTATGGGTACACCTTAGCTCCCAAGTTGTATCGAGTCAGCGAGGATATACAACTTCAGTTACTCTTCCTCCAAATTAAAATAGATCACCCTCGCCAGTTAAGAATCTGCCTTTGCTGCAGGTTGAAGCTGCCCATTCGAATTGAGGTGAACTCTCTGCTTGTTTTAAATTGTGCTTCGTTCAGCTCGTTCTCGATTTCTTAAGTGAGAAGGATTTATCAAGTAAACTCACAAAGCAATAGATCTCTAATAGCGAGGTTAATATATTTCAAAGAAATATTCATAACTCCCGGAATTTGTCATCTACGTGTCACTCGGGAGGACCTCCTTGAAATCGAGCAATGAAACGCTTCTTAATACGGGTATAAACTAATATTCGAATCAAAACGTAAACCATAACCAAAGTAAATTCAGCGATGTCGCAATGTGCTGGAAATAACAATAGGAAAGATAATTTCGACAATAGCATTCATTTAATGGAAATTTGGGTTCCTCGATTCTTGAATTACACCTGGCATTCTGATCATAAAATCTTTGCATTTATTTGGAAAGCGAATTCGAAATTTGTCGAACTTCAACATTCAGTAGTAATTTGAAAGAAATTAAGTGCACTCAGCTTTTGCTCCAGCGATAACATCCACTTCCAGGAAATAAAAGAAAACTAGAAGCGATAAATCTAATCTAATCTTTCCATAAAAAAATAAAGAAAAGGAAAGAAAAAAATAAAAAAAATAAAGAAAATAAACCTTAAAACATCAGGACCTCTCGTCTGTGCCGTAAAAGAAACACTTCACCTTACGGATAGGCTACTTGTATTTATAGGGTTTTTGATTGGGCCCTAATCCCAATGTACCTGTCTTGTGGATTTTAGAGTATCGAGGCCAGTCTTTATTCAAGTCACGACCTCAATTCCTTAATCACATTCATCCATATCGCGACTTGATCTCACGTCGCGACCTTGCTTCTTATCTATACAGTCAATCTCTTTGATCATTAGTGATGTCGCGACATCACACTCTTATCGCGACATCAGTTTACTTCTTTTTTGTGACTACATGTTGCTCCACGATGTCGCGGCGTCATTCTCTTGTCGTGACATCAACTAAATGAAACTCAGCTGTCAATGGAATCTTCTGATGTCGCGACATCGATCTCTTGTCGTGGCAATGATTCATTTCTTTTCAACTCATCCCGAGAAGGTTTCTGATCGTAGCGACATCGACTTAGTTCTCTGGGGCCTTCAAGCGGTTGTTCCACTGTGTCGCGACGGCGATCTCTTGTCGTGACATCTAGTCACGCCCTTTGTATGTGGCGGTGCGCTCTTGGCGTGGCGACCTCGATCTCACGTCGCGACCTCGGCTCTTGTCTTACCGACATTCAACTTGTCTTGAATGTGTGACATCAATCTCTTGTCAAACTCCACTAAAATGTCTGCGGGTTTCCAACTTGTTTCTAATGATGTCGACTCAATCGTTATAGTGACGTCAGCCCGATTCTTGCATGCTTCCATCTTGTCACCACTTGTATCTTTCCTTCGCTTGCTCTTGCCGTCGCGACATCAATCCCTTGTCGCGACATCATTTCATTCCTCCACAAGTCTCAACTGTTTGTTCCTGATGTCACGACTTCAATCTCACGTCGCGACCTTAGCTCATGCTTTTGCAGCTTTCTCATGAGCAGTCTCAGGTCGTGACCTTAATCTTATTTATCCATGTAAAACACGCATCGAATTTCCTTCAATTTTAAATGTGCGACCTCATATTATGGTATGTAACCCCAAAGCGCATCAATGACTCGGCGGTTCTTTCATTTGCTCTGCGATTATTTGCACTTTGTTCCACTTATTCTACAGCCCCCTACCACCCTATACTATAATCAACTAATAACAAATGGGTGAGTTTCTTCTATATTTACTTAAAATGGTGTCTCTTTTGATATGAAAATTAAGCAAAAAATTGAATAAAAATAGATGACTTTTAAGCTCATCAGTTATACTAAAAGTGTCTTTTGAAAAGACCGCATTCATAATTTTGAATGTTTTGAATTAACACTGAAAGTGTCTTTTGAAAAGATACCGTGTCTTCTTAATAGACACTTTCTCTAATTTAAATTTTTTTGAATTTAAGCTGAAAGTGTCTCTCTTTAAGAGATACTTTCAATTTTTCGAATTTTTAGAAAGTGTCTTTGAAATAAACAAATTTTAAATTATTAAAATGTAATACTAAAAGTATTACCTTTGAAAAGACCATATTCATAATTTTGAATGTTTTTGAATTCTTTCTTGAAAGTATCTTTTGAAAGAGCAATTTTTTAAAATTTTAAAAATTTTAAATTTAAACTAAAATTGTCTCACTTCCCAAATTATTAAAATGTTATTCTAAAAGTGTTTTTTAAAAAGATACTTTTATAATTTTGAAAGTTTACAAGATTAACAACTTGAAAGTGTCTTACGAAAATGCACTTTATAATTTTAAAAATTTAGATAATGTAGAAAGTGTCTCTTCAATTTTTCAAATTTTAGAAAGTGTCTTTTCATAAATTATCTTGTCGATGTGGAGAAACCATATTATATTTAAGATTATTTTTCAAACTATTTTTTTTATTTATTATTTTTGGGAAAGATTCTGAGAACATGTTGTGAACTAGAAGTGTGAAATGGTGAATGTAAAAGCAGGTGTGAACTAATTGTGAAATGGTGGATGTAAAAAGCAGGTGTGAAATGAGTGAATGTTCACAGCCAAGATTAATTGCTTTTCCTCACCTCTTCCTCCTCTATACTCTTATTTCAAGAAACCTGATCATTTCAAACACAATTTGTGAACTACAGTTAATTACTATTTCGAAACTTGGAGAAGAAGATAGAGCGATGTAGGATGTTTACTCCAACTAGGCTGGTAAATTCTTCAGGATCATGTTTACTCGGGCCATGTTTAGTGGTACTTCCCTCATGAGATCCATCCCCATGTATTCAAAGTACAGCCCGGAAATTGTGGCTTTGTTTACCGCTACGTTTAGATCACTTTCGAGTGTGCATTGATCGATGGAGGCGCGATAAAACTATGTCGCCGTGAGGACTGCCTCGGTTCAATTCATCTTCCGGACCGGGCGCATTTGAAGGCGGATATCATCAAAAGGCAAGCCGATCTGTAGCTCTCATGAATGACATGAAGAAGTCACGAATGATTCGAGGGTGGCCAGAATGGTGGAGGCGGTAGTCTCGTAGCGGCATAAGCTTCATTGCGCTCACATCCCTTGAAAATACTGAATGAGTGCATGGAATGCTCCTCACATGCTCTTTAGCTCGCCAGATAGCAGGGTCTTCTTGAGAGCATGACCCCCGGAAAGGCACGGGTCGGCCGGTGCGAGCACAGTTGGTAGGCATGCAGACATGTCTTCTTCTCCGAGTTTTACGGTAGTAATTAGCTGGCAAGTGGAGGCCATGTTTGAAGACTGATTGAGGCCCCTCTTAGCCATTATATGGGGAGGGGAGGAAACGGTGGTGACAAATGTTATCCTATTACACACACTTTATTCTGTCTGCACCAGCTCTACCGGTGCTCTTGTAACTTTTCAAAAATAATAATAATAATAAAAAAAAAGTAGTTTTGAAAATAATCTTAATATAATGAAAATAATAATAATAATAAAAAAAAGTAGTTTGAAAAATAATCTTAAATATAATATAGTTTTCTCCTCGGCAAGATAATTTATGAAGAGACATTTTCTAAAAATTTGAAAAATTGAAAGACACTTTCTACATCAATTCAAAATTTTTAAAATTATAAAAAGTGCATCTTTAGAAGACACTTTCAAGTATTAATTCAAAACTTTCAAAATTATAAAGGTATCTTTTTAAAAAACACTTTTAGAATAACATTTTAATAATTTAGAAAGTGAGACGCTTTCAGTTTAAATTTAAAATTTTTTAAATTATAGAAATTGTCTTTTCAAAATATACTTTCAATGTTAATTCAAAACATTTAAAATTATGAATGCGGTCTGATAGGGTTTAAAAAATAGGCGCACAGGCCCACTTGCCAGAATCGAGGAAGGTAAGCCCGGTGGGGCCTTGGGGCCACGGCGGCTTTAAGCGGGCTTACGAGTTCATTACGCCCCGAGGGCGATAGCATGGGCGATCGAAAAGCCCATGTCTATAAATCAAATTAAATCTCTGTGAGAGTAGGATAATTACAATAACGACATCCTATAAATCAAACTTGAATCTCACCAATGAGGGAAGTGGGGGTAATATCATTATCTTGCTCCCTCATTATCATATTAATCAGATGGCGATAAAGCGAGGAAAAATGCCACAGCATCGATAGGAAGAATCATACCACCATCAGGTGGGAAAAACATATGCCTATAAATACGGGCCACCCCATCGGTGAAGAGGTATGCGGAGCATTCGCCATTTAGCGGTTTGTCTTTCTCTCATCGGGAGGAACCAACTCGCCTCAAACAACTCTCAGCGAGCCCGTAGGCCCTCTTTTATTTCTTGTTTTTTGCGGAGGTCCGGGCGTCTCGACGGGTGGGTAGGCTGCCGGCGAGTTCGATTCGGGCCGTCAATCTGCTGCGCTTGGCCCGGTTCCGATTGAAAAAAGCATCGCCGGTTGGCGTCGTTGTGGGAAGCGGCGGTTCGCTTTACAAATAAAGTTGATCTCTCGATGGCGATGGTATCGGCTTCGGAACCTGGCGGGGAACGCGCTAATCTCAAGGATGTAGGACCGGCTAGGCGGCGTGAACGGCCCAGGCCTCGAAGCGACGTTAGAAATGATACCAAGCTAACACGAAGACGAGGTGGAGCGCTCCGCTCACCAACCAGCGCTTGATGGGAGGATTGAAGCGGCTCAGCTAGGCGAATCACGTGCTCGCGGGAAGCGACAAGGTCGAAGGCCATAACGTCACCTCGCGACTGACCACATCTCGGCACTCCACAGGAGTCTTTGACGACAGAATCCGTAGGAGCCATGGGCGCCACGAGACCACACCTAACCTCTGCGGAGAGAGACGGCAACACTTTCGGGAGCATTGGAAGCTTGATGGGCTAAACCCCCTCGTGAGGAATGGGAGTAGTCATGGGAAGCGGAGAGGTTGGGCCTCAGCGGAGCTCGACAGCATGGAAGGAAATTAGTAAAGGGCTAAGCTCTTGACTCTGGACACTACAGTATAACAAAGGCGAGTCCCCGTTCACAGCCGAGGTGCTCCACTTCCCCCTTCCAGCGAGGTTCAGAGTGCCGCAAATAGAAGCATTTGATGGTGCCAAAGATCCCGTCGATCATCTTAACACTTATAAGAATTAGATGGAGCTACATGGGTATCAGGATCATGTACGGTGCAGAGCTTTCGCTATCACGCTGAAAGGCCCAGCGCTGGCTTGGTTTAACAAGCTTCCACCATCGTCAATCTCCTCATTTAGAGAGCTCTCCATCGCGTTTGTCTCCCACTTCATTGGAGCCAGAACATACAAGAAGCCAAGTTATCATTTGCTAACCATAAAGCAAAGCTCGCTAGAAAGCCTGAGGTCTTATGTCTAGAGGTTCAATGTCGAGTCTTGAGCGATATATAAGGCGGAGGAGTTCACTATCCTTTGCATTCATCGCCCGGGCTAGAGTGCGATCAAAAGATTTGATATTTTCCATCTCAAAATCCTCGAGCCAGCATGTGAGTACCAGCCTTCACGAGAAATACATGGCGAAGAAGCCCTCATATCGAGAGGAAGCTCTTGACCCATAAAGAAGAAAAGCGAGGCGACAAGCGATAGAGACGGGCCCTAAGAGACAAAGGGCCGGGAGAGGTCCTCGAAGAAGAAGACGAGGAACGGTCCTCGAAAGACATGGAAGCCTCGGAGGATCATTAGGTCCACCTCGGTCAGAGCACGGCAATGGTATTCACCTCGGTGGTTTACCCCACGACGACATTATCCGCAGGTCTTGCGCGAGGTACAACACGAACAATTTCTGAGATGGCCGTCCCAAATGAGGTCAGACCCTACCAAAAGAGATAACACCAAGTATTGTGAGTTCCATAGGGACCACGGGCATCGGACGGACGATTGCATACAACTCAGGAAGGAAATAGAATATTTGATTCGAGCGTGGATCTCCATGGCGCCGTATCTGAAGAGGCGGTCGAGACTCGACCACCGCCACCACCACCCCCTCGGCAAACAACAACTCAGCACTAACAGCCCTTAAGGGAAATCCATGTGATCTCGGGAGGATTTACAGGAAGAAGTCAGGCTTTCTTTAGGAAGGCGTTGCGTAGTATCGGGGTTAGGAGAGGTGATGGAGTACAAGCGGTGTCTTGCTCGGCTTGACCGCGACCATAAAATTCTCAGTTCGGACACGGAGGGATGCCAACACCCCATGGCGATCCTTTGGTGATAAGAGCGATTGGCTAACAAAACGATCCATCAGGTCCTAATCGACAATGGGAGTTCAACCGACATCATCTTTGCGTCGACGCCCATTAAGGCGGGCATCGGAAGGGAAAATTTGGAGCGATCGGTACCCACTGCGAGGCTTTGGGCTCAAATACGATTAGTGCTCACTGGGAGACCCCAGTACCGAGGCTGACAACGGCGGTGAGGTTTCTCATAGTAGATGCCCCATGCAGCATAACATGTTACTGAATGGGACCCTCTCGGCGCCGTAAAGGCCGTCCACTCGAAAACACCATATGAGTGATCAATTTTCCTACCACGAGCGAAGTAGAGATGGTTCAGAGGAGGGGACAGCGGCGTGTGGGGTGTTACTCGGCGTCACGTGAAACCCAAAGCGATCGACAACATATACTTGGAGCGAGCTCGACATGCTAGCAGCAGGAGTAAACACCCGACACGAGCCCTCGAAAGAATTTGGAGCCGTCTTAGTTGGATGATAACCTGAACACCTACTTTATACCAGAGTTCGAAGCTTGGAAGACCTCAGAAGTCTCCTTACCCATTTCTTGAAACAGAAAAAGGATGTCTTCGCATGGAAGCAGGCGGATATGGTAGGAATTGATCCCGCCATAATTACTCACAAACTAAACGTCAGTCCATCTTTCAAACGGAGTCTGCGAAGAAGGAGCTTCGCTCACGGGGAAAAAATAAAGCAATCAAACGAGGAGGGTCGGCGGCTCCCTCCGGGGCGGGGGAGTAATCAAAGGGGTGGAGTACCCTTAATGGTTATTGTCTGTCGTACTCGTCAAAAAAAAGCGAGCAATGATGGTGACTCTGCATCGACTTCACGGCGTCAGCAAGGCATGCGAAAGATAGTTTCCCTGCCTTGCGGATCGACCTCATAGTAGATGCCACCACTGGCCATGAACTCCTCAGTTTCATGGACGCTATCTCCGGCTACAACCAGATCAGCATGGATCCCGATGATCAAGAAAAGACCTCACTCGTCACGGGGCAAGGTACTTATTGCTATTGAGTGATGCCCTTTGGGCTAAAGAACGTAGGAGCTACATACCAAAGGTTGGTGAATAGGATGTTCCAGAAGCAAATAGGGGCATCCATGGAGGTGTATATAGATGACATGTTGGTAAAATCAACCACGGCCGAACTCCACATAGCTCATCTGTCTGAAGCATTCCAAATCCTAAGAGAGTACAACATGAAGTTGAATCCAGCCAAATGCGCTTTCGGAGTCTCAGTCGGAAAATTCTTGGGTTTATAGTCCTTATTAGAGATGAGCAATCCCGGACATGATAAAAGTTGTGATCGACATGCCGCCACTGTCAAGCACAAAAGAATTCCAACGTCTAACTAGAAGAATAGGCGGGTGTTAAGGCTGGGTTGTGTCGAGCCCCGATGATAAATGTCAGCCACTTCTTCTGGTTCTAAAGAAAGCTTTTCAATGGGACACATTACGAAGAGCGTTCGCGACGAAAACTTATTTGAGCTCTCCTAGGTCTGGTAAGCCTGCGAAGGGGAACTCCTTACTCTGTGCACAGCGGGTTTACGATTTCTCGACCAGCACGAATCCCTTATCGGAGACAAAGGTAGGAGTACAACACCCAGTCTACTATTGTAGTCTAGCTCATAGAGGAGCAGAGGAGAGGTACCCAAGGATGGAGAAACTAATCCTGGCGTTAGTGACCGCAGCCCGAAAGCTCCTCCCTGATGAGCTTAAAAGTCATCTATTTTTAGTCCATTTTTCTGCTTAATTTGCATATCAAAAGAGACAATTACTTTGCAGAAATATGAAGAAACTCACCAATTTATTGTCACTTGGGTAGAATGGAAGAAAGAAGAAAAAGCGGTAGAAAATGTAGAAATAAGTGAAATAAAGTGCGGTCGATTGGCGGGCGGTAGTGTTAGTCATTGATGCGGTTTGGGGTTACACGGTCAGTCATGAGGTGCGACATCGGGAAATTGAAGGAAATCGTGCAGTCGCGGCATGGATAACAAGAGATTGATGTCGCGACATCGAAGGCAAAGAAGTTGAATGCTGCGGAAGGCGCAGGGTCGAGGTGCGGCATGAAGAAGACCCGATTGAAATCTGCAAAGGCGTGACTAAGATGTCACGACAAAGAGATTGTGTCGTACCAAGAACAACAGTTAGAGCCCCGAGAGAACTAAGTGCGATGTCGCGACAAGAGATCGATGTCAGCGACATCGGGAATCTTCCGGATGAAGGCTGAAAAGAATGAGTTGATGTCACGGCCGAGGACGGAAGGTGCGACATCGAAGATTCCGTTGAAAAGCTGAATTTTATTTGAAGTTGATGTCGCGGCCAAATTTGAAGTCACGACACCAAAAGCCATGGTGGCGCAACCCCATATAATTGATCTGCGACGAAAGATGAAGTGGCGACGATGCTGGTTGAAGGGTTGAAGCCACAGCCAGTGATCACCAGCGACGGGCGCCAGTCGGGCGCGGGTTCTGGATCAAAATCTGGGTAAAGAAGTGCGCGACCAGGCGGTGCGACATAGAAGATATCAGTTGAAAGATGCATTTTATTTGGTGATGTCACGACCAGAAAATGACGTCGACATTAGAGACATTTATGTGAGCACTACTTGGAAAGTAAGCTGATGTGGTAAACCCAGAAGATGATGTGGCGACATCACTAATGGTGATTCAAGGCTGCATAGACAAGAGTTGAGGTCGTGACGTGAGATCGAGGTCGCGACAAAGGATCTTGTCAGCGTGAGGAAGTTGAGGTCGCGGCTTAGGCAGTGACAGGCTGGATACTCTAAAATCCGCAATTTACATTGGGATTAGGGCCCAAGCGAAAAACCTCATCATCTTGCGAGTTATCCGGAAGAGGAAAGTAGCTTGGCGGCTATAGGCGAGAGATACGAATAGGCGAAGGCTCATTTTCTTTATTTTAATTTTCTATTTTCTTTTCTTTTCTTTTATTTTCTTCAATATTGATGATTAAATTAGATTTATAGTTCTAGTTTTCTTTATTTTTACGAAATTGGATGTTATCGTTTTGGAAATTTGGCTGAATGCAAAATTCAAATTCACCAAAAATTCTACACAGGAATGTTGAGAGTTGGACATTCATAGTCAAAACTATCAGTTTCGAAATACGATTATTCTTATGATCGGAGGAATGTGTATTGCTGTAGTGAGTAATTGAACCATTCCATTAAATGAATGCTATTGTCAGAAATTATCTTTCCTGTAGTTGTTTCCAGCAAATTGCGAATATGGTTTACAATTTATACAGTTCTGGTGTGGGTTTTTTGATACGAATATGGAGTTTCTTATAAGAAAGTTTTAAGGGGATTATTTCATTGCTCTGATTTCCAAGGAAGTCCTACAGGTGACACAGAGATGACAATCCTGGGAGTTATGAGATATTTCTTTGAAGGATATATTAACTTTGCTATTAGAATCTAATGACTTAGTGGGTTTGTAGTCCTCTTCTCACTTGAAATCAGAATGAGTTGAATGAGTTATCATTGTGTGAAGAGTTCACCTCGGTCGAATAGTGAAGTCGATCAGGTGTTGTTTGAGATCTAATCAAGGGAGAGGGTGATCTATTTTAATTTGGAGGAAGAGTAGCACGGAAGTTGTATATCCTTGCTTGACCGATAACTTGGGAGCTAAGGTATCTGGTCAGAAAATGGTATGGTATTGCGAAGAAAATACCGGAATTAGGAAGTCCACATTAAAAGTAGTTATCTAATTCCCACTGCATTCGAGAGAATCGGTCAAAAAAATTAGATAATGAAATGTGAATTAATGGAGATCGGGTTGAACTATTAGCATATGGACAGATTTGAAATCTGAAATTCACAAGCACAATTAACCAGTTGACAACAGGAATTGATACTTCACAATAGCATTGATCATAATGTGTTCTCTAACCGATAATTATTCAATTCCTATTCATTTTTCCTAACTACTAATTATTCTTTATTCTTTATATTCGAGTTTATTGTTCATTCAGTTATTTCCCTTTGTTCGTTTAACTTTCCAGCACCTTAATGCTGGATCTTACTATCATTTAATTGAAAAATTAAAGGCGATATGGAAAATGAGTAGTCGAGGTGGGTGATTTAAAATTCTTGAGATCTCACGTAGGATCGATATACGGACTTAAATCCATTTATTACTTGTCGACCTTTGTGCACTTACGAATATCGGACAAAACCAAACTTTGAAAATGATTTACTCCTAGGAGATTTTTTGGTTTATATAGTATAATGTCCATCAGTTTATGAGCGAGGTTGTCGGGGATTAGTCAATAGTCCGCTGGTAATAGTGTAAATAAATTTGTACATGTGTTTGGTCTCTTAACAAGTTTTACTATGTGTAGATTCTTGAGTGGATTAGATAGTAGTCTTCGGTGATAGCACGTCATAATCTTGCATGCATAACTAAAGCATAAATGTGCAAACATGTTTTTGGTCTCAACAAGTTTTATGGCGCGATTCTTAGTCAGAATTAATAAATCAATATTCGGATGAAAGAAGGAAATACTAATTTGGACATTTAAAGAAAAGAACAAAATAGATTTCCAAGCGAGTGGATTCAGTTTGGCCACTAACAGCTAACAGGAAACACATTGATCTTTGATTGATTTGACTAATCTGACCAATGGGAGTGTTTTGCTTTGAAAAACTTTGATGCATAGGAAGCGAGAACAGCGATCACGATTCAGTGACACGAGAGATAGAGAGAGAGGGCGCTCGGAAGCAGAAAAGACCAAGAAGGCAGAAAACTCAACCATGGCGGATGAAAGACGAGGATCGAGGTTGAAATACATATATAGAAAGAAGCTAGAAGGCCTGATCCTTATCTGATGGAGGATTTACGGAGACCCGATTATCTGAGGGAAGAATACTGTGATCAGAGACGGCTGCAGTTAGTGCTAATAATTTTGAACTGAAACCAGCACTGATTACAATGGTCCAGCAGCATCAGTTTACTGGTCATCCCACTGAAGATCAAGGCACTGGGAAGATTCCTCGGGGATGGCTAATAAGTTAGGTGAGATAGGGTGGGAACCCGGAAATCATAAAGCATCTATTCCCATTCTCTCTAAGAATCTGGCCTTCCATGGTATGAATCTTTACCATATGGTTCTGTTGATACTTGGGAGGAATTAGTAGAGCCCTCTTAGGTAGATTCTTTCCTCGCCCTCACCCTGTGAGAAAGAAGGAGGGAAATCATTGTGTTCAGCGGGGAGGATGAAAGCACGTATGTAGCAGGAAGATTCAAGCGTTTCTTGTGGATGTCCAATGCATGGGATAGTCGAAAACTCAGATGGACATTGTATATCATGCTGAATGATATATCAAAAGGGATCATTGATGCTTCATGCTATGGAGCATTGAAGCAAAAGTCTTTGAAGAGCGAAAAGTGATTGAAGACTTGGCTAAATGTAGCTGTAGAAAACTCATACAGGCTTTCAAGAGGAAACAACAAAGGAAAGGGAATCATGGAGCTAAGCAAGATGACAGCCATGGAAGCCAAGTTGGATGCCATTATGCACAGGATAGACAAGCAAGAAAGAAAGACACACACTGCTCATGAAATAGGGCTTGATTGAAGAGAGGAATTATTGAAGGGAAGTCTTTGAGAGGAGTAGCTGAAGAACTTTTATGATCTTTGAAGAGGTTAATTGTTTAGGTAGGTAAAAAGAGCCCACCATTTCAAACAATCTAACCTTCCAGCACATTATCACCCAACTTTTCCGGGAACCATGAGAACTACGTATGGTGGAGGAGGGGCTTCAGGCGAGGCGGGGATAGAACCCTGACAAGGGTATCGGCGACCCTGCCAGGTTCCGGCGGCGGCAACGGCACGGAAATGAGCACGGGAATGAATACCCAGGGTCCAGAGGAGGGCCCAATCTTTTCGAAACGGATCTTTGCATTTCATGGGGGATAATAAAGAGTTGTTGAACCTCCGTGAGCAAAAGTTTGCGAGGAGTTAGGCAGCTACTACCAATTCTCAAATTTTCGGAAACGCCACCAATGCAACCACACAGAAGAACACAGGAGACATACAAGTAGGGCATTTGGCCCTAACCAAAGCCAGAGGAAAGATGCCTTCCAAGTGACACAAGGAAGAACCAAAATTGCATGGGTACAATGTAATTTGAGGAGTGGGAAGGGCTAGAAGGATGAAGAAGAGAAGATGGCAATGGCTCAAGATGTAGCAAGATCAGAAAGGGAAGAGGAACTGGAGAATGAAAAAGAAAGAATAGAGAGGAAGAACATCAAAAGGATCAAGCACAACGTTCCATTTCCCTGAGACTGCGAGAAGTCAAGGATGGAAGCGGTTCTGAGGTTCTTGAAAACCTTCGAAAATTTGGAGATAAGTATGCCTTTTCTTGAGTGAGTAACTCAAATGCCACTCTATGCAAAATTTCTAGGGACATACTAAGCAGAAAATAAAATTAGTAGAGGAAGGAATAGTGAATCTCACTTTGCCACTTGCGGTCACGTGTCAGAGAAAGGAATTACCAGTAAAGATGAAGGACCCAGGGAGTTTCACAATTCCTTGTATTGTTGGAGGAATTGAATTCTAGGAAGCTCTCTGTGACTCAGGAGCTAGTATCAATTTGATGCCTCTTTCTGTTGCCAAAGCTAGTTTGAGGGCTTACTCCTGTTTGTTACTCTTCGAATGGCGGAGACAGGATCGATGGTAAAGGCTGGCAAGAAATCAATAAAATCTCTTAAATCTGTGTCAGTTTGTTTCCAGTGGAGCTTCATCATTACGGACATGAAGAAGATTCACAAGTACCTCTGCTATTGGAAGACCATTGCAAGCTCTTTGGAGCCCTTATTGATATGCGAAAGGAGTTCTTATCTTGAGGTTGGAGAAGAAGGCTCTTTGCATTCAATTTCTGATCAAAAGTATACAAAATATGAGACGAGACAAGGAAAGTTGCAATGTAGGTGATTTTCTATACTTCCAATCCTGATATTAACCATGATTGTAACACTCCAGTTTATCAATGAAAAGAAATGAATTCCCGATTATCTTGAAGATGTAAATGCAGAATTTCCATACGGTAGATTTAATTATAAAGCGTGTTGAGCTTAAAGCAAAACGAAACAATAATGGGGAAAATAATGGAAAAGAAATTCATCAAGAACCAGTGCGAAGGGCTAGTTTTGAAAGAGTTTGCCATGTCATTTAAAGTATCTTACTTAGAGTTACAAGAAAAACCGGTGATCATTTCGAATGGACTAAGTGAGGTGAAGAACAAGATTGCTGAAAATAAATGAAGCATAAGGAATGAAACTTGGTCCATTGAAGAACTAAAGGGTATCAGTCCATCAATTTGCATACATAAGATTCTGCTAGAAGAGACTTCAAAACCATCTGTAGAACACCAGAGGAGACTGAATCCAGTAATGAAGGAAGTAGTCAGGAAGGAGGTACTCAAATTGTTAAATGTTGGTTTTATCTATGCTATCTCAGATAGTCCTTGGGTGAGCCTAGTCCATGTGGTTCCAAAGAAAGGGGGATTTACCGTGATCAGAAATGAAAGAAACGAATTGATTCAACAAGAACAGTGGCCGGATGGAGGGTATGTATTGATTCTGAAAGTTGAATACGACCTTGGAAAAGATCATTTCCCTTGCCTTTCATTGATCGGATGTTGGACAGGTTAGCGGGACACCCTCACTTTTGTTTTGGATGGGTATTAAGATTACAATCAGATTGCTGTACTTTGAGGATCGAGAGAAGACCACATTCACATGCCCATATGGTACCTTTGCCTTAGGAAGGATGCCATTTAGGTTATGTAATGCTCAGCTACATTCAGAGGTGTATGATGTCCATATTCTCGGTTGGTTGAAGAGAAGTGATGGAAATTTTCATGGATGACTCTTTGTGTATGGATCCGACTTTGATCAATGTTTAAACAATCTGAAACGATTACTTGAAGATGCGAGACAAGCTGACTAGCCTTTGAATTGGGAAAAATGCCATTTATGGTGACGAAGGAATTGTTCTTGGGCATAAAATTTACGCTCTTTGGACTAGAAGTTGACCAATCTAAGGTATCCATTATCAAAACTCTTGCACCACCTACTACGTAAAAAGGGTAAGCTTCTTGGGATCTTTAGTTTCAGGAGATTCATCAAGATTTTTCAAAAATAGCGGACCACTATGCGGATCTGGCATCTAAAATTCAGTAATAGCTCACTGCAAGAATGCTTTTGACAGAAATCAAGCTCAAGTAGTACGAGCACCTATAATGCATTTGCACGAATGGGATCGATTTGAAGTAATGTGTGATGCGGAGTGATTTTTGCTATGGGGCTGTGTTTGGGGCAAAGAGAGAAGAGAAAGTATTCGAGGGCCATATACTATGCTATTAAGACCTTCAATGAAGCACAAAGAACTACTCAACAACTACAAAAGGAGATGCTAGCCATAGTATTTGTATGAAAAATTTAAGCCCGATACATTTTGGGCTCCCATGTGGTAATTCACACTGATCATGCGGCCCGATCAAATACTTGATGTCGAAAAGAGCTGGCCAAGATTGATAAGGTGAGTCTTCTTTGTTGCAAGAGTTTGATTTGGAAATCAAGGATAAAGGGATGTGACAATGTGATAGCGTCACTTGTCGAGTAGCGATGATGAAGAAGGAAATGTTCGATTAGAGAACTTCCCGGATAGGCAATTGTTAAGGTTTCCTTCAACTTCCATGGTATCGCGATAGTAGTAAAATTATCTGGCTTGTGGAGTAATGCCTTGAATTGACTACCAACGGAAGGAGAAACCAGGCTGACGCGAATGTTATATTTGGGATGACCGCTATTATTGAGAGAGAGGTCTTTGACATCTCCCGCATATCTCTCCTAAATCGCTAAGGTAACATTTTAATGGTCTCATGCATCACCATATGGGGGACATTTTTTACGGAGAAAGAACGACTCCTGAGATACTCCCGATAAGGGTTTATTATTGCCTTATCTTCGGAGTTGTGCGAGTGGGTGAAATTGTGTGATCGATGCCAAAGTTGGAAATATCGTGAGATAGAAATGCCCCTAAAAGTTATTATGGTAATCTGATTTTTCGATGTTTGGGGCCGTTTTATAGGACCTTTCCCACCATCATTTGAAACACATACATATTACTAGCGATAGATTACGTCTCCAAATGGGTGGAAACGTTGACTTGTCAAGGAATGATCTTATCTGAGTTGAGTTTCTTGCAAAATATTTGGCTTGATTTGGAACCCAGGAACCATCATTAGTGATGGGAACCCGACTACCGTAAAAATATTTGCAAAACTCATGAGTAGGTATGGGATCGAAGCATATAATGAGTTTGGCCTATCATCCCGGACCCGATGGACAAGCGAAATTTCCAACAAGGAGATCAAAGAATACTTGAAAGAGCGTGAGCTCAAGCGGGGAAGGATTAGTGGAGTCAGACTTGATGATGCACTTTGGGAAGCTACGGAATTTTCCTCTAAGACCCCGGTGGAATGTCCCCATACAAGGGATTGTTTTTGGCAAACCATGTCATCTACCTCTTGAATTCGTCTGAGGCAATGTGGGCCATTAAGAAGTTGAAAACCGATTTTAAGGCTGCGAGGAAGAAAAGATTGCTCCAAGCATGCAGATTGGAAGGCGAGAAATGAAGCATGATAATGCTAGAATATATACAAAGACAAGACAAAGAAATGGCATGATCGGAGAATGCTGAGAAAGAGTTGAACGGAGAACAAGTTACGCACATAATTCTAGATTGAAGTTGTTTCGGGGAAATTAAAATTCAATTGGAGTGGAGCCGTACACGAGTGGTATCGAGTCTACATTTGGAGCGATAACAACGAGCGATAATAGGGGAAGAATTCAAGGTCAATGGACAAAGGTTAAAGCATTATCTCAGGGAAGAGAAATTAGAAGAACTCGACTGGTTCTTGAGGAAAAAGAAGAAGTACCACAGCGACAAGTCCGGCTAAGGACTCAGCGACGGTAATGGGAATGACCCATGAGGATTTAAATTATGATTTAAATTTGGAAATATTTCTTTTCTTTTAGTTCTTGATTAATTAGGTCAGATTGTTTTAGAAGGATAGATTTAATTTTAGAAATCGATTGTATTTTAATTTAGAATTTTCTTGAATATTACGGTGATCTTACTTGAGTTTAAAGACATGAATAGCAAGGCAACTACAGGAATAGTCCCAGCAACTTGCAGAGGAGTCGCGGCATGAGAAAAAGGGGAGTAACCTTCTCCCTAACCCAATTATGTATATATACTTGAATTGATTGTTAAATCTTTGTTTAAAATATGCTTGAAGAGATGTCTAAATGGGTTAGGAACGAATATAAGAATTCAAAGTTTTGAAATCATTGAGTTAAAGGCTTAGGGCGCGACAGGAAGGTTATGTCGCGACATAAGATATGTCGCGACAAAACATTGATGTCGTGACCTGTTCCGAAAGGGCAACTTGGGTGCATTGAAAGAAGAAGATACATGTCGCGACACCACTGTGATGTCGCGACAATGGTCAAGATTTCAAAATGGAAAAGTTGTCGCCATCAAGGCGTTCTGGAACCTGTATTGTCGAGCATCCTGGGTATGTCGCGTATAAGTGCCTTCTCCTAACTCTCCACTACTCAAATCATGATCTCAAAATAAAGGGGCGGAATTGAAATTGACATGTCTTAATTGGAAGACATTAATTATTGCTGAAACATTGATTGAATTGCAACTGTTGGAAACTATTTCATTCACTTCAACCCACATAACCATTCACCTTCGTCTTCCTTCTGAATCTCAACCTCCGAAAACCCTAGCATTCCAAACCTTCTGAAAAGCTTTTCTCTCATTTCCAATGGCTGAAATTCCACCACAGTGCAGCCTAGGCAGATTATGAGGAACACGAGCAACGGAAAAGAAGAAGAAGCTACCTTAGGGAGAACAGTTAGATGAGATTCGTCGGGAAGAACAAGCAGGAGAGATACCATCAGAAGCACCCGAAGCTCCGGCGACTTCTCAAGAAAGAGCAGAAAAGGGAAAGGGAAAGAGGAGAGAAGAAGAAGAAGCAGAAGATTTCGATCTGGATGACTTATTCAGTGGAAGAAGTATTATGCTAACAAGGGGTTTGTTGCAGAGAGGAGATTAAAAACCTGTGACTCCTTTCAAGGAGATGATAGAGCAGAGAGGATGCAGGAGGGTCTGCTTTCAAACGGGAATTTATCTGACCTTGGTGAGAATTTTATTGAATATATTTGACAGGATGGAGCAGTTTTTGTTAGAGGAGTGGGTCTCATACGAAGCCAAAGCCATCAACGAGGCCTATGGCATGGGATTACAAACATGGTTCCAAATTCAAGAAACTGTTGGAAAAACCAGAGTTTGGAAAGATTGCCAAGAAGCTCACTAACGGTAAAAGTGCAGTTGAACCCAGAAGGAAAGCCGAACGGTGAACGAGGAAGCCTTCTTGAAGAGAATTTAGGTATGGTTTTATTTCTGGCCACAATTACGGTCCCGACAAAACATATTACCTGATGAGAGGAACAGAAGCTGTGTTGCTGTATGCCATACTCAAAGGGTGAATCGATATAGGAGTTATCATAGAGAACTCCTATGTGAGGTATCATGAAGGGAACAAAAGGAGCTGCTTCCTGCGGCCAACAATCACGGTTCTATGGCAGAGGTGGGGGTGAAAGGAATTGGGGTCGAGGAAGAAGAAGTGCCGAGCTTCACCACTCCTTCGACGAGGAGTCGGCAAGGGACGAGAAACTGAAGAAAGGGTCTTTGGTGGAGGAAACGAGAGAAGAAGCCCGAAGAGCCGAGAAAAGGAGACTCGGAGGGTGATCAAGAAGGCTGAGAGCACCTTGAAAACTCACCTGACAACAATGACTACATGTTTGCAGACAATGCAGGGCAGGATGAAGGCAGCCCAATAGACTTCTCCATCCCTTAGCCGAGTTCTCCTCACGTGCGAAGCGAAAACTTCCAACTTTGGAGAAAGCTCGAGGAGCCTGAGAGAACAACTCGGTATTGGAAGCTCTCAATGCCATGCAGAAGAGAATAGATGAAAGAGAGAAGGAGTGGAGACTACAGCAGGAATTCAGAGAAAATATTTATGAAAAGGAATTGAAAGGAGCCCGGCATTAGGAGGAGGGCTCGATAGAAAGAAGGAGCATGAAGTGGAGCTGCGAGAAGAACAACAGTGGAAGAAGAGTGACAGAGAAAAGGAACGGATGAGAAAATTTTGAAGCAGCAAGGGGGAAGAGTTTAGAAAGGAAATGAAGGAAGAGATCCTGTCTGTTCTTGAAACTCAAACTCGATCATGAGCACATAACAGCAGTTTGGCGTGATTCTCGACTCACTAAGCGATAAAGAAAGAGATCTGGAAGCGGGAAATAGTTTGGGGGGGACGAATAAAAGGATTCAAGTTTTTGTACAAGTCTCTACAAAGTTTTGAGAAGGGTGGATGATAGAGATAAGAAGCCAGAAAGATGCGAGAATCTATGGCAAAAGAATGGGCAGAAAACTTAGATGCAGATTAACAATAATCTTTGCAAATTCCTAGAGTTATGGTAAAGAATGGAAAATACAATGAATGAAAGCAGGAAGAAAGAGGCAAG
Organism: Tetrastigma voinierianum; assembly: GCA_016808115.1. Taxonomy (NCBI): domain Eukaryota; kingdom Viridiplantae; phylum Streptophyta; class Magnoliopsida; order Vitales; family Vitaceae; genus Tetrastigma; species Tetrastigma voinierianum. Next base: position 373,335 of record JAEQBH010003610.1, read on the forward strand.
GGATGGAGTTGAGCAGAAAGGTTGATCTCTCTAATGAGATTTTCATTGAAGAACAAATGGAGAAGAAACCAAGAAAGAGAAAGCAAAGAGAAATGAAAATTCTGAATTTCCGACCCATTTAGGTACATTAGACCTAGATCCCCCGACATTTTGCTCCGGCTATTTCAAAAGAAAAAAATGGAGCCTTCTCACACTTTAACATTACCATCCTTCTCCCACTCTTGTGTATCAAATTTGCTGCAATTGAATCAATGTAAAATGAAATTTAAGTTGAATTGTTGTGTGCTATTTTGAATTTGTTTGATTCCAAGATTGTGTGCTAGTTGATTGCATGATTAGGAAATTAAAGTAAGTGGTTCGAGAATAAGCTGAGATGTAATGGGGTGAATTGAATAGAAACTGATTAGATTAGGGATGAGCTGAAATGTAGAATAAGGGCAATTAATACGAGTTTGATTGGGGAAACCTGAGGTGCAAAAAGTTACTTAAGTCTAGTTGCTAAGTCAGGAATTGAGGAAGGTATCTGATAGAAGGAACAAAACATATTTTTTGAGTTTGTGGTATGAACAATAAATCAAGGAACTTTTATTGAATACCAATTAATTTAAATACTCATTAACAAAAATGAGTCAAGGTACTCCTATGGTTGATCTATTTATTGAGCCAAATTCTAAATTTGTTAGATTATTAGTTGAGAGCGAAATCCTAGGTAATCAGTGACAAAAAGAGATAATCTGAGCCATTCTTGGACAGTTTGAACCATTCTAGCCATCCCTATTCATATGCTGATGCATATACAGTAGTTCCAGAAATTGAGCCAACAAGCTATTTTCAAAAATAGACCCAATGGAAACCCCAACTCATCCTGAACATAAATCCTTGATGAGAACCCGCGTTACGGGGAATTTAAGGAGGAAGAAAGAAATGAAGTTTGGGGGAGTATATATTTTTGAGGAAAAAAAAAGGGAATGAAAAGAAAAGACAAGAGCCAGAAAATGCAATAGAAAAGAAAGTTGCAGGATAAGTTTTATCTTGTGGCCTAACTCTCTTGAGCAAATTAAGTTCTTAGGGGTGTTTCAACACCTAGTACCCTAATGCCATCGGTATAGGAGCTGCTTAAAGTTCGCTAAAGAGTGTTAGAAAGCCTAAAAAAAGTTAAAAAACATTGCACTATCTCGAATGTTGACAAAACAAGGGAAGATTTCCCAGGTGAGATCTGAGTGAAATATAAGTCTGAGTTACGAATTGAAAAAATTAAGTGATATCCCGAAACATGAAGTTAAGGAGTTTATTATAGAAACTACAAGAAAGAAAGAGGCGAGATGAGGAGAGAAAGGTTCAGGGTAATCTTAACCTAAAATTCCTTCATCTACCGTACCGGGCCCAACAATAAAAGCTCGGAGCCCCGATTGATCTTGAGAGTGAAATCATCTCACATTGAAGTGGAGATCAATATGAAAAAACAAAAGCCTATGGAATTTGGAAGAATAGAAATAATCAAAATTGTGAAAAGGACTTTAGAGAGTTAAATGACTCAATATGAAAATGAAAAGAAAATAATCTATTATTCAACGGGGATCCAATGAATATGTTGTTTGTAAAACAATTTCAACGAGTTTAGTTTTGCGGAGTACAAGTAGAGACCCGACCAGGCCCGGACTTGAGCTAGATGAAAGTGTGCATACAGCACTGTTTCGAGTCAAATTGGTGCCCTTTATGAGAGAGCAGGAATCGAGAGAAAATGTCCTTACAAGTTCTTCTTTTATTTTGTTTGAGGGCAAACAGATCTTTCTTTTCTTTGCTTGAGATGACAAAACTTTAAGTTTGGGGAGTTTGATGAGCTTAAAAGTCATCTATTTTTAGTCCATTTTTACGCAATTTTCATATCAAAAGAGACAATTACTTTAACGAAATATGAAGAAACTCACCCATTTGTTATTAGCGGAGTAGAATGGAAGAAGAAGAAAAAACGATGAAAATCACGGAAATAAGTGAAATAAAAGTGCGATCAATTGCGAGCGAAATGAAAAGAGCGGCTGAGTCATTGATGCGGTTTTGGGAGTTTACGTTGATCCAGTCATGAGGTCGACATCGGAAGTGAAGGAAATGTCCCGATGCGGTCGACATGGATAACGAGATATAGAGTCGCGACATGAGTATTGCTTTCTGTGAAAAGGCTGTAAGAAATGAGTTGAAGTCATGACGTGAGATCAGTTGTGACATCAGAACCCCTTGATTCAAAATTTGCGGAGTCATGAATCGAAGTCGCGATAAAGAATGCGATGTAGCGACATCGGGAACAAGCGATTGAGACTTGTGGAGGCATGGAAGTGATGTCGCGACAAGGGATTGATGTCGCGGCTGGCAAGAGCAATCAAAGGGAAAGAATACAAGTGGCGACAAGATTTAGGCTTGTCGCGATGTCGATTGATGTCACGACAACATATTGATGCCAGCGACATCATGAAGCAGTTGAAACACGCAGATCCTTTAGTTGATGTCAATGAGATTGGCGTTGCGGCGTCGAAGAGCAAAGTTGAATCTTTGGAAAGGCGTGAGATCGAGTCGCGGCGTGAAGAGACCGGTTGAAATACGCAAAGGCGTGACTAGATGTCCGCGACAAGAGATTGTTGTCGTGACACGAGAACTAGCAGTTGAAGGCCCAGAGGAACTTCGTGATGTAGCGGCGAGATCGATGTGAGCATCGGGAATCTTCGGATGAAATTTGAAAGGAAATGAGTTGATGTCCACGGCGGGGGCGGAAGATCGCGACATCGAGAAGATTTCGTTGAAAAGGCGAGATTTTTATTTAATTTGATCAGCATCGCGACAAGAGAAATTTGAGATCACGACACCAAAAGCCATCAGTGAGGCGCAGCCCTATAAGTTGATGTCGCTGACGAGATCGTAGCGACCGCGAGACACCTTTCGATTGAAGGTTGAAGCTACATAAAGTGATGTCAGCGACAAGATATCGATCTTCGCGAACATTATTCTCTGGTCAAATCACGAGCCATAAAAGTGTAGCGACAAGAGGCGAGAGGAGTAGCGACTTATCGAAGATATCGAGTTAAGAAAGATGCATTTTTATTTAGTTGATGTCACTGACGAGAAGATGATGTCGCGACATCGGGAGCGGCTATGTGAAACCTGCGGAAAAGTAAGGCGATGTCGTGACAAGAGAATGATATCGCGACATCACTAATGAAGCTGATTCAAAGAGTGCATAGACAAGAAGTTGAGGTGTGACGTGAGATCGAGGTCGCGATAAGGATCTTGTCGCGACAAAGTTGAGGTCGCGACTTGAGCAGTGACTTGGGCTGGATACTCTAAAATCCACGACGAGGCTACATTGGGATTAGGGCGAAAAACCCTACTCATCTGTGACCTATCAGAGAAAGAGGAAAGTAAGCAGCGGCCCACGAGACGAGAGGTGCGGATAATTTGGCTCATTTCTTTATTTTTAGTTTTCTTTTCTTTTCTTTTATTTTCTTGATATTGATAGATTAGATTAGATTTATCGTTCACAGTTTTCTTTTATTTTTACGAAATTGGATGTTATCGTTTGGAGATTTGAAGCTAAATCACGAGAATTCAATTCTTTTCAAATTACTACGGAATGTTGAGATTCGAGACAAAATTTACAGATTCGGCTTATCCGATTTAATGCGATTATTCTTATGATCGGAGGAATCTTTGTAGTGTGTAATTCGATGAGGAACGGCTTCCATTAATGAATGCTATTAATAAATTATCTTTCTATTGTTATTTCGACAAATTGCGAATATCCCGAGTTTATGAATTTACTTTCGGTTATGGGTATAGAGTTTTTGATGCGAATATCAGTTTCTTATACGTTTTAAGAGTTTGTTTCATTGCTGCGATTTCAAGGGGTCTCTGGTGACAAGAGATGACAATCTGGGAGTTATGAATATTTCTTTGAAAGTATGATAACACGCTATTAGGGATATAATGAGCTTCATTGAGTTTACTTGATAAATCCTCTTCTCACTTGAAATCAAGAATGAGTTGAATGAGTTATGAGTTAAACAAGCGGAGAGTTCACCTCGGTCGAATAGTGAAGTCAATCCGTGTTAAGTGAAGTCTAATCAGGAGAGGTGATCTATTTTAATTTGGAGGAAGAGTAACTTGGAAGTTGTATATCCTTGACCGATGGCAGGAGCTAAGGTGTCTGATCCGAGGGAAAATGGGTATAGTATTGTAAAGAAAAATACCCGGAAATTAGGAAGTCCCCATATTAAAATGGTTACTCTGTTCTGCATTCGAGAATGAGGTCAAAAAAATTAGATAATGAAATGTGAAGTGTGGAGAGATCAATTTGAACTATTAGCATATATGGAGCTGATTGAAATACGAAAATTCACAAACAAAAGAATTAACAAGTTGACAGGGAGTGATACTTAACTGATAAGCATTGATCATAATGTGTTCTCTAATCGATAATTATTCAATTCCTATTCATTTGCCTAACTTCTTAATTATTCTTTATTCTTTATATTCAAGTTTATTGTTCATTGATTTATTTCCACTTTTATTGGTTTAACTTTCGGCACTTAATGCTGGATCTTACTATCATTTAGTGGTCGAATAGTATGGAAATTGAGTAGTCGAGAGTGGATTGATTTAAAATTCTTGAGATCTCTGTGGGATCGATATAAGGACTTAAATCCATTTTATTACTTAATAGGCACATTGCACTTAGGAATATCGGACCAAACCAAACTTTGAAAATGATTTACTCTAGGAGATTTTTAGTTTATATAGTATAATGTCCATCAGTTTTATGGCAAGGTTGTCAGGGATTAGTCAATAGTCCTTTGGTAATAGTGTCATAAATTTGTACATGTGTTTTGGTCTCTTAACAAGTTTTATGGCGCCGGGTGCACGGGTTAGATAGTAGTCGCCCGGTGATAGTCATAATCTTGCATGCATAACTAAAGCATAAATGTGCAAACATGTTTTGGTCTATCAACAAGTTTTATGGCAGGATTTAGGGATCGAAAGAATTTAATAAATCAATATTCGGATAAGAAAGGAAATACTAAATTTGGACATTTTAAAAAGAACAAAAATAGATTTTCAAGCAGTGGTTCAATTTGGCCACTAACCTTTAACGAAACACATTGAATATTTTTGATGATTTGACTAATCCTATTAATGGGAGTGTGTTTTGCTTCGAGGAAAAACTTTGATCATAGGAAAGCGAGTGATGATTCCGGTGACACGGAAATAGAAGGGCGCTCGAAGCAGAAAGACCAAGAAGAGCGAAAAACTCAACCATAGCAGGATGAAAGGCAGGATCGGGGTTGAAATACATATAAGAAGAAGCTAGAAACCTGATCCAGCGTCTGATGGAGGATTTACGGAACCCAGTTATACAGGGAAGAATGCCAGTGATCGACGACTGTAGTTGATGCTAATAATTTTGAGCCCGAAGCCGGCCATGATTACAATGGTCAGCGGCATCGAGTTTCTTGGTCTGTCACGAGAATCCCAAGCGAACACACAGGAAGATTCCTGAGTTAAACTATCTGATTAAATTTGAATGGGGTGAGCGAAAGTCATAAAGCGCATCTATTCCCATTTCTCTCTCTAAGAATCTGTGACTACATGGTGAATCTTTACCATATGGATTACTGTTGATACTTGGGAGGAATTAGTAGAACTGCTTAGGTAGATTCTTTCCCCGGCCCTCACCACGCGGAAAGAAGGAGGGAATCATTGTGTTCAGTGGGAGGGGAGGATGAAAGCACGTATGTAGCTTAGGAAGATTCAAGCGTTCTTGAGAAGATGTCGATGCATGGGATAGATCTGAAAGCTCGGGATGGACATTGTATATCATGCTTTGAAGATGATATATAAGGGATCATTGATGCTTCATCTTTGTGGAGCATTCAGAAAAAGTCTTGAAGGCGAAAGAGTTGATTGAAGGCTGTGATGTAACATGAAAACTCCTTACGGGCTTTCAAGAGGAAGCAATGAAGGAATCATGGGTGAGCAAGATGACAGCCATGGAAGCCAAGTTGGATGCCATTCATGCAGTTGAACAAGCAAGAAAAGAAAAGAAGACACACCTTGCTCATGAAATAGGAGGCGATTGAAGGGAATTATTGAAGGGAAGTCTTTGAGAGGGTAAGCGAGAACTTTATGATCTTGAAGAGGTTAATTATTTAGGTGGGCGAGCTCCTGTTTCAAACAATCCTAACCTTCCGGCACATTATCACCCGGCTTTTCTAGGAACCATGAGAACTTCTCTTATGGTGGAGAGCTCCCTCAGGCCCAAAGAGCGGATAGAACCATAAACCGGGTATCGCGGCCACGAGTTCCAGCTTGTACGGAAATGAGCACGGGAATGAATACAGAGATTAGGAGGAGGCCCAATCTTTTGAAAAGCAGTCTGCATTTCATGAGGATAATAGAAAATTTAATTTGAACCTCCATAGGCAAAGTTTGCGAGTTGGAAGCAACTACTACCAATTCTGAATTTTCGAGCGCGCAATCTGACCACTGAAGAACACAGAGACCTGAAGTAGGGCAGGCGCCACCCCAACCACTGCAAAGCCGAGGAGGAAAGATGCCTTCCAGTATTTGGAAGAACCCGAAAAGGCTGCATGGGTGTGCGGGCGAGGAGTGGGAAGGAGCTAGAGGAGATGAAGAAAGATGACAGCAGCAAAGATGCTTAAGATCAAGAAAGGAAGAGGCTGGAATGAAAAGAAAGAATAGAGAGGGAAGAACATCAAGGATCAAAGCTGCGGTTCCATTTCCACAAAGGCTACTGAAGTCAAAAGGATGGAGGAGGCCGGTTTGCAAGGTTCTTGAAAACCTTCCAGAAGCGAGATAAAGTATGCCTTTTACTGAAGTGGTAACTGGAAATGCCGCTCATCTGAAATTTAAGGACATACTAACGAAAATAAAATTAGTAGAGGAAGGAATAGTGATCTCAGCACTTACGCGGTCACGTGTCGAAGAATTACCGGTAAAGATAGAGGACCCGGGAGTTTCACAATTCCTTGTATTGTTGGAGGGTGAATTCTAGGAAACTCTACGCTGACTCGGGAAGCTAGTATGTTTGGTACTCTTTAATTTGCCAGAAACTAAGTTTGGGGAGCTTACTCCCTAGCTGTTACTCTTCAAATGGCGAACGGATCGATACAGTAAAACTGAAGAGATATTAGATATCTTGCCCAGTCAGTGTTGGGAAGTTGTTTTCAGTGAACTTCATCATTCTGGACATGGAAGAAGATTCACAAGTACCTCTGCTATTGGGAAGACCATTCCTAGCTACTGGAGCTGCCCTTATTGATATGCAAAAAGGAGTTCTTATCTTGAGGGTTGGAGAAGAAGCTGCTGCATTCAATTTGATCAAAAGTATACAAAATATAGACAGAGACAAGGAAAGTTGCAATGTAGCTGATTTTGTCTATACTTCCAATCCTGATATTAACCATGATTGTAACACTCCGGTTTTATCGATAAGAAAAAAATGAATTCCCGATATCTGCGAAGATGTCTATTACGAATTTCCATCTGATTTAATTCTATAGCTGTGTTGAGCTTGAAGCAAAACAGAAGCGATAATGGGGAGAAAATAGTGGAAAAGAAGAAATTCATCGAAACCGGTCTGAGAAGAAATTGAATTTTGAAAGAAGTTTGCCATATCATTTAAAGTATGCTTACTTAGAGTTACGAAAAAACGGTGATCATTTCGACCCGGACTAAGTGGTGAAGAACAAAAGATTACGAAAATATTAAGGAAGCATAAGGAATCGTGGCTTGGTCCATTGAAAAATGAAGGGTATCGATCCGTGATTTGCATGCATAAGATTACGCTAGAAGAGACTTCAAGACCATGCGTAGAACGCAGAGGAGGCTGAATCCGATGTGAAGGAGTAGTCGGGAAGTGCCAGGTGTTAAATCTTTGGTTTTTATCTATGCTATCTCGGATAGTCCTTGGGTGAGCCAGTCCATGTGGTTCCAAAGAAAGGGATTTACAGTGTTAGGGAAATGAAGAAAAGCGAATTGATTCCAATAAAACGGTAATGGGATGGAGGTATGTATTGATTACGAAAGTTGAATCGACAACCGAGAAAAGATCATTTCCTTTGCCTTTCATTGATCGGATGTTAGACCCGGAGTTAGCGGGGACACCCTCACTTTTGTTTTACGGATGGGTATTCGAGGATACAATCGGATTGCTATTGCACTGAGGATCGAGAAGACCATTCACATGCCCTTATGGTACCTTTGCCTTCGAAGGATGCCATTTGGGTTATGTAATGCTCGGCCATTCGAGAGGAGTGTATGATGTCGTATTCGGATTTGGTTGAAAGTGATGGAAATTTTCATGGATGACTTTCTTTGTGTATGGATCCGGCTTTGATCAATGTTTAGAGCAATGCAGGCTTGATTACTTCAAAGATGCCAAGACAAACGGCTAGAATTGGGAAAAATGCCATTTTATGGTGAAAGAATTGTTCTTGGGCGCCAAAATTTACGCTCTTGGACTAGAAGTTGACCCGATCTAAGGTATCCATTATCAAAACTCTTGCACCACCTACGAGTAAAAAGGGTAATTTGCTCTTGGGGCATCTTTGGATTTTGGAGATTCATCAGATTTTTCAAAAAATAGCCAGACCCTTATACGGATGCGGAAAGATACGAGTTAATTTTGATGACTCACGCAAGAATGCTTTTAGTGAAATCAAGCTCAAATTAAATACGAGCACCTATAATACCATTTGCACGAGAATGGGATCGAGGATTTGAAATAATGTGTGATGCAGTGATTTTGCTATAGGAGTTGTGTTGGGGCAAAGAGAAAGTATTCGGGGCCCATTATACTATGCTAGTAAGACCTTGATAGGCTTATGAGAGAACTACTCAACAACTGAAAAGGAGATGCTAGCCATAGTATTTGTGAAAAATTTAGAGCGATACATTTTGGGCTCCATTGGTAATTCTGATCATGCGACAATCAAATACTTGATGTCGAAAAAGGAAGCTAAGCGAGATTGATAAGGTGGGTGCTGCTGTTGCGAGAGTTTGATTTGGAAATCAGGATAAAAGGGATGTGACAATGTGATAGCCGTCCTTGTCAAGAGTAGAAAGAAGCGATGATGAAGAAGAAATGTTCGGTTAACGAAGAGCTTTCGGATAGGCAATTGTTTAAGGTTTTCCTTCCAGCTTCCATGGTATCGCGATATTGTGGTCCACGGCTTGTGGAGTAATGCAACGAGTCGGCTACCAGCGAAGAAACTTCGAGGCGACGAGGATATTATATTTGGGATGACCACTATTATTGAGAGAGGTCTTGACATGATAATAAGAAGATGTGTGCGAAAGGTGACAAAGTAACATTTTAAATGAATGCCATGCATCACCATATGAGGACATTTTACGGAAAAACGACTCTGAATACTCGATAAGGGTTTTATTGGCCATATCTTCGGGGTGTGCGAGTGGAGTGAAATTATTGTGATCGATGCCAAGGATTGGAAATATCAGCGGTAGGAATGAAATGCCCCTAAAAGTTATTATGGTGACTGGAAATTTTCGAATGTTTGGGGAATAGATTTTATGGGACCTTTCCCACCACCATCATTTGAAACCTATACATCTTGCTAGCGGTAGATTACGTCTCCCGAATGGGTGGGCGATTAGCTTGCAAGGAATGATGCTAATACAGTTGTGAGTTTCTTGCAAAAGAATATTTTGAGCAGATTTGGAACCCCCAGAACCATCATTAGTGATGGGGGAACCCATTTTGCAAACAAAATATTTGCAAAACTCATGAGTAGGTATGGGATCAAGCATATAATGAGTTTAGCCTATCATCCCCGGACGATGGACAAGCGAGAAATTTCAAACAGGGAGATCAAAGAATACTTGAAAGAATTTGTGAGCTCGACGGAAGGATTGGTCGTCAGGCAGTGGTGCACTTTGGGAAGCTACGAGGTTTTATAAGACCCCCATTGGAATGTCCCATCTGAGTTGTTTTTGGCAAACCATGTCATCCTACCTCTTGAATTTAGAATTTTAAGGCAATGTGGGCCATTAAAGTTAAACTTAGATTTTAAAGGCTGAGGAAGAAAGGGTGCTCCAGCTATGCGAATTGGGAAGAAGCGAGAAATGAAGCCTATGATAAATGCTAGAATATCTGAACAAGACAAAGAAATGGCATGATCGGAGAATCTTGAGAAGAGTTGAAACGAGAGGAAGCAGGTTAATTCCCCAGATTGAAGTTGTTTAGGAAATTAAAATCGGTGGAGTGGGCCGTACACGGTGGTATCAGAATTACTACGTTTGGAACGATAACGCGAAGGCGATAATGGGAAGAATTCAAGGTCAATGGACAAAGTTGAAATATTATCTCAATAGGGAAGAGGAAGTGAAGAACCTCAGTGGTTCTTGTGAGGAAAAAGAAGAATTACCCTGGCAAGCAAGTCGACTAAGGACTCAAAGGCGAAGCGGTAATGGGAGGCAACCCATGAGGATTTAAATTATGATTTAAATTTTGAAATATTTCTTTTCTTTTAGTTGCTGATAAATTAGGTCGATTTGTTTTAGAAGGATAGATTTGAATTTTAGAAATCGATTGTAGTTTAATTAGAGATTTTCTTGAATATTGCGGGTGATCTTACGCGAGGTTTAAGACATGAATAGCAGAGCTGACTGCCGGGGAATAATCCGGTAACTGGAGAGTCGCGGCATGAGAAGGGAGTAACCCATGCTCCTAACCCAGTGCAATATATATACTTGAATTGATTGTTAAATCTTTGTTTAAAATATGCTTGAAGAGATGTCTAAATGGGTTAGAAACAATACACAAGAGAATTCAAAGTTTTGAAATCATTGGGTTAAAGGCTTAGGAGCGCGGCAGAGGGAAGGTTATGTCGCGACCTTGCATAAGATATGTCGCGACAAAACATTGATGTCGTGACTGTTAAGAAAGGAGCAACTTGGGTGCATTGAAGAGAAGAAGATACATGTCGCGACACCCTTTGTGATGTCGCGGCCAGTGGAGTCAAGTTTCAAAATGGAAGTTGTCGCCACATCAAATGAATTCTGGAAAACCTGTATTGTCGACATCCTAGGTATGTCGCGACATAAGGTGCGACATGTGCCTTGACTACTCCTTCAAAAAGCCTAAATTCAATGATCTCGAATAAAGGCGGAATTGAGTCGCGACATGTCTTAATTGAAGCATTAATTAGCCCTGAGAGCATTGATTGAATTACAAGCTGGCCAAAAACTATTTTATTCCTTCAACCCATAACCATTCACCTTCGTCTTCCATGCAGATCTCGACCTCCAGAAAACCACAGCATTCAAACCTTACGAAAAGGCTTTTCTCTTTTGTTTCCAATGGTGAAATTCCACTTTTGGTCCCTAACCTAGGCGAGATTACGGGAACACAGACAATCGGAAAAGAAGAAGAAGCTCGCCCGAGGAGAAGCAGGTTAGATGAGATTCGTCGGGAAGAACAAGCGGGAGAGATACCATCAGAGGAAGCACGAGAAGCTCAGGCGACTTCTCGAAGAGCGAGAAAAGGGAAAGGGAAGAGGAGAGAAGAGAAGAAGCGAGAAGGTTCGTCTCGGATGAAACATTCCCGAGTGGAAAGTATTATGCTAACAAGGGGTTTGTTGCGGAGATTCAAAAAACCACATGACTCCTTTGAGGAGATGATAGAGCGAGAGAGGATGGGAGAGTCTCTGCACACAGCGGGGTATGGGCACGGTGAGAGAATTTTATTCAAATATGGTAGGAAGGAAGGATGGGTACATTTTGTTAGAGAATTCGAGTCTCATCTGAATTCGACGATAGAATACCATTAGAGTCGATAGAATACCCGATTAAGCAAGTGCTACACAAACCAGAGACCTCAGGAAGGTTGATGAAGTGGGCCATAGAATTGGCGAGTTCGGTATCGGATATAAACTAAAATGCAATAAAATGGCAGTCTTGTAGATTCGTCATGGAGTTCACGAGAGCTACTTGGATACGCGGTACTCTTGACCTCCCCATTTGGAAGGCGTAGTGGAATGAGCGACCCGATGCCCGAGGAGCGGTGCCATGCTAATTCTAACCTCTCGGAGGAATAGATATCAGTATGCACCCGGATTTGGGTTCCTAAGCCTCAGCAGCGGTAGAGTATGGGGCCGTCATCATTTGGACTCAACCTCGCCCATTCAATGGAAGTTGACCAGCTTGAGGTGTGTAGCGACTCCCAGTTGGTAGTAAAGCAAATAGAAGATACCTATGAGGCAAAAGGTGAAAAAATGATCCTATACCTCAAAAAGTAAAGGGAGTGCGGGAAGTTCGTGCTAGTTCAGGTTAGACACATACCTAGAGCAGAGAACTCCCGACGGATCTGTAAGCAAGGCGCGATAACCTCCCAAGAGCTGACAAGCAGTTGTCGAGCACCTTGAAACCTCTATAGATCTCTATGACGGGGAAGTCTTCCCCTATCGTATGCAGGCCAATTTGGATGGACCCATTTGGGACTATTTAATGAATGATTTTGCTGAAATGGCAAAGGAAGCTAAGCTTGGGACGAGTCGCAGGGTTTACTATTCATAAAGGAAGCCTTTACAAGCGAGGTTTTTTCACATCCATCCTTAAGTGCATCGCAGGGAAAGACATCGACTACATACTGAGGGAAGTGCATGAAGGTGTATGCGGAAATCACATCGGAGCTCGGACGTTAGCAGGAAAAGCCCAAGGCAGGGATCACCTCTTTTGGCCCTGATGCTCGGAGGCCCATGACAAAAATAGTGATGCAAAGTTTATCGGGGCACGCCAAAATCTCTCATCTCAAGTCCGAGCCTTTGACGTCGATCACAAGCCTGTGCTCGGTGGGGGTTGGACATGTGGGACCTACGCCCGTGGGTGGGCCGGAGTGCAAATTTATCATCGTGGCG